>ML677381.1:29702258-30159362 GCA_007922305.1 Dermatemys mawii
CACGAAAGCTTATGCTGAAATAAACTGGTTAGTCTCTAAGGTGCCACAAGTATTCCTCCGTTTTATTTACGGATGCAGACTAACACGGCTGCTAATCTTAAATAATTATTTTTTGTTATTCCATCAGAGTAAAATATCTTATTTCAAGACTTTTATGGGTCATTGTTTTATATGCTAGATGGGTGCCTAGAGTATAGTCTGACTTATGACTTCTTGATTAAAGTTCTTCTTGAATCACTGCTGATACATTTTGTATTTTTTGCTCTGTTTTGATTTCACTTATTGTATTTAGACTTAAATCACAGTGCCCCCAGAATCTAAATTAGGGAGAGTGTATAAAATCTTGTGGGTGAACCTTAATTCTACAAACTTCTCTGTGACTTTGTGAAAGGAGACACCTTATTACATAATGAGCTAATATTTCCACCTGAAGTATATGAAAACAAATGGATTCTTACACCATCTAAATGTGAATGATAACCTGTATTTCTTCCATGTGCACTGCCACTGCAACAACTTTCAAAGGTTTAAATGGTTGTTTATTTTTGTTTGCTTTTTGGGAATGGAACTAGAATTCCAGTGAGAGAGACATGTTTTGTGTGTGCGCGCACGCGTATGGAAGAGAGATACGGATTCACAATGCCTAGCTTGCCTCTGAACTGCTGAATGAAATGTGCAGGGGATACAAAACTTTACTTTCCCTCTTATTTTGTCAGTGACAAGGTTTCTATTAACTTTAACGATTCAGCTGGTTTGGCTGAAAATCTACCATAGTGATTAGTCTGCTTTTTTCCCCCCCCTTCAACAGGCATTACATCATTATTAATAAAACATTCTGTGTAGAGGAACTTCAACAGACATTGATCTCTCTCTCCTGCCACAGGAAAAGTTCTTTGCGGGCAGAATACTCCAACAAATATCCAAATTATATCATGAGAAGTTATGGTTATTGCCAGCTAGCAGAAAATGAAAGTCACTTTACTCTTTTTGAAATGTGAGAGGCCCTATTAAAAGAGATTCTTGTTATGGAATATATGTATTAGGAATATGGGGGATTTTTTTTTTTTTTTTTTTTTTTTTTTTTTATTTTAAAAGCATCATTTTTCAAAAGGGACAAAGTAGGTGGAAATGTGTATGATATCAAAAACAGTGCTTAGGGTGGCTTTTCAGATGTAAGGACAGTTCCTGCCTCAGCCAGCCTTGGGTCTGTCTGTCTGAGACTGGCGCAGAAAACTCTGCCCTTTTAGTGAATGTGCAGAGGACAGATTGTCTGTCTGTCTGTCTGTCTGTCTGTCTGTCTGTCTGTCTAAGTCCCTGGACTGGGGCGGGGGGATGAGATTTCAATTCCTGGCTGTGCCACAAACTTCCTGCATAACATTGGCCACGTCACTTAACTTCTCTGTGGATCAATTTTCCTTTTCTGTAACATGTGTGGCATACTTGAGGATAAATTCACTAAGCTTTGAGGGTTGCTTAGCTAATGCAATGATTTGGGGGGGGCAATATGATGATTGGTTGTGCTTGTGAGTTGGGGTAAGGGCCTCCCCTGCCTGCCTTGTACTCACTGGGGATCCATGGGCCATTCGGGGGCTTCTAAAGGGCTCCCATGAGCCCCAATAAGCTCTACACGGGGGAGTCCTGACAAGTTTATTTGTGGCTTATTCAGGAGCCAGTTTCAATTGATTTGGAGCTTAGAAAACTGGGGCCCTTTTCAGGTAGGAACTGTCCTTACATCTGCACAGTGCCTAGCATAGTGGGCCCTGGTATAATTGTGGCTTTAGGTGCTACCCCCTTATAAATGTTTAATCATTTGGCCTACAGGTCAATTAACTGCTTAACTTGCAGATCAGTTAGTCATGTTTGTGGGGCTGGCAGTTAGAAAAATCAGTTTACTTTGTAGACTGAAGAAACTTGCTGTGGATTCAGTGAGCTGGAAGAAACATAAATGCTCATGTTGCTGTTTTTAGAGTCCCTTTTCAGATTATAACTGCACTAGTTGAAATCTGGGGATGGGCAGGGGAGAGAGAGAAAGTGGATCGTTTCAGATTTACTTTTGATCCTGTGCTCCCCAAAGTCAGCCGTAGAACTATTGATTTTAAAGGCGCAGAATCAGGCCTGAGTTCCCTACCCTTTTTAAATTCCGTTTTCGTTCCTTTACTCAGGGTAGAATGTTTCTTCAGGCCTTGATTATATGGTGATGGGCATGTTAGAAATGCCTAATATGGGTAGATAGGTGTCCTGATTCAAACTGCTTTCGCTTTTTGCTTCTCGCTTCTCTATCTGGTGGTGGTCAAAATATGGATTTGGAAATTTTTATTTCAAGGAAAAAATTCCCAAGTACTAATTGAAAAATTAGGACTTGCATTGATAATACCAAACTGTGACTTTCTATACACTCCATCTTGGAGTTTTGTTAATCTCTCATCAGATTTGCTTTCAGAGAATGCTTGAAGTTACTAATCTGATTTTAAGTCTTAATCAAGGCTTGTGGCCTTTGGTTTTTTGTTTCAGAGCAAAGTTTGAGGGTTCAAGTATGTTGTGGCTCCAGGGTAGAGGGGAAAGCAGGGGAGGGGCCGGGGATAGCCTCCCCGACCAGGAGCTCAGGGGCCGGCAGGATGGTTCCGCAGGCCGGATGTGGCCTGCAGACTCTAGTTTGCCCACTCCTGCACTGGAGTCATCTTGAGAGGTATTTTGTTCACTACAATCAAAAATACTTCTTTGTACAAATGGTTCATAGTTAGAAGTATGTCATATTAAGATTGCTTTCAAAGTTGCTTATGTCATTACACACCTAAACAACAGATTGCATACATAATATTCCTTTCCACACTTAAAATCAAGACAGTAAAATTATTTGCCATTCATTGTCGTCAGATGCTGAGATTCCTTTTGTACTCTTAAATAAGTGTTTGGCCTCCCAGCTGACTTCATGTCACAGAACAAATGACTTCCTGGTAACAGCAACCCACAGTTTGTGGGTAGAAGAGTCATCTGCTGCTGCTTGGTGCACACATCCAGATTTTTTTTAATTCTGAGACCATGTGAGTCAAGACTGTAGCTCAACAGCATGACATTAAGGGGAAAAGATTATATTTCTTGTATGTGTCAGGTGAAGCGACTGCCTTAATTCCAGCTGATGACGATAATCATGTGCTTCAAGCTGTTGGTCTAACATGGATTTTTTTTAAAAAAAATCTTTCAATATTTATCTGGTCCTTCTTGTCTTTTGTTTCAAAATCCTTGGCAGCAAATTACCAAGAAAATCCAGCTGCATCCTTTCTTTCTAGTCCCTCAGGCAGGTTCACAATGCTAATATTGTTCAGTCAAACAGTTTTCAAATGCTTCCAGCCTCTGTTCGCTCTTTATTTTTTCTTTTTAATGAGGAATATATTTTTAGGTTGGTTTGTAGCAATGTGTCTAAGGGCAGTTGGCTTTCTGATTGTATCCATTTTAGTATCTAAGCTGGTGAGCAAGTGAGCTCTTCTCTATACCGCCCTTCCCTTACAGCAGCGTATGAAGAAGCAGTTGTTACCTGGATTGTGTCCATCTGATGCTGCATGGCATGAAATCTCCTTGTAGGTTTGGGAAGAAGATGGCGGCAGCAGCTGGTTTGGTGTCAAGCACATTTGCTGGTGGGAGCAAGTTTGGCTTGTTTTGTTTGTTTGCTGAAAATACCTAAAGTAAATTTTGGTGTCTGTTCCCCAGAAGCTGAGGGCTCTGAGAGAACTAAAATGATAAGAAATAAGTCTGACATCATCTGCCCCTAGAGTTTTTGTAGTGGCACTAGGTTACCTTGCCTCCTGTCAGTCAGATGGTGCTAACCCTCACAAATACTTAGAATACAGTGGGAAAAAAATGCTTGAAAAGTCATTCCTCCTTACTAAACTTGCTTACTAAGTGTTGTATTCAGGATTTCATGTTTCTTATCTGAGGTGTCGTACATTTTGTTCTAGTTCTGTTTTAGTAGTTGTTATGGCATCAGTTGTTGCTATTAAAAGTGGAATCCTGGCCTATTGTCCTTTCTGTCTGGCACAGGAGAATGTCTGCAGAAAACTGGTAGCTCGTGTTACTTTTGAGAAGTAGGTAACTGAATGCTATCCTCCCCATATCCTGTTTTGGGATGTCTGTGGTATAGGTTTTCCTTGTCCATACATATTGTTGCGGTGCTTCCTATTTGTAAATGGACCCCTGAATTTCCTTAGACAGTATTGTATTCTCATTCTTCATTAGTTTTGGAAATAATTAATTACTTGTTTACCTTTGGGAATCCTGTCAAACTGGTTTCTATACCGTCCCCCGCCCATCAATGTTGCTTCATAAATAAACATTCTTATCTGATACTGTGGGGTGTTTGAAATACTGTGGTCAAAGCATGTTCAGTTAGGTCTGAACATGAGGAAAAACAAACTGAAATTTAAAATCCCATTGGAATCATCAGCTCTAGAAGTGAGCATCTCTTAATCCTTGTGGTCATGTATAAAAAGGAACCCTGATTTTGATATCTTACTACTGTATTCATTTTGTTAAACATGCGTGCTCACAAATTTTATCCCCATGGAATTGTATATTTGATACTTTCAACAGCTCTTTCTCTAACACATACCAGAGAGTTTCCATCTCCAGCCTGAGTCTAATGCATATTCTCAGTGCAGCATTAACTGAGGCCATGGTTACACTGGCACTTTATAGCGCTATAAAGCCCCCACGAGCGCTATAATCTCCTCCCCGTCCACACTGGCAAGGCACGTAGAGCGCTATAACTGCTGAGTTATAGCGCTATTATTAATCCACCTCCGCATGGGGAATAAGGGCTGTAGCGCAGCTGCTGTAGCGCTACAGCAAGAATGTGGACACCCACTGCGCTACAAGTAATCTCTGGAGATGCCTAGAGCCATTTAAGGCAATTGACGTCTCTTCCCTTTGTTTTGAACTCGGCTGGAGGAATGCGGAAGTACCTCTTTAGAGTTTCTCTCTTAACTCAGCAGATAAGCAATGCAAATATTTAAGGAGGGAGCCTGTGTGAAAACAAAGCCCTCTGTGAATGGACACGCAGGCTCTCAAAAAGATGGAAAAACCACTGTCTCTCTCCCTCCGCATACACACAACGCGTCCCCCCTCACCCCCCTCGTTTAAAAAGCACGTTGCACCCAGCTGAATGCTGGGATACCTGCTCTAATGCGCTGCTCTTAATGCCGCATTAAGTGCCCCAAATGTGGCCATGCTATACCGCAGGAGCATCTGAGTGTGGACATACAATAGCGCTATACATATTCCTGTATAAGGGGACCGCTATAACCTATAGCGCTATAATCTTGTAAGTGTAACCATACCCTGAATTAAAATACTTTGACAGCATTTTTTACTACATCTGCACTACAACTGTCTGCTTAACTGGCTAAATGAAAACCTTAAGGCATAGTGATACTTGATTGGTGATTGGGTTAATAAGTCATACACAACAGGACACTGTCAAATGCCCACAAAAAAGCTCCTTTCAACTTTTTCATTTTCCATTTCAAAGACATTGGGCCTCCCTGTTTCAAAAGGATTTTCAGTGTGATATTTCTGTTTGCAGTAGATCCTTGCTGAAACATCATAAAGCTGCACTTGAACTGGCAATATTAAGACCTGTAATTTCACCACTGGTGCTACCAGTACCAGTGGAGGATGAGGCATACAACCATGTGCAGAGTAGAGTTGGACAATAGTGGTTAAAAACACCCAAAGCCTGCCTAAAATAGAATTTCCACTGTTGCAACCACTAACAGAACTGCATCAGGGTGAATATATAGGTCCTAACTTTTCTAGTGTAGGAAAGACCCTAAGTGGATACAGTGAGCGCTAGTATGAATTTAGTGAGGCTTGCAGACTATTGGCCTTTAAATGTGGTCGATGTAAGTCATCACTGTGATGGGTCTGGTTGCAGAAACTCCATCAAGACTCTCACTAGACTTGCTGGGATACCACTGAGAACACCTCTCCCCCTCCTGCTGCCGCCAGAGAAGGCTTCCATCCACTCCCGTCTTGCTGAGCTAGACACCAGTTGTCTACAGCACAGACCAAGAGGTTGGTCCACACCACCCTGCAGTTCATAGAAACTAAGATTCACTAGCAGGGACTTTCCTAGCACCTAGTATTCAGTCTTTCTGGGAGCCTAAACCCCAAATGAATCTGTTTTTCTCCGTATAAAGCTTATACAGGGTAAACTCATAGATTGTTCACCCTCTGACACTGATAGAGAGAGAGAGATGCACAGCTTTTTGCTCCCCCAGGTATTAATTACTTTGTGTTAATTAATAAGCAAAAGTGATTTTATCAAGTATAAAAAGTAGGATTTGAGTGGTTCCAAGTAATAACAGACAGAACAAAGTATTTTACCAAGCAAAATTAAAACAAAACATGCAAGTCAAAGCCTAATACAGTAGGAAACTGAATACAGGTAAATCTCATCCTCAAAGATATTCCAAGAAGCTTCTTTCACAGACTAGACTCCTTCCTAGTCTGGGCCAAATCCTTTTCAGACAATGTTGTGGGTTATGGCCTGGGTCCAGCAGTCACTCACACCCCTGTAGTTACAGTCCTTTGTTCCAGTTTCTTTCAGGCATCTCTTTGGGGTGGAGAGGCCAGCTGAAGACCAAATGGAGGGGCTTCCAGAGCCTTTTATTTTCTCTCTCTTGGTCGGCAGAAACCCCTTTGTTCTCCTGTGCAAAATCACAGCAATAAGATGGAGTTTGTAGCCACCTGGGGAAGTCACATGTCCGTGGATGAGTCAGCTTTTTGCAAGCTGACGCCATTGTTTACATGTTAGTTTGAATGTTCCCAGGAAAGCTCAGATGTGAATTGGCATCTCCCAAAGTCCATTGTCAGTTAAGGGTTTCTTGATTGGACACTTACTCAGAATAGTCCTTTCTCAAGAAGCTGACCAAATGCTTCACTGATGGTACTTAGAATCAAACACATTGAGATACAAGTACATAGCCAATATTCATAACTTCAAATACAAAAATGATGCACACACATACAGACAGCATAATCATAACCAGCAAACTTAGAACCTTTCCATAGACACTCTACTTGACCTCCTTTGTACAAGATTTGTTGCAACTTAGGTCCTGTAGTTGCACCAAGGATCTATAGGGTCACAGTTCACGTCAATAATGTCACAATCACTTTTCCAATGGGACAGCTGGGAGATGCTATATTTATATTGGTTCGCACCCAACACTCAAAGCCTTGAAATAGGGCTACTCCATATACCAATGTTGGCTACTGGTGGTGCTGCTTTTGTGATTTAGGGAGGAAATCCTTGGGGAATGTTGTCAGTTGTGAAATGATCCCTTGTGCTGTTAACACCATAGATGACTGAAACTAGTAAGACCAAAACTAATCTAGTTGTCTTGTTACTCATGATGTACGCTCTTTTCTTTCTTGCATTTCTCTGAGCTGAATAAAAGTCAGTGTCGCTGTTGCTGAGAGTGGGTTTTGCTTTCAGATTCTGTGTTGTGGTGTTTGAGCTGCAGGACTCCTAAGTTGGTCTTAAAATCAACAGCTGCCTTTTGGAATTAAACAAACAATAAAAAAACACAATCTCTTGAAAGCAAATTGTATGTTTACAACCCTGCATTTTGGATCAAGCTTGCTTTGGCAGCATCCTGTTGTTGCTCCTGTGCATCTGCTGTGACCATAGCTGTAAACAGAAACCCAGATGGTGGCAAACTCCAAAGGAGTCTTCAGCTTTGCAGGAGGGTGAGGTGGGATGGAATTTACAGAAAGTTTTGGGGTTTTCTGAAGCCTCCGTTGTGAGGTTTCCACAACACCTTCTTTGACATCCGTGCAGTTCTGAAAGAAGGGTGTTCGTTTTCTTTGCTCTGGGGTAGTAGAACACACACAATAGAATTGGTTCCACTGTCATCTGGATCTTTTTGTGTCTTGCATTTGGGTATGTGTCACTATCTGAAACAGGTATTTAGTGGAAGGGAAGTGGCAACAACAGTGATTGAATCTGGGGAATGGCACTGCCTGGCAGAAAACTGGGCAACCTGGAACTCTTTATGGTTTGTTTTGTTGTTTTGTTTTTGTTTTTTTAAATTTAGACTAGCCAAAGGAGGAAAAAATTTAGACTAGCAATAGACAATAATTAAAAAAACAATTGGTAGCCCAACAAAACACAGTCCTTTTCAAATGAATAAGAAACCATCATGTTGTGTGCTAGTTGGCCTATGTCACTAGTCTTATTGGCTGTCCTTCCGCCTTTTCCCTCCCATGTATAAAACCTCACTTGTTGCACCCCTTTCTCATACTTAACTTTCTGTTTGGGGACCAGCTTTGATTCTATGCCTGTACAATGCCTAGCACAGTGTAGCCTAATTTTGATGAGGTCTCCCTTTTTACTGACTGTTAGGGTAATTTTCGAAGTATACCATCCTCAAGACTAGGAGAACATATATTCAGTTCTTTGTTTTATGCACTTAACAGCACTCTGTGTATAGGCAGCTTAATTTTTTTTTTTTTGAGTTAGTGTTTTTATGGACTTTTTTACGTGGCAACATTGGAAATCTTCAGTAGGAAAATACTGTAAAATCACAAACGTTGGTGGGGGACTTAAGGAGCAGGTATATTACAGGCAGTCCTCGATTTTCTGACATTCGACTTATGATGAATGGAACTTGCGATGTTCCTGAATTGACACCCTGATTCAACTTACGACAATTGGTTTCGACTTTACAATGCTCGGTCCCGCAATGGAGTGGATTGCGGTTCCGAGTTATGACATTTTAACTTACAACACAATTGGTTCCTGAAAATTGCATCAATTGAGGACTGCCTGTACTTTTAATTTAGTTAATTAAAAAGATTTGGAGCTTAGAAAACTGGGGCCCTTTTCAGGCAGGAACTGTCTTTACATCTGTATGGTGCCTAGCATAGTGGGCGCTGGTATGATTGTGGCTTTAGGTGCTACCCCCTTATACATTTTTAATCATTTGGCCTACAGGACAATTAACTGCTTAACTTGCAGATCAGTTGGCCACAGCATCCCAAATTCAGCTGATTATCCAGCATGATCCCAATTTTTTTCATAGTCACTGCTGTCCAGAAATAGATACCCGTGTCTCAATCAGAAATAAAACCCTTCCAAAAAGAGAACTTGAGTACTTAGTTTATGGACCTGCTTTTTGCAAACATATTTATATTGGCACTTACACAACAGAGTTCTAGGCTCCTTAGATATACCTATGAAAGGCATATATCCTTGGTCTGTGCAACTGATAAAAAAATTTAAATGATTTTTCTTGGCAACTGACTGAAGCCACTGTGTATGACTGACTTTCCTGTTCAAACTAGGAAGGGAAATCCCCATCATTCCCCATCAGCCGGAGACTCTCTGGCTGGACTTGACAGGTCTAAGCAGCCTAGCCTGTTCTCTTGCAGTCCTCCTTCTGTCATGCAGGATCTTCCCCGCTAAATCCCTGATGCCAACATGGGTGGTGGATGACTGAAATGGTAATGGATCAAATCTGGATTACTGGTTTGATGTGATCAGTCTATCACTTGGCTGGCATGGTCTAGATCTGCTCTAATCTGAAGGAGGCTTTCTATATCTTCAACCCTTGATTCCTCTGATGATCTAAACCCACTTGGTTTCAAAAGCATCATTCTCAAAGTTCCTGTTCTCCTGACATCTGACATGGTAGGACAGTGTGTTTTTGGTTTTGTTTCTAGTAGCTTACCGTGTGCTAGGTTTGTACAAATACAAAAGAAGCCATGTCTCTTTTCCAAAGACTCTGTATTCCAATGAAGAGAGACCAAAAAGAAACAACAAACAAGGTGGCCAAGAGGCGAAAATGATAGAAGGGTTTAACAATGCATGTCTTGAGAGTCCCAAATCACAGTATTGTCATAGCTGCTGGTCATGGTAGACGTGTGTGATAAATAAAGGAGCGTGGAGTAGCCAGCCAGTTAGCTATAAAATCCTCTGAATAACTGTTTTCTACTTGCTTTACCTGTAAAGGGTTAAAAGTCTCACTGATATGCATAGGTAAAAGGAAGTGAATGGGCACTTGGCCAAAAGAGCCAATGGAAGACTAGAACTTTTTAAAATTGAAACAAGACTCTCCTTTTTGTCTGTCTATTCTCCCGGAGAGAAGGGTCAAAGCAGCTATGCTGTAAGAGCTTGGGCCAGGTATGAAAAAAATCATCAGTATCATACCTAGAAACTACTCATTTAAAAACCCCAGATATGTAAGTAGATCTAGAAATATCTAGGAAAACGCGATTTAGGTTTATTCCTTTTATTTCGTTTTGGCTTGTGGATTCCTCTGTGATTACCTCGCGTGCTTTTGTTTTGCTTGTAACCTTTAAGCATGACCTCAAGAGACCTTTTCTTGATGCTTATGCCTGATGAAATTGACCAAGGAGGAGAAGGGGACCTCATGGACTATCCTGTTCATCCTGCTTAATTGATATAGAGACTGTCATTAAGAGCTGTCAGCCAATGACTGAGCCTTTCTCCTATAACCAGTCCTCAGTTTCAACCCTTCACTGCCAGAAATTCTTCCTTCGTTAGTAGCCAACAGTTTTCCAGAGTGCTAACTGTTGGAAACATTCTACCTTTTAAATGGAATCTGAGTCAAATTCAGAGAGAAGTGGCTTGCTTCAAATCTGAGGGGAGGTCTGTGGCAGATCCAAGATTAGCCTGCTTGGACCCAGGAACTCCTGTCTGATACTGCAGGACAGCAATCACATTTCTTTCCATGAAGAAGTGCAAGGTAGACACACTTATTGAAAGAAGGTGTTGCCTAGCGTAGTGAGGGTGAGCAAACTTTTTTTTTTTTTTTTTTTTTTTTTTTTTGTCCCAAGGGCCACATTGGGATTCAAAATTATGCAAAGGCCTGGTTAGGGAAGGCTGTGCCTCCCCAAACAGCCTGGCCCGGCCCCGCATCTGACCCCCACCCACTTCCCGCACCCTGACTTCCCCCTCAGAACCACCGACCCATCTAACCCCCCCACTCCTTGTCCTTGATTGCCCCCTCCGGAGACCCCATCCCCCAACTGTTCCTCACTCTAATTGTTCTAAAATCAACATTCTCCGGGTGGATCAGGGGCTGACTTCTAGAAGCCTACAAAATGTGTATGTGTTTTGAGGGTGTGGGGGGAACCTTCGGAATATTGGGTCACAAGTGGTTCATTGCTGGATATGCAATATTTGAGAGAAACTTTACTTCTCTCATTTCTTATCTCCCTCCGCCCCCACTTTTGGTCTGCCCATGAAATAGCAATTTGAATTTGTGATATCCCAGGCACAGCACAGTCTGTTTTTCTGGATGTCACAAACTCTGTTCTATGACTTTACTGCTGAACTGTGAGAGAGTTCTATTTAAAACACAAATATTTGAAGATTCAGGACTAGTAAACTTTTTGGATGTTTGAGTGGCTTTTTTAAAGTTCTAGTAGCAGAGTCCATACATTGCCCCCCCCCCCCCCCCCTTTTTTTTTTTTTTTTCTTGAAGAGCTTTTGGGGATTCACTAGTACTGGTTAACTGAGCATTTTTGCAAGAGCTTCCACGAGAGAGGAACATGGAAATGTACAAAAATGCACTCGTTTTTTTAAAGTACTGAGAAATAACCTGTGAGGGAGAGCCTTGAAAAATGTAGACACACACCCTCCTCTCTCCATCAGTGACTGAAGACATTTCTGCTTTGCTTCTATATGCAGTTATAGATGGTGTGATCTGTGTGCTTTACTACTTTTGATGCTGTGCTCGGAACACAGGAAAAATGTTGTAGTTACCCTCCTGATCTACACTGCTATAAGCCTACCTCTCTGATTCATCATTAGAATTGAAAACTGTATAGGTTGACCTGTTCTTACCCATTAGCCTCGAATTTAATTTTATTTCATTGTATATAGTATTAGATGCACCAGTCTATCATAACATAAAGCAATGATATCAAATGTAATCAGAGTTGGTAAGGAAGAGCTGACAGCTTTCCTTCCCAAGTACGTTTTTCAGTAATGACAACATATTGTGTTTTCTGCATTACTCCCAAATATGGCAGTGTCCTCTCCACTGTCTTTCATGGTGGTGGTGGCAGCAGTGTTGCTGCTCCATTTGAAGCATGTTTTTTGATTCCCTTCTACCTTTATGGATTTCCAGGCATTTCTGACGCATGCATGCCAGAGCTGTCTGGTTTCATTAAACCTTTCTCTTATGCTACAGTCCGAGCAATGTCTTTCTGGATTTTATTTGATGTTTGGCTTGTAACGACTTGGGCAGTGAGATCAAACCTTGCAGGGACTGTGGGTGGTTTTTAGAAGTGTATTTCTTTTATTTGCTTGTCTTCTTCCCCTTTCTAAATTGTGCATTAAATGCAACCCATTAGGATTGCCAGGTTTTCGACTGGAATGCCCTTTTGAAAAGGGACCCTGGTGGCTCCGGTCAGCACCGCCAACTGGGCTATTAAAAGTCTGGTCAGAGGGGCAGTGGGGCTAAGGCAGGCTCCTACCTGTCCTGACTCTCTGCTCTGTGCCCCAGAAGTGGACAGTGGTCTGGCTCCTAGGCTAGGGGCCAGGAGGCTCCATGTGCTGCCCCTGCCCCAAGCACGGGCTCTGCACTCCCATTGGCCAGGAACTGCAGCCCGTGGGAGCTGGGGGGCAGTTCCTGTGGGTGAGCCTCCTGCCTAGGAGCCAGACCTGCTGCCCACTTCTGGGATGCAACGTGGAGTCAGGACAGGCAGGGAGCCTATATTAGCCCCACTGTGCCTTTGGCTGGGAGCTACCCGAGGTAAACGAATGCTCCAACTCTGAGCTTGTGCCCCCCAAACACACTGCCCTCTCCTGCACCCCAGCCCAGAGCCATACCCTTTCCTGCACCCCAACCCCCTGCATCAACACACAGCCCCCTCACATGCTCTGAATCCCTGGAGCCCCCTCCTGTACCCCAGAGCCTGCACTCCAAAGCCTGCACCGCCAGCCCAGAGCCCATACCCCCTCCCACACTCGAATCCCTTGCCTCAACATGCAGCCCCCTCCCACATTCCAAATCCCTCAGCTCCATGCCTGGAGCCCCCTCCAACACCCCAACCCCTCCCCATCCCCCACTTCCATCCCAGAGCCAGCATCCCCCCGCTGGAGCCCTCACCCCTTCCTGCGCCCCAACCCTCTCCTCAAGCACAGTGAAACTGAGTGAGGGTGGGGGAGAGCCAGCCACTGAGGGAGGGGTAATTTTAATAAGCGGGAGGTAGGGCCTTGGGAAATGGGGCCTCACAGGGGATGAGGCTAGGGTGTTCTGTTTTGTGCGATTAGAAAGCTGGTAATCTTACATCCCATGCTAGCAAAGCGTGTTGCAGCATCTCCCTGAGGGGATGTGGTGGCGAGAGGGCATATGAGGTCATGTGCATCCCCCCCAGGTGTGCTGCTTGGCTTGTGCTGGGCATACTCCTACAGACTGAGCATGATCAGTAACGCTGCTGAAGCCAGCTCCCCTCACTCTGCCCCCCACTATCAGCAGGCATGGGTCAGCTCCATCCCTTTGTACAGGTAATCTGATGGCTGTCTGACAGTTGCAAGAGTCTTGCAACCCTTTGTAAATAGTAACAACTTCTTTCCGGATTTTTAACATGGTGTAAGGGTTAAGACTATCACTTGCTTAGTTCCATGTCTATTTAAATTTTTGGGGCTCAGTATTTCCTCAACTTTAATGTGTAGTGCTCCATAGAATAACCACAGCTCCCAGTAGATGAAAAGAAACTAAACTCCGCAGCAGGGATCCTGTGTCACACTGTTTGTTTCCTACATTGTGATGCTCATACAGGTAATATACAGTGCAAATCCCAGTTGCTCTGATCCCACTCTAACAGTGCCCAATGATAGGAGGCCCTCAATAGACATATCAGGCAAGTGTTGCATTCCAATTTCAGTTTGTTTTTCCCTCCAGCTTCATGAAGTGCAGGCCTGTTGTATTCCTGAGATCTTGCTGTGCTAGGCTTTGTGCCTTTGGGGAGGAGGGAGAGATTCTTTGCAGTCTCCAATCCAACCCTAGCAGACTCTGCTGTGCATCTGAAAGGCTGTATTGAAGGAGATACACTCATGGATCTGCTCACTTACTTTCACTTGCATTTCCTAGAACAGTGATTTTTCAATCCTTCTTTTTTTTTTTTTTTTTTTTTTTATTTGTGTGTGTGTGTATGTATGTATGTGTGACTTACCGTCTGCCTTGGGACTTGAAAGATGCAAGCAGTTGTTGTGAATATTTTTCAGGCGTCTGTTTCAGAAAGCATCTGCTTCTCGGTGTTGCATATGTATCACTGTTTAACATCTGGGATCTGAGGTGTGATGCTTCCTCTGTGTTTACCCATGAAAATAAAACTGATTTTAGTTTCTTAAATCCTGTGTTTGCATTTTTTTTTCTCCTAGGGATGTTTTGAAGGTCTTGATCCCCCTAGAATCTTGTTCCTTCCTGAAGTCCTGCATCTTCTAGGTTATATAGTCCATCTAAACATAAACATCAGCTTATTCTTTGTTTGCGTGTTGTTCCAGAGATCTTTTTTGATTCTGGGGCCTGTTCTATTTGTCCAAGATGGATACTGTTTTTAGTGAACAATAAAATGTTCTGAAGCTTCTGTAAGAAGGGAAATTCTGGAAGCATGGCTCTAGACAGAATTGACTGTGTAAGAATGGTATTGTCATACTCAGTAGTTCTGCTCGTGTGTGTGTGTGATGTGTCAAAATCAATCTGCTTATTTTATTGACCAAACAAAGTTTTTACTAGCATTGGCATTTGCAGAACCAGTGCAACTATCGGAACTGGAGTCAATTTTTTTGTGTGTGCATAAATAGATGTCTCCTTCACTCTGTCATTTTTTTAAATTATTATTACCGATGGAAAATATAAGTAGTAGAACAACTTTATTTCCATTGTAGGTTGAACTGGAAATGCTTGCAGTTGACAAATCGGAGGGTGAGTTTTGCGAATGAGTAACTTATTTTCCTCTCAATAAAGCTAGCATAGTATAGAATTTTTAGTAAGATGTCAGATCTTTCTACACTGCCGCATTGCTCATCTAGACAACGGGGATTTGAAAGGGTTGATTGGTTCAATCAGACTTCTAGAATTCCAGGTGAACAGCATATTTCTCTGCAAGAATTCATTCAAATTATCTCATTGTCCCAGTCATGAAACATCTTTTTGTCTCTTTGTTTTGTAAGTAACTCAGCTGCAGATTTTTAGGAAGGGGAAAGTTAGTTTCCATTGTGAGCTCCAAAGCTTCCTTTCAGCAAGAAAGCTCATGAATGTCTTATCCTGTATTTCTACAGCTGTGTAGGAATGTCCTGATTCACCCCGTGCCTAGGTTTAGATGACTTTTAGTAAGTGGTGTGATGAGCTTGTTAGGTGGTGGTCTGATTCCATGCTTCTGATGTTTATCCCTCTTAGTTGTCCAAATAAGTTTCTGTCACATGCCCATAATGCTGAAGTACAACTCTGTCCTCTGTGGTATTCACTGTAGGATAGGTTTATACCTTTTTGTAATCAAGATTTGTGATGTTCCTTGGCACGTTAAAGAGATGTGATAATAGGATCCATGAAAAGGGATACGTTCTTTTGGGTTTTGTATTGACCTGGCTTCTGCAGGGGTTGTTGTGTTGTCTAGAGCAGGCCTCTGGCTGTGGCGGATCTGCCAGGTTTCATGGGTTGGGAAGTAGAAATTTTTCTGTGAGGCGGTGAAGCAAATCCTGCCTGAAGGACGTTATTTCTGATTCTGTAAATATGATTTAAGGAGTAGAAACTCCCAGACTACTCATTCTATCTAATGTCCTATGTTCTAGTTGTCCAACTGGTTATCATTCTTCAAAAGGCTTTTCTTCTCCATTCATATGTTCAGAGCAGTATTTTTCCATGGTTGTCAATAGATATTGTTTTACTCCCACTGGTTTCAAGATTTAAAATATAGAAACTGTCAACTTTATGACAATCATTTTAGGAGTCAGATCTATCAACCTTTCCTCCTGTCACTGTTTGTCCTGGTTTGGAGGGGATTGTAATTTTGTTTCTATCCTAGAACTTTGTTCCTTTCACAGACTTGCTCAGTGTTGGAAATGGATGTGTTGTTGCAAGGGAATTGAACTAAAGCTAGAGGAAGTGCTGGCTTTGAATTGTGGATTTTGTCTGGCCCCTCAATGTTTTACCAAGTTATTTGTTGCTTTTCAAAAATCAAATCTAAGAGCCTATGCAGAGTTTACACTCCAGCTTTGCGAAAATGTTTTGTTCTCCTCTAGACTTTGATATGACCCTGATTGGCCTGGCTTTAGCCATTTCACGTTGGGCAAAGAGGTGCAGCGCTGGAGCACTTGTGAATTGTTGAACCATAAAAGCTTTTGAGAGCTTCTTGGTGTCCCAGAGTTTTCTGATTCTAACTGAAACTGCTGCAAAAAGAGAAGCTATAACTGGGAGAACTTGCTCAACTTTCAAACTGGTTTGGCAAAATTAATGTATTTGACAGCAGGGAGTGCCTGCTCAGGGAGCGTCCCTTGTTTGGTATTGAGATTTGGGTGGCAAGAAATCAAGAATGTCTTCCTTAAACAGTATGATTAAAGACTCCTTTTCTTTCAGTGTAGCGGCTGTTTTTCTAAGAAGCTGTCTTCAATCAGTCCTTTTTACAGTCCCCCCCTCACTAATTCATGAAATTTTGTGGTTTAATAAAAAAACTTTATAGAGAAATAGTGTTCAGACTTAATCTACTATAAAAGACATAATGAAACTTTCTTCTCAAAGTAGCCTTATGTATGGAGTGAAACCACAGCACCTCTGATACAGTTTATCTTGCTGAGGAATATCCTCAAAGTAAGAAACCGGGCCCCGGGCCACCTCCAATTGCAGCTACTACATAGCTTTTATCCTGCAGTCTGGATGATGATGAAGCACACACAAGTTTCCTGCATTGTTCCTATTTCAATAAATGTGTGTAACCCTGCATGAGGGGGGTGTAAATCCGATGAGGTTCAAAGAAACCCAGCTGTCAGCAGACTACTAGCCCTAATAAATCAGTTTTGTCTGCTGATGGGTTTTTGGTTGGGAGGAGGGGATACATGGTTTTTTGTTTCAGCTGGCTTATAGGGGTATTGGCCATCTCTTTTTTACAATTGCATATGTACTTTGGCTTGGATTCCAGTCTTTCCTTCCTGTTGAAATATGAGGTTTTGAAGGAAAGTATTTTTTCTTTTTCACACTCCCAATCCATATGGCTCTCCTCTTAGAAAAATGTCCTGGCTTTAGGAGTGCTAGGATATTTATCCTATATACAGGATACTTATTTAGTCAGCTGCATGGCTTTTTGGTTCAGTCTCCATTCTTGATTAACTTTAAATGCAGTTCTTACTTTGTTTTTTCTTTTAAATAGAACTTTTGAAAGAAGCTGGAATATTCCACAACATGCCTCATCGTTATCTTTGGATACTTCAGTGTTGTTAGTTGAAGTATTCTCCTAGAGGCAAGGCGTTTTACTGTGTATCTGCTCCCTTCCTGACTCCTTGTACACAACTTCAGACTGTGGAAGTCAGAATACTTCCTGTGTTAGCATCTGAATGAGCGTGATTCTGTAAATGGCTAGTCATGATACCTGGAACAGAATGTGTTGTTTTTTTGTTTGTTTGTTTTTTTTTTGTTTTTTTTTTAATTAATGTAATTCATGTAAGAGATCCCTGTACAAAGCTAGTGAACTGGGTGACATAGATCAAACCTCCAGCATGTGCCAAGACAGGCTTTGTCTTGCTAAATCAGGAAAAATGGACTTGAAAGTTGACTTCTTAAATAGCTAAGATTTCATTTTTTTCCTCCCCTGGGAGAGAAAAGAGGAAGGGAGTCTGCATGTTACAATCACTGATTAACTTGGACAGGCCCATGAGGTAATGCTGAGTGTTTGTGGTGACTTCTGGATTTTTTTTTTTTTTTTTTTTTTTTTAAACTGACCTGATTTTATTTCAAGCATTATGACCAAGTGGACTGAACGTGAGATGCTCATTCCACTCAGTTCTAGAATGCAGCCCACCCATTGTTTCCTTTGAATTTCTGATGAATTAGTGTGAAGTGAACAATTTTCTCCTCTGTCTTTTCATATTAGTCTCAAGAAGTAGGTCTGAGTCTCCTTTGGCACAGGGGAAGATGGGAACAAAATGGAATGGTGATTACGTCATTCCTCTTCTTTTAATTAACTTTCTCATTGGTATGAGGGATCCTGATACCATGTCAGGTTTAAAGGGACAAGAGACAATGTATACAATGACATGCATGCAAGAAGTTGTTTTTTCTCTATGGTGCAGAAGACATTCCAGCTGAGCATTATTTATGCTAGACCTTTAGAGAAAAAGCTTTAACTGACAAAACTGTCAGCTTTGCTTCTGA
This sequence comes from Dermatemys mawii, assembly GCA_007922305.1. Lineage (NCBI taxonomy): Eukaryota > Metazoa > Chordata > Testudines > Dermatemydidae > Dermatemys > Dermatemys mawii. The sequence goes on from ML677381.1 coordinate 29,720,654, forward strand.
TCTATTTGTGGCTTTTCTAAAAAATGGAAAGAGCAGTGCACTACGCCAGCAATTGCAGATAAATACCACCCCTTACAAATCTTGCTCTGCTCAGTCATAATCGACCATCACTTCTCCCTGTAATGAGATTCAATCCCTGGAGGATATTTTAAAGATTAATTAATTAGCTATAATTGCAGCAGAATAGAAACCTGCTCTTGGGCAGGCATCTCTGGATGCTTACTTTAACAAATTACTGACTTTTATAAACCTAGTCAGGGAAGGTGCAAACCTAACTTTGACCCAATTCATTTAGCTGGTCTGCTATTTATATTGGCTAAACAATGCTGCTGAGTATGGGTGTCCAACATGGTAGTTCAAATTATGGCTGTAGGCCTCTGGGAAATATGCCACATTTCCATGTTGTCATGTTACACTTACACCAGGTCTGTGTCTTACCAATCACTCTTTTCTGAAGTGCGGATAAATAGATATGGAGTGAGCCCACACAAGTATGGCACATTCATAAAGGTCAGTCCTTTTCCTCTAACAGGCATGTGGCATTTCACTGACTTACAAATCATATGTGATCTAATTAGAACTGCTTGATGTGTGACAGCACATGCCACTATCAAACTGTACAGCACTGTACTACTCTGCAGAGAGAACTACAGGCATTCAGCTGTCGCTTACCTGATGCTCAATGATAAAATGATACAACTAGTATGATTTCACCAAGTGTTATGGTTTTTCATACTCATTGAAACAGGGAGTGATGTAGCACTCATTTTAAAATAAGCAAACCTTTCTAGTGCATATTGCTAATTAAACACTGAGTTTAAAAATGCTTCACTTCCCTTTTGCGTTGTTATGAACTTTTTGAGGTCACCCTAGTTTCAACAAACATTTCTCCCCAATGGACAATTAAGACCTCACTGGTTTTACTGCTTCAAAAAGGAAGATCTAACTAAGCTAACTGAAGGGTGATGCTTTCATCTCCCTTGCAGTGGCTGGCCTGAACACTGTCTGGTTTAGTTTGGTTCTTCCCCCTCTGTAGATAGCAGTAGTTTCAACATGGGAAGCTGGTTCTCATCTCTAGTGTTGTTGAGGATTATGTAACTGCTTAGCTGAATGGGGAAGGCAAGAAGTGTTTTATAGTACTGTTTTACAGTGCTATGCTACATTAGAGGCAGCACTTCATTGTTGGCTGGTGACTTTAACATTTTGAAAGAGTTTAATTGCATTTTAAAACTCTCTGGTTTAGTCTGATATTAAAGATAATCTGACTGCGTATTGATCTGATTTAGAAAAAGAAATATCTCTTGGGGGACAAAAAAATAAGGAAACCAAAAATGCTTAACAAAACACTTTATAAAGTAATTTTAAATACAAACTCTCTGGTGAGGCAGGTGAAACTAATGTAGCAGAAGATTAAAAAAGAATCCACCTTGACATTTTCAAAGCATTGGCAGCTGAGGAGTTTTAAAACTGTAGGGAAGATATCATTTTGGTTAATTTCAAAAGCAATTTGTTACTATTTTTAAAGCACTTGATCTCTCAGCTTAAATTGAGAGCAACACCCTGAGTCCTAATCAATATTATGTAACTGGAACTGCTGCTGGGAATTGTCAGGGGGAGAATTGGGTTTGTGTCCTTTTTATGATGCATAAAAGAAACCACTCCTCCTTCCAGCTCCTTATTTACATTTCTGATTCACATCTTTTGTGCTTCTCCTCTTCCTGAAAGATCCTCTAAAAGCTACACATTTAGGAGGCTTGACATCAGAGCCAGCGCTAGGCATAAGCAGACTAAACAATTAGGGCTCTGAGCGCCTCAAGGGGGGCACCCTATTTACTTTTTATTATAAGAACTTTCCTGTTTTAGTATTTGGGTAAGGGAGGAGCAAAAATATTCCTGCTTAGAGTCCTCAAAGGGCTAGCACCGGCCTGCTGGACATCAAAGTAGAGTGAAATCTGTGCAAAGGAGGAGGACTTTTAGTCACTTACAAAAATCATTTGCGTTTCACACCTGTCAGTCATTTGTGAGAAAAGGTCTCTTTATGAAATATTAAAAATCCTCCTTACTTCTGTTGAGTGCTGAGAATGCTTTCACCAGTTCTGGTCCTTCAGGGAGCTCTCCACCAAGAAGAGGAAGACACGAATTGTTGTGCTTTTTTTTTTTTTTTACTTTGTAAAAGTAAAATAACAAACACAGTCAACACTGCCCAGAAGGGGAAAACCTTTTAGGCCCCATGTGTACATCGAAAAAGAACCACAACAACAAGTTCAAACCCAACTTTATTTGACTTTGCAAGTCACCCTCAAGGATTCTGTGTAGTACTGTACTTCTCTCAAAAGTACAAAACTATGCCTTTATCTTAAAAACACAGGAAACTTTATCTTGTTTATAAACCTGTTTTATTTAAATGTTTGTGTATAATATCTTGAGTAGTTTAAAGGTGTGTGTGGGTTTTTCCCCTGTTAAAACTTTGATAATGTTGTCGCTGTGTATGTGTGGTCTGTCCAGTAGACAAAGATCCTTAAATTGTTGGATGATTATTCCAGAAAGAGCAGTTCTTCTGCTAAAACTTTTATAATTCTGTGATCTTAGTTCCCAAATGGCAAAATTTCTGCCAGCACAGAATGTGAAGTTACATTGTAGCTTTAAAGAGGGCACTGATTCTTTTTCTATGAGTAATTCAGCTTCATATGCGGTAACGTTTCTCTCAGGTGATTCCCCTGATTCTCTGTTCCCAATGCCATGTTCTCATTTAGGCTTTCCTTACTTGGTTGACCTGGAGTTTGTTCCTGTAAGACAGCTTCCAGAATTGATGATGCTCAGCACTTTGTAGGATAAACCCCTCTAGAGAAGTGGTTTATGTCTGTGCACCTATAGCTAGTAGCTATATAGTAGCACTGAAACCTGCTTGCTGATATGATTTATCATATTCTGGTTACTGGAATAAAAGATTTGATGACTAAACAACAGCGAGGAGGATTGCAGAAGACTCTTTTTTCCTCACACCACCTTGTGTATGGCATTAATGAAGTTTATGATGATGTTTGACCTTGATCGCACCAAGCATTCAAAAGATGATGCAGAAAACTTGATCGACTCCTGTTAGAATGAGAAGTCCTACCACGTCACACTTCTTAGATCAGGTGTTTCTGCCCTTGAAAGCAGCCAAACTATTCTTCCTGCTCCTCCCTATTGGCTTGAGGTCAATAGGGAGCAATATTTTTAACATCTCAAAATACGTAGCTGGTACAGTGATACATGCTCTAGAAATGTTTACAGATAGGGCCTTAGTGTGTCAGAAGCCCTCTGAAACAGCCTCGAGACTGAAGCTTGGGAATATTTATGGCCCTACCCATCTTATGAGCACTGCTGGAGGTATACTTGGAATGTGGCTGGAACATTTGGTATGTTTTGATGCCTGCTTTATTTATAACTGCATGTGAGGCACAATTAAAAACCACTTCACCTGCACACTAAATGTGTTTTGTATTGACTTTCTTAAAATTACCACCAAAGGAGAAAGTGATTTGGTTTTAAGTTAATGCTATTTCCAAAGTATTGCTCATGGAACTGCTGCTGCATGTCTTTACTTTAGGACCCGCATCCTGTGCCTCAGAAACCTAGAGTTCTTCTGAAGGAGTGGAGCTATTAATGGAGTGTGCATCCATCTTCCTCAGAGCCAGCATTGCAGTCATGTTGTGAGAGACCTGATTCACAGCTGCCCTCAGTTCTTCCTCCAGGGATACAGGCAGCCTTGGATCCGTCCCATTATATTGTCAGCCCTCACTACAAAAGTGGAACATGGCTATCTTGCCTGGTGGTTGGGGCTTCACCATTTTTAAAGCCTGATCTACACTTGGGGTGGGAGAGGGAAATTGATCTAAGATAAGCAACTTCAGCTATGAGAATAACATAGCTGAAGTCAACGTACTTAGATCCACTTACTGCTGCGTCTTCATGGCGGTGAGTTGACTGCTGCTGCTCCCCCATCAACTCCGCCTGCGCCTTGCACGGCAGTGGAGTACAGGAGTCGATGGGAGAGCGCTCAGGGATTGATTTATCAGGTCTAGATCGTGATAAAACGGCCCCCGATGGATCGATCGCTACCCGCCAATCCAGCGGATAGTGTAGACGTACCCTAAGTAAGGGAGATTTTTAGAATGAAAAAGTGGCCTCTGCACTGTTCTTCAGGGGCAGCGGAGTTCAGGCCGGCATCACCTTGGCTCCCTCTCATGGGCATGAGAGAACTCATGGCATCAGACTAAGCAGAACAAATGAAAAAAACATGGATGCCATGTGATATATGGTCTCCATGCTTTGCTACCCAATGTTGGATTATGGTGGGCAACATTGCAAATGTGGTCCCTCCCAATACAAAAATCCCATGGCCTAAGAACTTCTCCCTGGAAAAAGATGTGGGGGACACAAATCTATTTCATAAAGGTACGTGGGGCTTTGCTCTTAAGATTAGTTACTCAAGCAAATCAATTCCTTGTTCTCTGAGCACTAAAATGGAAAGGTGAGGTTATTCAGAGTCATTGGAGAAGATGACTTACAAACCTGGCTCTTGCCAGACATTATGGAAAGGAATCATAGGACAAATGGAAGCAGTCCTTGAAGTACGATGGGGGAAAATGCCACATTGCAAGTGCAATACGTGCAGATTGTTGAGGCAAGGTTTGTCACTGTCCTGAATTGCATCTCAATACTCGTTCCCAAAGCTGTGCTTGAGAGACTTCCACTAATTACTGGAGAGGGAAGAGCTAACTGTGCTCTCTCCGCTTCACAACCTTCCTACTCAGAGAAGGGCTCTCGAGGCAACGGGCAGGCTAATGGTATCAAAATGCATCCAGAGTGCTGGACAAAAGATGCTCATTGAGTGTCAGCCAGATGGATGGGTGATTTGTAGCTATGGCTCAGGTCACGATTCACAGTTCTCTCTACTAGAATCAGACAATTAGCCCAACTCTTTCGGGGATGGAGCTGAGCTCTCAGGTTGAGGTGTATTTCTCAGAGATGGCTCTATGCTCTTGGGGTTGGCTAGACTGTCTTAGAATATGGATTTGCTCTGGATTGTTGTACAGGCCCGGAAATTTCATCTTCCATTATGGTGGCATATCATTAACTTTTGTATCCAGATGTCCTGTGGAAAAATTAGAGGTCATCTTATTGCTACTGTTCTGTAAGTACAGGCTCTGGCACTTACTGCCCCGGGAAAAATTAGGTTGGTGGCCGTTTTCCTTTTGAGCAGTGTTTTCAGTTCATTCCCCACTAGTCATGTCATCTTTTCTTTTTTCCCCCTCTTTGGAATCTGAACCCAGTCCTGAAGGCAGCTCTGAACCTATCATTTTGTTTTTTTTTAAAAAAAAAATTGTCACCTGAAAGGTGGTATGTCACATGACTCTTGTGTTAGCCTAACGGGTCAGGAATCTGGCAGTCTGAAGACAAGACTTCTGTTCCTTTGTGTTTAAAAAGTGTGGTACTGCACACATTTACCTTTCTTCCAACACTTCAAACTTGAACCAGGAGTTCCTGGTCCTATTGGTGTGCTAAGCTGCCTAATAAGGAAAAAGCATCTCTAGAATTAGAATTAGAATTATTTTGGTAGCAAGATGACTTAAATTATACCCAAGAGAATTTACAGTTCAGTGGATCAAGAATGTCTTGGTATTTGGGAGGGTTCTTAATATTCTACAGGGATTGGCTCTCTGTACCTGGGTTGTGGTAGCTTGAGCGGAAAGTGGGGAGCAGGTTTCAAAAAGAAGAATTTATAATGGACAGATTGATTATCTTAGTACTTTACCCGGCTTGATAGGTTAAAGCACTGTAACTCAGTATTGCATCTACAAAAGCAAAGGTGCTCTAACCTGTGGTTTAACCCTTCCTACCTCTTTGTAATACAAGATTGCCAGCTTGGTCCTATCATTTTAGACTGGTGGATTTAACAGTGCAGGTGCTTTTCTTCTCTAGTTAACCTTTTTTGAGTTATTGGAAGCCTTTTCTGGAGGAAGGAGATTGGCCTCACAGTGGTTGTGAGCAGGTTTTATTTGTGCTACTCCCTGGCAGTTTCAGAAGGTTCAAATCTGTGATCTGACTGATCCAGAATGATCTCAAAGCTCAAGATTTGTTTACTTGTGAACATTTTTGACAACTTCTTCTTCTGTTTTTATGAAAATATTCAAAATTTTGTTATTTCAAAACAGAATGGAAACACATTCCAGAGATTCTGATGCCAGAAGGGACCATAGTGATCATCATCTGCCCTCCTGTATAAGACATGCCACAATACTCTCCCAAAATAATACTTAGGGCATATATTTTAGGAAACCAGTCTTGATTCAAAAATCGTCAATGATGGAGAATCCACCATGACCCTTGGTAAATTGTTCCAACGGTTAATTGCCCTCATTGTTTAAAAAAAAAATAAATTATGCCTTATTTCCAATCTGAATTTGTCTAGCTCCAATTTCCAGACATTGGATTGTGTTATACCTTTCTGTGCAAGATTAAAGATCTCATTATTAAATATTTGTTCCCCATATAGGTACTTATATACTGTGATCAAGTCATCTCTTAACCTTCTCTTTGCTAAGCTAAATAGATTGAGGCATATTTTCTAATTTGTTTCATCGTTCTCATGGCTCCTCTCTGAACCTTCTCCAATTTATCAACCTCCTTCTTGAATTGTGGGCACCAGAACTGGACACCAGATTCTAGCAGTTGCCATACCAGTGCCAAATATAGAGGTAAAATAACTTCTTTACTGCTACTCAGCATTCCTCTCTTTATGCACCCAAGGGTTGTATTAGTTTTTTTTAGCCACACTGGGAGCTCATGTTGAGCTAATAATCTACCATGATCCCCAATTTATTTCAGTCACAGTTTTCCAGGATAGAGTCTCCCATTCTGTAGTATGGCTTACGTTCTTTGTCCTAGACTTGTACGTTTATATTTAGTCATATTAAAATACATAGTTTGCTTATGCCCAGTTTACTAAGCAATCCAGGTACCTCTAAATCAGTGACCTGTTTTTTTACTTTTTTTATTTCCTCCAATTTTTTTGTGTCATCTGAAAATTATATCAGCAATGATTGATTTTTATGTTTTTCTTCCAGGTTGATAAAAATATTAAATCACATAGGGCCAATAACTGATCCCTGCAGGATCTTACTGGAAACACACCTACTCTTATGATTCCCCATTATTTAGCTATATTTTAATCCATGTAATGTGTGACATGTTAATTTGATATTCTAGTTTTCTAATAAAAATATTTTGCAGCACCCAGTCAAATATTACATCAGCAACATTACCTTTATCAAACAAAATCGTAATCTCTGGAAAAAAGGGTTAATTTTATAGGAACAGTTTTCCATAAGCCCATGTTCATATTCATTAATTACATTACCTGCCTTTAATTCTTTATTAGTTCAGTCCCACATCAGCTGCTATATTATCTTGCTCAGGTTTGATGTCAGTCTGAAAAGATTGTAATTACCCAGGTCACCCGGTTTAACCTCTTTAAAAACTGGTATAACATAAGCTTTCTTCCAGTCTTTGGGAACTTTCCCAGTGCTCCAAGACTTATCAGCTTTAATAGGCCAGTGAGCTCCTCAGCCAGTTTGTTTAAAGCTCATGGATGCAAGCTGTCTGCAAAATGATGAGATGATTTCATCTGATTTTGCTCCAAATATAGAACAGAAATATTGCGTTATTTTTTTGATAATTCTATGTCTTCATCTAATAATGGACCAATATCATTGTCAGGATTCTTTTTGTTTCTAATGTACAATAAAAAGCAAAATAAAAAATACCCACTCTTCTTATTGTCCTTAACTCTGCTGACCATAGATTTTGCCTTGCCCCTTTGCTTCTCTTATCAATTTTCTACAAATCTGAAGAAAGGAATTGTATTCATTTCGATCAGCTTCCCCTTTTTTCCATTTTTTTGTTAAATATAAATTTGTATTTGTGTAGCTGCCTTCGCTTTCCTTCTAAACTGGGTTAGCTTTCTAACTAATGTGGCCTGTAGCAAGATACCCCCTTCACCTTGCCAGACTCAGTGCTCCTCCCTTTGGTGGTGGCGGAGCCTGGACTAAATCAGGCCCATTCTGGATTGTGTGTGTTTTCCCACTTGAGGTTTATTTCTCAATATTTTCCAGGAAGGCCTTGGGGCCGGAGCAAGGAGTGCTCCTCTGCCAAACAAAAGAAACACATTCACAACGCACAACAAGGGGAATATCTTTTCCTATCCCCTCTTTGGGGGTTGTGTGGCCTTTGTTATTGGCCCCAGTGCATGCTAGTCCTTTCTCTTAACAGGCAGGCACTTAAGTAGCTTCCCCTATAGGGAGGAGACCTGCCTCCCATGCTGGAGAACCTTCCTCCCTGATGCTGCTAGCAGCCTGTGTCTCTTCCTTCTCTCTCACCATATGAGGGATTTTTAAAGGTTTCAGGCAGCCCCTAATTGGACTCTAGTATCCATAGCTGACTTGAGGTGTGACCCCTTTTCAGCTTATAGGGAAAAGGTCCTTTATCATTCTAGGGCTAATATACCTGCCTTCCCCCACCCTCTTACAGCTGTTCAGCCTGACTTTGTCTCGGGCCTTTTCCTCATTTGTGGCTTTTGGAGCGTCTGCTAAGATATTGTTAAATGGTTCCAAATTATCACTCTCATTTTTCTGATTAAATTCTTCCTCCCAGCTGATTTGGCTCATAATTGTTTTGAGCCTTGAGGAATTGGCCCTATTAAAGCACTAAGTATATATATTACTGATCTGGACTTCATTCTGTTTGCACATTATAGATGTGATCCATTCAAGATAACTTGTATCTAAGCTACCATTAATTCTTTGTTCTGTGATCAGTTCCTTTTGATCTCTTAAGACACTGTCTAATATAAAATTCCCCTGTTAGAAAATGGTCATTTATCATGTTCACAAATTCCATTGATGTGTTATGCTGGAGGTCTCATGCTGCCAGTACTATGTCACTCAGATTGAAGTCCCCTGAGATCATGCAGCTTTTCCCCCCAACACACTGTAGAGCACTGTGTAAGGAAGCAGTTGTCCTGTTCCTAGTGTGATTTGGTGGTGTGGCAGACACCAGTTAGTACCATAGCATGAGCTTTCTCTATTGATCTGTAAGCATTCAAGATCACTTTCTTCTGAGTTATCAGTGACTGGGAAATAGGTAATTCCATTTTAAACGTAGTACCATCCCCCTTTGCCCACTCAATCCTTCCTAAATAGGTTCTAATAATTGGGTTTAACATTCTAGTCATATGAATCATCCTACCAGGTTTCAGTAATACCAACTAGCTCACAAATGGGTAATTGCAGTTCATCCTGTTTGTTAGCAGGCTCCTAGCAGTGGTGTATAGGTAATTAAAGATTTCCTTCTCCATATCTTTTTGGTTCTTTGATTTTTTTCTTTTCAACATTGATTTTGTGCTGAGTGATCATATCTAAATCTTCTTTTTACCCTCCCGTTTTGCTGTTAGTTTAACCCTCTCCTGACTACTCTAGCTACTGTGTCCTGGAGATTGGTCCCTCTTTTAGTGCGGTGGAGGACATCCAAACCATACAGTCCCTTCTCCCTGTAAAAGATGGATCAGCATTCCACAAAACCAGACCTCTCCACCCAGCAGTTGACTTCTAGAATCTTCTGCTTTGTCATCTTTTGCTCATGGGACAGGAAGGATCTTGGAGAAGATTGCTTGGACATTCTTCTTCAGCATGCTTCTAAGTTCCCAGAATCATCTGTTATCTAGGAACTATCCTGCAATGTTGTGTCATTAGTGCCAATATTAAACCATCACCAATTGATCCTTGCCCATTTGACTTCAAAAGCCTATCCAGTTTGAGTGACCTCTCGTGTCTTGGCTCTGGGAAGGTAGCGCACAGTCCTGTTGCCTCTCCCTTGCAGCATGTTCTTTAGATTCTTCCGGTACTGAATATCCAGCAAGGATCATCGGTCATTTGTGGACCGTTGGAGGAGAATTTGTGGGTAAGCTTGATTTCCCTCGCCCCCTTTTACTGTTTTTGGGCTGAGTTGCCATCCTCACATGTATCTTGCATATCTGTTTCCTTAGGTCTGCTGGTTCTTGTCTCAAAACTTCAAAAGTTGACACACAATTGAATTGTCATTCTGTCCGTTTTGGACACATTTATCTCCTCCTTCCTCTTCCCCCCCCACCCTCTGCCACTTTGTGGTCTGTTTCTGAAGTGTCCAATCAGGTCTCATGTCTCCAGCCAACACCTGCCTTTCTCTCTTTATTAGGGCCAGCTATACGTGTGGTTTTGTGCGTTGGTTCCCATCACTTGCTGAATTCAGTCTAAGTCTATCTTTACCCATGTGAAAACAAGTATGGAATTTTCTCTAATTCAGACCGTTTTCCCTTCTGATAAAGGACTACATAGGTGTGATCTTAGCTCAGGGGTGGGTAAACTGTGGCCCGTGGGCCACATCCAGCCTGCGGGACCGTTCTGCCTGACCCCTGAGCTACCAGCTAGGGAGGCTACACCTGGCCCTTTCCCCACTGTCCCCCTTCCCCCACAGACTCAGAGATTGCTGCGTGGGCAGCACTCCGGGGGGCAGGGCTGTGCACTCCTTTGGAGCAGTGTGGCAGCTTATCTGGCTCTGGCTGGACCATGTGGCTTCCAGACATGCTGCTCTGAGCAGCATTGTAAGGGGCCTGGGGGTTAGATAAGGGGTAGGGAGTCCCAGAGGGCAGTCAGAAGACAGGGAGCAGGGGGCATTTGGATGGGGCAGAGGTTCTGTGGGAGTGGTCAGGGAACAGAGGGGGGGTTGGGTAGGCATGGGAGTCCAAGGAGTTTGTCAGGGGGCAGGGGTGTGGATAGGGGTCAGGGGGACAGGGAGCAGGAGGGGTTGGGTAGGGGGTGGGGTTCTGAGCAGGCCGTTTGCTGTGGGGGGAGGTTTTCAGGAGGGGTCAGGGGACAAGGAGCAGAGGGGGTTGGATGGGTTGGGGATTCTGAGGGGGGCAGTCAGGGCAGGAAGTGGGAGGGGGTCAGATGAGGGTGGGGCCAGGCTGTTTGGGGAGGCACAGCCTTCCCTACCTGGCCCTCCATACAATTTTGCAACCCCGATATGGCCCTCGAGCCAAAAAGTTTGCCCACTCCTGCCTTAGCTTGATAGCTGTTTTGTTTTGCTCTTCCCTTGCATCTGCCTGCTTCCTGTAGTCTTAGGGTTCTGTTTGAGCCTAAGACATATGATTGGCCTGCCTCCACTGAATCTATTTTGCATTCAGAATAGCATAAAACTTAACAACTTGTCTGTGTGGGTGTTAAAAACATCTCACCAAAATGCATCCTCGTCTCGGTTTTCTTCCCCGCCACTCTTGCATCAAATAAATAGATATAGATATATATAGACATTTCCTTAGATTACTGGTAGTACCAAAATTTCCCCCTCCTATCTTTATCTCCAGAGCCTCCCTGTATTACCTTGATATTTGTGTATCTTTTGGGTAACTGAAGAGATCAGAGAGAGAATTTTTCCGGAGGAGAGGAAGTAATAATTCCAATACTAAACCCTTTTTACTGATCCAGGATAATCTGATGTATTTCACTGCAGCCTGGATGCAATTTATGTACCTAGGAGATTAAGCTTGGTAGTTGGCCTGCTTTGAATGTTCACGTATATTATGTGAATGAAATCTCAGCATTGATTTTTTTTCCCACCCCCAAGACAGGGTTTCTCAGCAATTCAGTTTGTATGTGTAGAGTAAAATAAGGAGTTATTTCCTTGTCCTCATTTCTTTATAAATTTGGTCCATCTAGCCCAGTATCCTGTCTTCCAACAGTGGCCAATTCCAGGTGCCCCAGAGGGAATGAACAGAACAGGTAATCATCAAGTGATCCATCCTCTGTTGTCCATTCCAAGCTTCTGGCAAACAGGTACCATCTCTGCCCATCCTGGCTAATAGCCTTTGATAGACCTATCCTCCATGAAATTATCTAGTTCTTTTTTTGAACCCTGTTATAATCTTGACCTTCACAACATCCTATGGCAAGGAGTTCCACAGGTTGACTCGCCATAAATCTGCCTTTTTGAGAGGTAGAAATTGCAATATATCGCATAGTATTTCTTTCTTACAACTTCTTAAAAATGTGTGTAACATGTTGTAATAATGTGTACTACCTTAGAACAAGAGAGAGGAAACCAATGGCCTGTGCAAGTATGCACTTGTGCATGGTCTCTCTGTCTCTCTGTCTCTCAAGCTAGGTGTCTGAGAGGATATGTGTATGTGTGCATAGCAGAGAATCTGTCTATTTAGGATCCAAATGTAGCTTGTGTATGGAAGCACAGGATTTGGGGTCAATTGACAGTTACAACATATGCCACAAGGGCTGAATGGTGTGTTTGCAATCCTTCATTGCTGATGTGGAGTACGTGTACATCAACTTCGGCTTCTGTTCTCTAAGCTGTAGGGAAGCACCCATTCTAATGTTTGAGTCTTGACTGAGAGTGGCATCAGGGAACCAGATCCAGCTCCCTGATTTTCAGTTGCCTGGCTCTAGCTCAATTTAAAATCAGCCCATGTCTGTCCCCTGCCTCCTTTGCCCTGCAGTGTCAACTTGACATGGAATGATCCTCTGCAATCTGATGCTAGTGGAGAACAGAGTGTTGTGGAACTTTGGTCCATACTCCCCTTATAAGTAGGAGGCTCATTTTCACACCTACAAGATGATGGAACTGCCTCTACCAACTTCATGTCTGTGGAGATTCCCCCTAAACAAAGGCAATTCTCTAGCTGCTGTTTTGGCTGTCTTAGGTTCATGGGGAAATCTGGCCCTGTGAGTATTGGTGTGATATGGCAGTGGATTGGTGATGTGCATTCCCAAGGAGCTGGTCTGTCTGTGCCTGTGTGCAGAGGGGGTTTATCTGCTCGGTGTGCCACTGTGGGGCTGGGCACTGGTGGGTTAATGTGACTCGGTAGTGTTGCCAGTAGCCATGCAGTTAGACCCTTGTGGAGATTTTATGTTGAATGTTAATTATTTTATATTGCATGTTGTCCATAGGCCTCAGTCAAGATCACAGCCCTGTTGCACTATGCAAAGCACAGACATAATTGCAGTTCCTTATAGCTCACGGTGGAACAGTTACTTGTGATTTATGTGCACTGATGCACATTCTCATGTGCTTATTTTATTTTAAAATACCATTTTCAATATCACAGGAAATTTGACTCTGATTAAAATTGAAGTCTGAAATGGCAGTTCAGCAGTTTACCTGTGTACCGACACATACTTTTTCCCCCAAAAACAGGAAAAGTGGTTTGGTTTAGTTTTAGCTTTCCACCTCCACTTTATTAAAATACAGTATAATCAAACACCCCCACAAGATGACAGAATTGTTTTTCACTTAATTTTCACAGCTGGAGAAACCCCTCAGTTGATGTAAATCAGCATTCACTCCGTTGATTTCAGTGTATCTCTGCTAATATACACTAGTTGAGGATCTGTTCCTGGATTGTTTTAGACCCAAGATGAATTTTTGGAGAGGGATGCTTCAGCCCTAAAGAACTGTTGGGAGTTGGGTTGGAAACGGGATTTTAGACTGTAAAATGAGTTGCTGCAATGAAAACTCCATTATTTGCCAGTTTTTGTTTTTTCTAAACAAAGTAAGCTTGAAATGAAGAAAATGGGCATTAATTTAGTCTTAAATTTAGTGTACATTTTTCAGTCTCGCATATGGGGATTTGATCCTTAAATCTGCACAAGTCATGTCAAAATGAAATATTAACTTTTTGTTTCTTTCGGTATTGTACATTTTTTTTTTTTTAAGGATAAGGTAAATCTTCCTATAATTATGTCTCTGAGCAACTTGCTGGCTAGCATGCTTTTAGTTCTTTTAAAAGCAAAAATGTTCCAACGCGGAAAATTCATGATAAGAGTAACCAAACTTATACATCACAATTTTTAGTTTCACAAGTTCTTACTCGGTGGAGACGTATGTCTTAAAATGCTTTGTGGTTTATTGCTTGTCACTTCCTGTGCATTAATGGTATGTTAGCAACTGTTTTTGGTAGGTGGAGTCTTTCTGAAGCAATGATGTTTTTTTCCCTCTTGGAAATGTTACAAATCATGCATGAGAATGTCAGGGAATCATGGAAAGTTCGGTTAAATGTCACTAAAGTGCACGTGTGGGTGGCTTTTATATATAAATATGGACCGGTGTACAATGATGAGACATCGATGACACATTGACAACTCAAAGGGGCATTGCTAAGCTTGATAAACTTCAAACTCCTGATTTTCCTGTTCTTGCTTGTTCTCAGATTCTTTTTAGGTGCAAAGTTTTTCTCAAAATAAATGCTGTCTCTCATCACTTTGTTTGCCAAGTACAAGCAAAAATAGAGAAATAATCCAAGCTCCAGCAACCTGCAACACCGAGCCACTGGAATCAGAAATTTAGTTTGTGTTCATGATGGATTTGTCGGAGGGAAGGGAGGGGTCAGTAAGGAAACTCCAAGCTTCCTGATGGGTTCCTACAAATGATAAAATTGGGGAGGGAAGAGAGAACGTGAATTCAGAAAGTTCCATGACATATTTTTAGTACAGCAGCATGAAACAAATTCTAGAATTCCATTTGTGCCTTTATTCAGTGTCTGGGCTTTCTTTTTTGTTTTAGATCTATATGGCTTTAAGATATATAAAGATGCCTCAATGTCACTTGAAAGGGTAACTTGCTAAAATAGCAGCCGAGGAAAAAGTGGCTAATTGTTTCAACATCCTTAGAATGAACTATTCTATAATTGCTTGTCTGAAACAAAGGCTCAGTAGCAGCCATTGAGGGAATTAGATACACCTTTTTGAAGTCTTTGTTTGGACTACTGAGGAATGACTTTAGTTTTGCCCTCTAATTGTAACTATTCTATTTGAAATGCCAAAATAATCATAGCCAGTTTGCCAGAAATGTCTTATTACTCCTTGTCTCCTATTTAGTAGTCGCCTCCTACTCCTTGCAAGTTGCTGATGTGATTTTCTTTTTCCCCCCTACTCCCTGCCCCCTTTAAACATTGCCTAATCATGAAAGATTTTCCAATTATGTCTAAATACATAGCACAGATTAGTTCATTATTGTTGAATCCTCTTAATTGGGACCCCCTAGTGGACACTCCGTTGTTCGAATTAAGCACCTGTCCCAATTAAGATAACTTTTTTTTTAAAGTGCTGGTTGAAAAATGTAAGTTGAAACAAAAGTATTGAACTGACTCATTCACTATATTTCCTCTTTGTATCTCCTAGTCTGTCAGTTTCAGTATTAAAACTGGCACTTACAATTTGACTCCCATTTTTTAATGGTTTATTCTATACCAGTTAACCCCTTGGCAGTCTCTGCTTGAGTCCCCATTAAATGGATTTTTAGTTAATACTGTCTCAGTTAAGCTGCACTCTTTTTTTCATTTTCTATCATTAGGCTGAATCTGCTGGTTTTTTTGAGACAATCCAACAAAGCACCATCTGATTACAGTCTCCCCAAATAAGTGGAGTATACTGTGTTTGAAATGCTTTGTTGTGAAATTTATAATGCTGATTTTGTAATTGCAGGTGAAGGACCTAACAAAATATCTAGACCCCAGTGGACTTGGAGTAATCAGCTTTGAAGATTTCTATAGGGGGATCGGCGCTATCAGAAATGGAGGTTAGTTTGTTTGCTATTACAGTATGAACAAAGGAGAGAGAGCAAATTTAGAAATTCAAGGAGTTAACCCTGTAGACCAATTGCTTGGTAAAAACAGTTCCTGGGTTTTCTGATCCTATTAGAAAGTTTATAAACCTTATTTAAAGTATTAATGTTGTGACATGAGGTCCATTATTTTTTGCATTATATGAAGAAAGAAGCAGACTGGTTTTAAACACACTTAAAAAACCACCGTGCTATTACATTGCATTTCACAACTAATCAGTAGGGCTATCAAGCAATTAAAAAAATAAGTAACGATTAATTGTGCTGTTAAACGTACATAGAATACCCTTTAAATATTTTTTGATGTTTTCCATTTTTTCAAATGTATTGATTTTCAGTTATAACACAGAATACAAAGTATACAGTGCTCGCTTTATTTTTGATTACAAATATTTGCACTGTAAACAACAAAAGAAATAATATTTTTCAGTTCACCTAATGCAAGTAATGTAGTGCAAACTCTTTATCCTGAAAGTTGAGCTTAAAAATGTAGAATTATGTACAAAAAATAACTACATTCAAAAATAAAAACAATGTAAAATTTCAGAGCCTACAAGTCCACTCAGTCCTACTGCTTGTTCAGCCAATTGCTGAGACAAACAAGTTGGTTCACATTTGCAGGAGATAATGTTTCATGCTTCTTGTTTACAATGTCACCTGCAAGTGAGAACAGGCATTCTCACGGCATTGCTGTAGCCGGCGTTGCAAGATATTTACATGCCATATGCAGTAAAGATTCATATGTCCCTTCATGCTTCAACCACCATTCCAGAGGGCAGGAGTCCCTGCTGATGACAGGTTTTGCTCAAAAACCATCCAAAGCAGTATTGACAGACTGTTCATTTTCATCATCTTTGTCAAATGCCACCAGCAGAAGGTTGATATTCTTTTCTGGCGGTTCATGTTCTGCAGTTTCCGTACTGGAGTGTTGCTCTTTTATGACTTCTCAAAAGCCTGCTTCACACCTCGTCCCTCTCAGATTTTGGAAGGCACTGTACAAAAAATAACTGAAATTTTACATTGTTTTATTTTTGAATGCAGAGCCATGGCTATCTTTAGAAATCTCACATCTGCAGTGAAAGTGTCCTTTAAATGAACATGTGCTGAGTCGTCATGTGAAACTACTATAATATGAAATATAAGGCAGAATGCCAGTAAAATAGAGCCAAAGACATACATACAATTTTCTCCCAAGGAGTTCAGTCACAAATTTAATTAATGCATCATTTTTTTAACAAGCTTCATCAGCATGGAAGAACATCCTCTGGAATGGTGGCCGAAGCATGAAGGGGCAAACGAATGTTTAGCGCATCTGGCGCATAGATACTTTGCAATACTGGCTACAAAAGTCCCCTGCAAATGCCTGTTCTCACTTTCTGATGACATTGTAAATAAGAAGTGGGCAGTATTATCTCCCGTAAATGTAAACAAACTTGTTTGTCTTAGAGATTGGCTGAACAAGAACTAGCACTGAGTGGACCTGTAGGCTCTAAAGCAGGGGTAGGCAACCTATGGCACGTGTGCTGAAGGCGGCCCATGAGCTGATTTTCAGTGGCACTCACACTGCCCATGTCCTGACCACCAATCTGGGGGGCTCTGTATTTTAATTTAATTTTAATTGAAGCTGCTTAAACATTTTATTTACTTTACATATAACAATAGTTTAGTTATATATTATAGACTTATAGAAAGAGACCTTCTAAAAATGTTAAAATGTACTACTGGCAGGTGAAACCTTAAATTAGAGTGAACAAATGAAGACTCGGCACACCACTTCTGAAAGGTTGCTGACCCCTGCGCTAAAGTTTTCCATTGTTGTGTTTTTGAGTGCAGTTGTGTAACAAAAAAAATGTACATTTGTAAATTATACTTTCATGATAGAGACCGCACTACAGTACTTGTATGAGGTGAATTGAAAAATACTGTTTGTTTTGTTCATCATTTTTACAGTATAAATATTTGTAATAAAAATAATATAAAGTGAGCACTGTATACTTTGTATTCTGTGTTGTAATAAAAATCAATATACTTGAAACTGTAGAAAAATATCAAAAAATATTTAATTTCCACTGGAATTCTATCGTTTAACAGTACGATTAAAACTGCAGTTAATCACGATTAATTGGCAGCCCTACTAATCAGAAATGGGTTTTCATAAATGTATGCTGAAATTAGTGTCAGTCATAGAACAAAATCATAGAATATCAGAGTTGCAAGGGACCTCAGGGCCATTTAGATCAATCCCCTGCTCAAAGCAGGACCAACCCCAACTAAATCATCCCAGCCAGGGCTTTGTCAATCCTGACCTTAAGAACCTGTAAGGAAGGAGATTCTACCATCTCCCTAGGTAACCCATTCCAGTGCTTCACCACCCGGCTAGTGAAAAAGTTTTTCCTAATATCCAACCTAAACCTCCCCCACGGCAACTTGAGACCATTATTCCTTGTTCTGTCATCTGCTACCACTGAGAACAGTCTAGATCCATCCTCTGTGGAACCCCCTTTCAAGTAGTTGAAAATAGCTATCAAATCCCCCCTCATTCTTCTCTTCTGCAGACTAAACAATCTCAGTTCCCTCAGCCTCTCCTCGTAAGTCATGTGCTCCAGCCCCCTCATCATTTTTGTTGCCCTCCTGTGGACTCTTTCCAATTTTTCTACATCCTCCTTGTAGTGTGGGGTCCAAAACTGGACATAGTACTCCAGACAAGGCCTCACCAATGCTGAACAGAGGGGAATGATCATGTCCCTTGATCTGTTGGCAATGCCCTTACTTTATACAGCCCAAAATGCTGTTAGCCATCTTGGCAACAAGGGCACACTGACTCATATCCAGCTTCATTCACTGTAACCCCTAGGTCCTTTTCTGCAGAACTGTTGCCTAGCTCTCAGTCCCTAATTTGTAGTAGTGCATTGGATTCTTCCGTCCTAAGTGCAGGGCTCTGCACTTGTCCTTGCTGAACCTCATCAGATTTCTTTTAGCCTAATCCCCCAATTTGTCTAGGTCCCTCTGTATCCTATCTGAATCCTATCTCTACCCTCCAACGTATCTACCATTCCTCCCAGTTTAGTGTCAGCTGCAAACTTGCTGGGGTGCAGTCCACGTCATCCTCCAGATCATTAATGAAGATACTGAACAAGACCTTGGGGCACTCCACTTGATACCGACTGCCAACTAAACATGGAGCCATTGATAACTACGTATTGAACCTGATGATCTAGCCAGTTATATTTTCACTTTATAGTCCATTCATCCAGCCCATACTACTTTAACTTGCTGGCAAGAATACTGTGGGAGACCATATCAAAAGCTTTGCTAAAATCAAGGAATAGCATATCCACTGCTTTCCCCTTATCCACAGAGCCAGTTATCTCATCATAGAAGGCAATTAGGTTAGTCAGGTGTGACTTGCCCTTGGTGAATCCATGCTGACTGTTCCTGATCACTTCCATCTTCTCTAAGTGCTTCAGAATGGATTCCTTAAGGACCTGCTCCATGATTTTTCCAGGGACAGAGGTGAGGCTGACTGGCCTGTAGTTTCCCAGATTCTCCTCCTTCCCTTTTTTAAAAGATGAGCACTACATTTGCCTTTTTACCGGTCATCCAGAACCTCCCGCCCCGATCACCAAGAATTTTCAAAGATAATGGCCAATGCCTCTGCAATCACATCAGCCAACTCCCTCTGTTCCCTTGGATGCATTAGATCTGGACCCAAGGCCTCATGCATGTCCAGCTTTTCTAAATAGTCTTTAACCAGTTCTTCACCACTGAGGGCTGCTCACCCACTCCCCGTGCTGTGCTGCCAAGTGCAGTAGTTTGGGAGCTGACCTTGGTGATGAAGACAGAGACAAAAAAAGCATTGAGTATTTCAGCTTTTTCCACATTTTCTGTCACTCAGTTGCCTCCACCATTCAGCAAGGAGCCCACGCTTTCCTTGACCACCTCCTTGTTGCTAACTTACCTGAAGAAGCCCTTCGTGTTACTCTTAACCTCTCTTGCTAGCTGCAACTCCAAGTGTGATTTGGCCTTCCTGATTTCACTCCTGCACGTATGAGCAATATTTTTATACTCCTCTCTGGTCATTTGTTCAAGCTTCCACTTCTTGTAAGCTTCTTTTTTGTGTTTAAGATTAGCAAGGATTTCACTGTTAAGCCAAGCTGGTCACCTGCCATATTTACTATTCTTTTTATACATTGGGATGGTTTGTTTCTGAAACCTCACTAAGGATTTTTTAAAATACATCTAGCTCTCCTGGACTTCTTTCTCCCTCATGTTATTCTCCCAGGGGATCCTGCCCATCAGTTCCCTGAGGGAGTCAAGGTCTCTGTTTTTCTGAAGTCCAGGGTCCGTATTCTGCTGCTCTCCTTTCTTCCTTGTGTCAGGATCCTGAACTCGACCATCTCATGGTCACTGCCTCCCAGGTTCCCATCCACTTTTTCTTCCCCTACTAATTCCTTCCTAATCTAGTTGGAGAAAACTCATTTTGGTTTAGCAAATCGGAATCTTGCAATTTTCCATGGTGTTGGTCAATAGGGGCGCACAGTCAGGTGGTTTAATGGAGTACTTGCAGTGCGTGGCTAATTCTGGATTAGGATGTAGAACAGAGGTAGGCAAACTACAGGCCACATCTGGCCTGCGGGACCATCCTGCTCGGCCCTTGAGCTCCCGGCTGCGGAGGCTAGCCCCCAGCCCTTCCCCCGCTGCCCTCCTCCAGTGCAACTTCACCTTGCCGTGCCCACCAGCGTGCTATGTCCTGCCACTCCTGCCGGGCAGCACGGTAGCATGGCTGTGAGCTCCTGCTGCTCGGACCAGTATGGTAAGGGGGCGGGAAGTGGTGGGGAGCTGTGGTTTGGATAAGGAGAAGGGGATCCCGGGGAGGCAGTCAGGGCGGTTGGATGGAGTGGAGGTTTTGGGATGTGGGGGCGGGGCAGTCGGGGTCAGGGAACGGAGGGGGATTGGATAGGCTTGGGCATCCCAGAGGGCCTGTCGGGTGCGCAGATGTCCCTATTTTATAGGGACAGTCCCGATTTTTGAGGTTGTGTGGTTTTTTGTTTCCCTTTATAGGCTCCTATTACTCCCTCACCCTCCTACCCCAATTTTTCACACTTGCTGTCTGATCACCCTAAGGGTGCGTGTGGATAGGGATCGGAGCAGTCAGGGGATAGGTAGCGGCGGGGGTTGGGACAAGGAGTTGGATGTGTCAGGGATTCTGTGGGGGGCAGTCAGGGGGTGGGAATTGGATGGGGGCCAATAGGGGGCCAGGCTGTTGGGGGAGGCACATCCTTCCTTACCTGGCCCTCTCTGCAGTTTTGCAACCCTGGTGTGGCTCTCAGGCCAAAAAGTTTGCTCACCCCTGATGTAGAGCCTTCTAAATTGCTAATGCAAATACACTAATCTTTACCCGAACCACCAACAAAAACAGCATGTGTAAGTAACGTCTAACAAGAAGCAGATGTAGTAAAATTTTTCTGATCTTTTCCTGTTTGTAATCTTTGTCATAGAATACCCAAAAAGGTATTATATCTAACTTGTATTGTAAACTCCTAAGGGCATGTTATGTTTGTCAGTAAAATGCCATGCATGCCTATAGTGTTACATAATCTCCATGAATCTTCCACAAAATCCCTTCAAACATGAGGATGTCTTCAGAAAAGAATGTATAAAGGAATGCTATTGGCTGTTACCTGTATAAAAACAGTATTTTAGCGATTCTCATTGGAGCAATTGGATGTTATGAACAGAGCATGAAATTACTGTTTTCAGCCCTTTTTAGAGTACATTTTCTGCTTTAATCTTTAAAATGTTGAGAAGAAATTGATTTATTCTGCACTGAATTATGTAACAGTATTTTGTGTATATATTTTCCTTTATAACTGCTCCAACATCATTACTTATTCTGGTGTAGAGAATAAATTCTATTGCTGCTCACCTGTTTACTTTCATACGTGGCAGCATGTGCAGATTAAGCATATTTTAGAGCCACGGTGGTCTGAATTCATTGTTTCATTTACTATTGTAATTGTGTGTGTGTGTAAAATACAATATAGTTCTTATAACAAATAAATTAATAACTTAGAGCGAGCATCCTGATTGGCTAGTAACTTCGACTGGTTAATAATTAAATCACACAGTCCTTTAGTATCTTGAGCTGCAGGAGACGCATTTAAAGAGCCACTAGTGGCTCACAAGCCTCACTCTGTGTGTCACTATTTTAGAGCTACACAACCACAAGTGTGAAAAGTCTAGTTTTTTACTGAAACTCCTTTTGGAAACGTCTGGTTCTATGAGTACATAAATAACCCTTGAAGGTGGGAGTAACTTATGGTCAGTGCTTAGATTGCTTGTTGACTTTATAACCATTCAGTGCTGAGGGACATCACTGGTTTTCTCTTGGGAGTTTAGAATCTAAATATTTACAGCTCACTGCAGATTATATAGCTTGAAGGCTTGGTGTGGTGCAGCTCTGTAATAAGAACTGCTCTTGAGTTCTGAAGAGATAGCAAAGAAGGCAAAGAGCAATTTCTCAGATTAATGGCTATCTGAGAAGAGTGTGTGTTAACAGAGCCCTGGCTAACATTTCTCTTCAATAAGTGATTGCCTTGGTGGTGGTGGGTTTTTTTAATTGGATAGAAGTAGCAGGCCCAGAGATGTTAAGACCTTTCTTACTATGCCAACATTAAACAATTTAAAATATGGTTTGGATTGAGGTTTTGCAGTTACAGAGCACTTAGTTTTGCTTATTCACTATAGCATATACACAACAAATTCTCTTAAGCTTTTATTAATCATAAAAGCATAAAAAGAGACTCAAAGCAGGCACAGGATGTTTCTTAATGAGTCTGAGAGTTGAACAGTTGTTTGTTTTTCAATGATTTCAAGCTCTTAAAGTCCTTCCGAGGGTTGATTACTGATTCATAAAAGCAAATTGCTCCAAACATCAATGATTTAGATTAAGGGTCTGCAACCTTTCAGAAGTGGTGTGCCGAGTCTTCATTTATTCAATCTAATTTAAGATTTCGCATGCCAGTAATACATTTTAACATTTTTAGAAGGTCTCTTTCTATAAGTCTTTAATATACAACTAAACTATTGTCGTCGTATGTAAAGTAAATAAGTTTTTAAAAATGTTTTAAGAAGCTTTATTTAAAATGCAGGGTCCCCTGAACTGGCAGCCAGGACCCGGGCAGTGTGAGTGCCAATGAAAATTAGCTCACGTGCCTCCTTTGGCACGCCTGCCATAGGTTGCCTACCCCTGATTTAGATACTGGCATAGAGTACACTCACTTATAAAGGTTGTGGACCGCACCAAGCTAGGTGGGGTTGCAAGTGTGTTGAAGGAGAGGATTAAAATTCAAAATGATCTGGACAAACTGGAAAATTTAGTTTGAAGTAAACAAGATGAAATTCAATAAGGACAAATGCAAAATACTCCACTTAAGAAGGAACAATCATTTGCACATATACAAAATGGGAAATGACTGCCTAGGATGGAGTACTGCAGAAAGGGATCAGGGGGTGTGTGTGTGTATGTGATAGTTAAGGCTAAGATTTTTGTCACAGATATTTGTAGTAAAAGTCAGGCACAAGTCACAGGCTCCCTTGAATTTTTCTTAATTGCCCGTGACCTGTCCATGACTTTCACTAAAACTATGCATGATAAAATGGGAAGTAGCCGGGCAGCTCTGCGGGGGGCTAGCGAATATGGCAGGCGACCAGCTTGGCTTAACAGTGAAATCCTTGCTGATCTTAAACACAAAAAAGAAGCTTACAAGAAATGGAAGCTTGAACAAATGACCAGGGAGGAATATAAAAATATTGCTCATACGTGCAGGAGTGAAATCAGGAAGGCCAAATCACACTTGGAGTTGCAGCTAGCAAGAGAGGTTAAGAGTAACACGAAGGGTTTCTTCAGGTAAGTTAGCAACAAGGAGGTGGTCAAGGAAAGCGTGGGCTCCTTGCTGAATGGTGGAGGGAACTGAGCGACAAAGAATGTGGAAAAAGCTGAAGTATTCAATGCTCTTTTTTGTCTGTCTTCACAAACAAGGTCAGCTCCCAAACTACTGCACTTGGCAGCACAGCATGGGGAGTGGGTGAGCAGCCCTCAGTGGTGAAAGAACTGGCTAAAGGCTATTTAGGAAAGCTGGACATGCATGAGGCCTTGGGTCCAGATCTAATGCAGCTGAGGGTACTAAGAGAATTGGCTGATGTGATTGCAGAGGCATTGGCCATTATCTTTGAAAATTCATGACGATTGGGGGTGGTCCCTGACAATTGTAAAAAGGCAAATATAGTGCCCATTTTTTATAAAGGGGGAAAAATGAGAACCCAGGAACTACAGACTGGTCAGTCTCACTTCAGTCCCCGGCAAAATCATGGAGCAGGTCCTCAAGGAATCCATTTTGAAGCACTTGGAGGAGAGGAAGATGATGAGGAACAGTCGCATGGATTCATCAGGGGCAAGTCATACCTGACCAACCTGATTGCCTTCTATGATGAGATAACTGGCTCTGTGGATACAGGGAAAGTGGTGGATGTGATATATCTTGACTTAGCAAAGCTTTTGGTATGGTCTCCCACAGTATTCTTGCCAGCCAGTTAAAAAAATACAGATTGTATAAATGGACTATAAGGTGGGCTGAACGGGTAGTGATCAATGGCTTGATATCTAGTTGGCAGCCGGTATCAAGCGGAATGTCCTAGGTCTCATTCCTAGGGCCAGGTTTGTTCAACATCTTCATTAATGATCTGGATGATAAGATTAATTTTACCCTCAGCAAGTTTGCGGATGACCCTAAGCTAGGTGGAGAGGTAGATATGATGGAGGGCAGGGATAGGGTCCAGAGTGACCTAGACAAATTGGAGGATTGGGCCAAAAGATATCTGATGAGGTTCAAGGGCAGAGTCCTGCACTTAGGATGGAAGAATCCCATGCACTGCTACAGGCTGGGGACTGACTAGCTAAGCAGCACTTCTGCAGAAAAGAACCTGGGGATTACAGTGGACGAGGAGCGGGATGAGAGTCTGCAGTGTGCCCTTGTTGCCAAGAAGGCTAATGGCATACTGGACTGCATTAGGAACATTGTCAGCAGATAAAGGGAAGTGATTATTCCACTCTATTTGTCACTGGTGAGGCCACATCTGGAGTATTATGTCCAGTTTTGGGCCCCAACTATAGAGAGGATATGGATAAATTGGAGAGAGTCCAGCTGAGGGCAATGAAAAGGATCAGCGGGCTGGGGCACATGAGTGACGAGGAGAGGCTGAAGGAACTGGGGTTATTTAGTCTGCAGAACAGAAGGGTGAGGGGGGCATTTGATAGCAGCCTTCAGTTACCTGAAGCGGAGTTCCAAAGAGGTTGGAGTTGGGCTGTTCTCTGTGGTGGTAGATGAGACCACAGGTTCTTGTTCTGTCAAGTTGCAGTGCGGGAGGTCTAGGTTGGAAATTAGGAAACACTATTTCACTAGGAGGGCGGTGAAGCACTGGAATGGGTTACCTAGGGAGGTTGTGGAATCTCCTTTCTTAGAGGTTTTTAAGGCCTGGCTTGACAAAGACTTGGCTGGGATGATTTAGTTGGTGTTGGTCCTGCTTTGAGCTGGGGATTGGACTAGATGACCTCCAAGGTATCTTCCAACCTTAATATTTATTCTATGATTGAGAGTTGCAGGGATCTCTCTGCCGTGCTGCAGTGGTGGGAGCACCCTGCTGCCCATATAGGCTCAGAAACTGGGGGGCCCGCGGCCTCAGGTGACATGGTTACCTCACAGCTCCCTACCACTGTGGGAGATTGTGGGATTCTGCAGCTGTCAGCAGGCTGAGTTATCCAGGACTGCAAAAATAGCTGTAGAAAGCTACTTAAGCCACCATCTAAACAAAGATATCAAGGATTTAAAGGACTAGAGCCAATTAATGTATAGTTGCATGTGCACACTTTGGGGAAGTCTACACTACAGCGCTACCTTAGCGCTGTGGTTTGGTGAAGACATGCTAGGCCGATGGGAGAGCGTTGTGGAAACCACTTTAAGTTATCCAACTCGCGTAGCTCAGGGGGTGGCTTTTTCATACCCCTGAGCAGCATAACTTAATATAGACTTCAGCAGTAGTGTAGACAAGTCCTGTGGGCTTGTCTAGACCATGCAGCTGTGTTGACACAGCCTTGTCATTAAATATTGGCTTGTGTAAACATTTGTCTGCACTTTTGAGGATAAGACTCTTCCGTCCCTGCAAGCGGTGTTCACTTTGTTGGCAGGAGAGTGCTTCTGCTGACAAAGCCGTGTTCACAGTGCCACTCGTCGTGGCAAAACTTTTATGTTTCAGGGGTGAGAGTCTTTTTTTAAGTACCTGTGAAATACAAGTTTTGTTGACAACTTGGCAATGTAGACAAGTCCTTAGTGTGTTGGAGTAAATTCAGAGTAGCTCAAAGATCGGTCTCCATGGGACTCTGCATTTATTTCCAGTTGGTGAGGGGGACCCATGGTAGGCTTGAAAGGGTTTATTTTGGTAGAAACGGCTGCTGGTGAAAGTGCAGAAAGTTCCTGGGATTTGTGCATCAAGGTTCCCAAGCTTTGGCAGTTTTTTTTCTTAAAGCCCTAGCTCCTGGAGTCACGTGATCATGTGAGAGTCTCAGCTTGCATTTAAAATAAAAGCAAGTTCTTAACCCTCCCAATTGCAGAGAAAAACTTGAAAACATAACCCCTTAAAGGCTTGAAAACCAGAGGATTAATAAAAAGAATCCAACCTTCATTATTTTAAAATCTCATAACTTTTTAAGGTCCCTGATCTGACTTTTGGGAATGGTTTTGGCTTGGCAATACTGAGGTTATTATCTTGAATCATGTGATTGTGTTCTGCTGCATGTTTTTAAGAGGATCAGGTTGGCTAGGCCAGTGGATCGTGTAATTGGGCTCTACATACATTTGTAATGGGAGTTCTGCTGGTGCTTCTTTTGGATCTGATAGCTCTAGGGGACATCTTAGCACAGATGGAGCACCCTGGTTGGTGATTATCTGCTGATCATTTGGCAATCTGCCAGACACACCATGTGATGGCCCTTGATGCTTTATTTATTTTTACAGCTGTTTTATGTCCTTCTCCTTATAACATGGAGGGCCTGTTCTAGTTCTGCATGAAGCATGCATAGTTGGTCATTTAAAACCAGGAAGAAGGTACAGAATGTGTGTGGGGAGGGAGAGGGCAAGACTGTAGCGTTATACATCTATCCTCTTCTGCTACATCTGGTAACATACATCATTGATTCTTTCTTTTCTCTTGTGGGGTCTCCATTGAGATGGCTTTTTCTACAGAAAATAAGCTTTCAGTGCACAAGAATATATAAAACACAAGTCTACATGCACTCAAGCATTCTGAATTCAGCTGGCTTTGGTAAGAGTATAAAGATTTACGAATCCTGGTTAAGAGAATAGAATTCTAATTGTATCCTAGCTAATGCTGTACAGACATGGCAGTGTTCTGTAGCATAGGTGGTTAGTACTGTTTAGTAGGGCTGTCGATTCATCACAGTTAACTCATGTGATTAACTCAAAAAAAATTAATCGCGATTTAAAAAAATTTCAGTTAATTGTGTTAAACAATAGAATACCAATTGAAATTTATTAAATATTTTTGGGCGTTTTCTATATTTTCAAATGTATTGATTTCAATTACAACACAGAATACAAAGTGTACACTGCTCACTTTATATTTTTCATTACAAATATTTGCACTGTAAACATGATTTAAAAAAAGAAATAGTATTTTTAAAATTAACCTCATTCTGTAGTGCCATCGTGAAAGTGCAATTTACAAACGTAGGTTTTTGTTACATAACTTCACTCAAAACCAAAACAATATAAACTTTGTAGCTTACAAGTCCACTCAGTCCTACTTCTTGTTGAACCAGTCGCGAAGACAAACAAATGCTACCCACTTTTTATTTACAATGTCACCTGAAAGTGAGAAGAGGTGTTTGCATGGGATTTTTGTAGCTGGCATTGCAAGGTATTTACATGCCAGATATGTTAAACATTTCATATATCCCCTCATTCTTCGTCCACCATTCCAGAGGACATGCTTTTGTGCTGATGATGCTCATTTAAAAAAATAAGGTGTTAATTAAATTTGACTGAACTCCTTGGGGGAGAATTGTGTGTCTCCAGCTCTTGTTTTACCCACATTCTGCCATCTATTTCATGTTATTGCAGTCCCAGCGTATGTTGTTCGTTTTAAGAACATTTTCAATTCAGATTTGACAAAATGCAAAGAATGTATCAATGTGAGATTTCTAAAGATAGGTGCAGCACTCTTCCCAAGGTTTAGAAGTCTGAAGTGCCTTCCTAAATCTGAGAAAGACGAGGTATGGAGCATGCTTTCAGAAGTCTTAAAAGAGCAACGCTCCAATGCTGAAACTGCAGAACCTGAACCACCAAAAAAGAAAATCAACCTTCTGACTCGGATGATTAAAATGAACATGCGTTGGTCTGCACCACTTTGTATTGTTATCAAGTAGAACCCATCATCAGCGTGGACGCATGTCCTCTGGAATGGTGGTTGAATCATGAAGGGACATATGAATCTTTAGAGTATCTAGCTTGCAGATATTTGACGACGATGACCACAAGAATGCCATACGAATGTCTGTTCTCACTTTCAGGTGACATTGTGAATAAGGAGTGGGCATCATTATCTCCTGCAAATGTAAACAAGCTTGTTTAAGGATTAGCTGAACAAGAAATAGAACTAAGGGTATGGTTACACTTACAAGATTATAGCGCTATTGGTTATAGCGGTCCCCTTATACAGTAATATGTATAGCGCTATTGTATGTCCACATTCAGACGTGCCAGCGGTATAGCATGGCCACATTTGGGGCACTTAATGCGGCATTAAGAGCAGCGCATTAGGGCAGGTATCCCAGCATTCAGCTGGGTGCAACGTGCTTTTTAAACGAGGGGGGTGAGGGGGGACGCGTTGTGTGTATGTGGAGGGAGAGAGACAGTGGTTTTTCCGTTTTTCTGAAAGCCTGTCAGTGAGCCTCAGTTCACAGAAGGCTTTGTTTTCACACAGGCTCCCTCCTTAAACATTTGCATTGCTTATCTGCCGAGTTAAGAGAGAAACTCTAAAGAGGTACTTCCGCATTCCTCCAGCTGAGTTCAAAACAAAGAGAAGAGACGTCAATTGCCTTAAATGGCTCTAGGCATCTCCAGAGATCACTTGTAGCGCAGTGGGTGTCCACATTCTCGCTGTAGCGCTACAGCAGCTGCGCTACAGCCCTTATTCCCCATGCGGAGGTGGATTAACAATAGCGCTATAACTCAGTAGTTATAGCGCTCTAGGTGCCTTGCCAGTGTGGACAGGGAGGAGGTTATAGCGCTTGTGGGGGCTTTATAGCGCTATAAAGTGCCAGTGTAATCAAGCCCTCAGTGGACTTGTAGGCTCTAAAGTTTTACATTGTTTTATTTTAAATGTATTTTTTTACATAATTCCGCATTTGTAAGCTCAGCTTCCATGATAAAGATAAATACTATTTCTTGTTTTTTTACAGTGCAAATATTTGTAATCAAAAATAGTGATCACTGTACACTTCGTATTCTGTGTTGTAATTGAAATAAATGTATTTGAAAATGTAGAAAACACCCAAAATATTTAAAATAAATGGTATTATTAACAGTACAATTAATCGCACAATTAATCACAATAGATTTTTTTAATCTCTTGACAGACCTAGTGTTTAAACAGTAGAACTGTTGGAAGTGTCCTTAGACCCTATTATATGGAGGGCAGTCATGTAGAAAAAGGAAGTTTGAATGGCAATGTGTACGCTTCATTAAGAATGCTAGATACTCAGTGCATGAGGATGTGCAGTCTGACATTTTCTCTGGTGTAGGTTTGTTGCTGAGATTTTTATCCATATTGTGTCACTGCTGAAAATATTTAATGATCCAGACTGCCCTAAACTGCCACCCATTAGGAAGGCATTTTATTCTATGGCTGAACGTGGAACCAGATGCCTTTTGTTTATGTTGTTAACAGCTGTCATTGGGGAGAACAGAGACTGCTATGAATGTAAAATCGGAATCAATTCAAGAGCAAGAATGAGTCAAAATTTGCTCTGACGCTGCTTTTCTCTGTATCACATTCCTTTCCACAGTGTCCTTGCTTTGGGACCAGGAATTTTCAGAAAGAGGAATGTTAATGTCTGCCCTCACCCTCCAAAAGAGGCTAAATCATAGGAATTAAATATGTTTTGTCTTTTAATATTTATGCTATTTCAGTAACAAACTCCTAGGGGAGCATCTTAGCTCAGAACATATTTATTGACACCTACATAATTTAATAAGACAGAAAGACAGCACTCATTCGGCTGGCTGCAGGTAACTTCAGTGCAGTATGATTCATGTAAAAATATGGGTGCTCTAAATTGTGGGGAAGGGGAGATTAATTTGCTCAAGTTTAAGGCATCTTTTGTCTTTTGTATTTCTCACTCCCTTTGTTTTCTTTTAAAGAGGACACTTGAATTCTTTTTATTGACACTGACTTAGAGTAGAGGTTCTCCTGGCTCTTCATTCTCCTGACTTCTTGAGAGATGCCCATCCCCTCCACTTCATCAAATGGGCCAACAAGTGCATCTCTCCCAGTGATAGAAGGAGGACAAGCTTTCTTGTCCCCACATGCCCCAAAGTCCCTTTTGAAAAGACAAGCTGGTAAACAAAGCGGCGGGGCCTGCTAAGGGTGCTTACCCTGCAGTCCTGCGTGCCAACGTTGGCGATCCCTGGAGTAAAATTTCCTATGTCAGAGCATCCAATGAGATTTGACTAATCACAGACAGCAGTTTCGTCTCTCCTCAGAGCTGATGGAGTAGAAGTAAGAACTGTGGTTAGGGTGGAGAATAAGTAAACATTCCTCCACCATGAAATATTTCTGTCTCTGTTAGAGGATCATGTACAGTAGCACACACAGTTCTTACAGAACACGTTACGTACTCAACGTTCTGTATAGTTACTCATATAAATTGTCTGCTGCACTCATGCAGGTTAGACAGAATGGCAGCAAATAGCTATCAAAGCTGCCTTTTGCATTTCTTATGCACTAGCAAGAGTAGTGACAAGTAAGTATCAGTATCTTTAAAATTACTTGGGCCTATTTGGGCCCAATTAATCTTGGTGCAACTCCAATGACCTATTAGTTACACCAAGAATGAATGTGGACCACTGTCCTTACACTATTATCCAACGGATGGTATATTTGCCCCAAAACAATATAGCAGATGACACAGTACGTTGACCTAGTTTCAAGAGAAACACAAGAAGTTGTAGCAATGATGTCTGTAGGCCTTATCACTGCAGTCCTGGAATAGAGATGACAGGGAATTATTCAGACATGCTGCCATAAGACCATTGCTATAGTTTAGCAGCCCTTGGGATCTGAATGAGATGGATTTGCATAAAAATCTCTTACTCATCTGAAAAAGTAGGTTTTGGGCTTTTTTCCAAGTGCATCAAATTCCATGCCATCCCATGCAGGAATATCACACTTCTGTTAAAATCTCATCACATCTCATTGAAAGCTTAGCCTGAAAGTGTAACCAGCCCAAGTTCCAAACTGGAGACTAGCAACCTTGAGAGTTTCTATAATTTGTTCCCCTGCAGAACTGCTGTGTGCAACTCCTAGTGCAATCTCCTGTGTGGTGTGGATTTGTGCACAATACAGAAAATAATTGTTTTTATAAAGACAGTTTCTTGTTTGGAAAAATATAGAACTTCCCTAGCACACATCTGCTTTCTAAAGTCTCTTTCATAATCTTCCTCCTTCCAGTCCAGAAACATAGCAGCATCCAAAGGACAAAGCAGTTTTCATTCCAGTCCTGTGTGTTTGATTTAACTCTACGTTTTTTTGTTTTGTGCATGTATTTATTTAGTGCTCATGAACGAGAGATTAATAACATTGGCTTGAGCTAGGCATAGTGAAGAGTGATGCTATGTGGACATCCCCCATGGGCACAGCTTTGCCAGTGTGTCAGTTATAACCTTTCGCGCCCTCTGCTATCACAGTCCTGGACCTGGATTCGGTATGCCAATTATCTGGCAAATGAGTTTGTTCACAAATGGTGGCATCCTGCTAGTCCAGTGGTTCTTGACCAGGGGTACATGTACCCCTGGGGCTAAACAGAGGGTATGTCAACTCATCTAGATATTTGCCTAGTATTACAACAGGCTACATAAAAAAGCACTAGCAACGTCCGCAAAAACTAAAATTTCATATAGATGACTTGTTTATAGTGCTCTATATACTGTACACTGAAATATAAGTACAATATTTATATTCCAATAGATTTTTTTAGAAATATATGGTAAAATAACATATGCAATATTTCATTAATAGGGTACTATGATACTTTTTTTGTATTTTTATGTCTGATTTTGTAAGCAAATAGTTTTTAAGTGAAGTGAAACTTGGGGGTACGCAAGACATATCAGACTCCTGAAAGGCGTATGGTAGTCTGGGAAGGCTGAGAGCCACAGTGCTAGGCCATGTCGGACTCGTTTTCACTACACTGACTAATGAACTAAATTAGTTCATAAGACCCATTATTTTAATTCTAACAGTCTTCTGACACTGAAGAAGCGGGCTCTAATCCGGGTGTACTTTATCCATGTCATTCTCATCTCAGAATGTGACCTGGAAGCTGAACAGCCCAGGAAGGGTCGAATGTGCCCAGGAAAATTAAACTTCGACTGGGAGAGTGGGGAACTTCTCAAGACAAGAAGAGGAGTACAAACTCTGCCTTTTCCAATGAGTTACAGCACAGGAGCCAGGTGTAGCCGTATCCTGAATTTCCCAGGAGCCAAATACAAAAGCATACACACATTGATTTGAATTAATTTTTCACAAGATTTTGTGGCTAATGCATTGCTAAAACCCAAACACCCTGTGCTACTTTCCTCATTATTGTTACTGGATCAGCCAGTTATTCTAAATGTTGTTGCCATTGTTGGGATTTAGTTGGTTAATTCAGGGAAGAGGAATTATCATGTTTACCTCCTGCCAATAGCATGCCTGTACTCTTCAAAGTCTCTACACTCTGCCATGCCCTTCTCTACCTCTTTCCCCCCACCCCCCTCCCAAAAAAAGTGTGTTCTTATCTCAAGTTAGCTAGCCTGGGTTAAAATAGCAGTGAAGATAGGATATCTCCGTTTTTACCTTATTAGCAGCTTGAGTAAAAACATGAGGGGAACCTGGGCTTGAACTCTATATGCTTACACGAATTAAAAACGGAGTTGGCGTGTCTTTACTGTTACAGTAGACTCTCTTGATTATCCAGGATAAGAACCAGGATTAATTTCTTCAATAAAATCCTGGATAATCACCATCCATAGGAAATATGGGGAGGGCAGGTTGGTTCACCAGCCACCCTGCGCCGGGGGGAGGGGGTGTTGGTTCACTGGCTGCCCTGTGCCGTGATGGGTTGTTGTGTTTTGTTTTTTGTGCTTGGGGCGGCAACAAAGCCAGAGCTGGCCCTGCGAGTTATGCATATATATATATTTTTTTTTGACATCCTGGTTAATCCACTTTCTGATTAACCCAATCCTGGATAATCGAGAGTCTACTGTATTTTAATCCAGATTCACTAACCCGAATTAAGAACACCTAGAGAGTACGTCTACACAGCAGAAAAGGAGTCTTGCCTTGTGGATTCTGAGGATGTGAAAATAAGCACCACAAACCCAATTCATGTGAACATTTTCCCTTTTCCTTCTTTCATTTTAAAATGTTTTCTGGATGTTCTCTATATAAGGCACTCTGAGTAAAAAACACTTCAAGAAACCAAAGCCGTGTTATGCCCACCACTGACACTGTGATTGAAAGGGTAAAAATTGGTGTGGGGAGGGTGTGTTGTTTTTATTTTTAAAGCATTTAGTCTACCTGCAGCCTTGGAGGAAAGTTTCATGCACATTATTTAAACTTTCCTCTGGGTTTGCAGCAATGGCAGTTGTGAAGAGCCTTTCTGCTGTGTGTATTTTTCTGTGAGAA
The DNA here is from genome assembly GCA_007922305.1 of Dermatemys mawii. Lineage (NCBI taxonomy): Eukaryota > Metazoa > Chordata > Testudines > Dermatemydidae > Dermatemys > Dermatemys mawii. The sequence goes on from ML677381.1 coordinate 29,754,383, forward strand.
TCAGTGACACTGTTAACTGTTTGTGTTCACTCAGATCCTTTTAGTCCATGAGAACTGGCAGCAAAAGAAGCACCGCAAACGAGTGAGGCTTTGCCAGGAGCCATGGAACAATCACTAATTTTAAAATCACTGAAAATAAAAATAAATGGAAGCGAAAAGATTACCCTTTCCCCTTTGCTTTTTGAGTTCTGAGCCATCACTTTACATGTCCATGGAGCCAAATGCATTGCATCCGAGGATGCTAAAGGAGTTGGTGGATGTGATTGCAAAGCCATTGGCTATTATCTTTGAAAACTCATGGCAATCGGGGGAGGTCCCGGATGACTGGAAAAAGGCTAACGTAGTGCCCATCTTTAAAAAAGGAAAGGAGGAGGATCCAGGGAACTACAGGCCAGTCAGCCTCACTTCAGTCCCTGGAAAAATCATGGAGCAGGCCCTCAAGGAATCTATTTTGAAGCTCTTAGAGGAGAAGAGAATGATCAGGAACAGCCAGGGTGGATTCACCAAGGGCAAGTCATGCCTGACTAACCTAATTGTCTTCTATGATGAGATTACTGGCTCTATGGATGAGCGGAAACCTGTGGACATGTTATTCCTTGACTTTAGCAAAGCTTTTGATTCAGTCTCCCACAATATTCCTGCCAACAAGTTAAAAAAAAGTATGGGCTGGATCAATGAACTATAAGGTGGATGGAAAGCTGGCTAGATCATTGAGTTCAACGGGTAGTTATCAGTGGCTCCATGTTTAGTTGGCAGCCGGTATCAAATGGTACTCTCCCGATAGTTGGAGGCTGGATCACAAGAAGAGACGTGGATTCCCCTTTAGATGCAATCCCAGCTGCATGGAAAAGAGGAGTTGCCTTCCCTCTAAAAGGCGAGAACATACATGTCTATAGCATACTGAACACCTCTTCTTGCCCTCACTTCTGGCTAGTTCTTTCACCAGCCCCTTATTGTGTTCTTTTTAGTAATCTTTGTTCCTCAGCCATCTGACTCTCTACTTTTTCTAACCTTGCACTCCTCCGAACTCCTCTCCTTGGCTTCCTGCTCCTTGATCTCCCCTTCCTCCTCACCATATTCCAGGCTGACTACCCCATTCACAGTTCTCCTGCTCTGTAGCACTTCCCGCACACCCTCCAGGTGCCTTCATCCTCCGAGCAATGCATGTGGTACAGGCTGAGAGCTTTGGGTTTTCTCACACAGTAGCACTGTATAATTCCCACAAGCTCCCACTTTCTGGGTACTAGCATGATCGGGGGCTGGGAGGCGAGCAATTCTCCAAAGCTGGGGAGAGGTCAAACGACTCCTTCATCTGCTCCTGGCTCTTGTTCCGGAACTCATGGGAAGCTAAGAGCAGAAGTGCCCATGGGAACAGGCATACAGTGAAAAAGAGAGAGGGTTATCCCTAGCCCTTGCATGCTTATGAATTGAGTCTAACTTGAAGCTGTAGAAATGCAGAAAGAACCATAGTGCTGCCCACCTTGTGGGATCCGAAGCTGCTGTTGATATAAAGAAACGGGAGGAGAGAGTTTGGAAAAGGCGAGAGACCTCCACTACCTCTTCCAGCCCCTAATCAGTTCCACCCATTTATACCTGGAAAAGACACTGCAAAGTAAAGGTCTCCCCTTGCTGAAATAGAATCAATTTTTATAAAGTACATTCTGTCCTTGAAGCAGGAGGACTAGTAGGCCAGTGCTAATTCCGTCCTGCAATTAAGAACGGATGGCTATTTGGGACTAAAATAAAAGCATGTGGTGCAGCAATGCCTCTGGAAATACCAGTCCAGCTATCTTGTATCTTTTTAACCTAAAAAATCCAACTAATGGCTTGCCCCTCTGTGGAGGGGCTGTTAGTACAGATATGTTTTGCTCTCTTGGACAGATTCATAGTACTTAGCAATTGCTGACCCTGACAATTTCTAGTGTTTACTGCATATTTTGACCACCTTTTTAAAAAACCCTCTGCCTTTAATAGGTTAGTCTCCTAAACATCAGTCCGTCGTTTTTGGTGCGGAGTTGCTGCCTAAGTTAAATTATACTTCAGTCTCTCTTTCTGAGGTTTGTGTTAAGATTCCTCCCATCCTCTTGTCCCCTGTCCCACCCCACTCCAAACTCTTTTACAAGGTCTCTAGATCTCTTTCCTGGTCTCTTTTTTTACACTTACAATTCATGCAAGTTCCCAGCCTCCTTACTTGACGTTGAATAATTCAAGCTCTCTATGTAATCCTTACTGTTCAAATCATGAGTTTGCTGGCTTAGTAGCTCCCGGCATCAGGTTTAGTATGTGTTGTCAGCTCAGTTAAACACTTTTGAAAGGATCTATTTTTCTAGGTCATTCTGAAGTGAAGTAGACACAAGTGGCTCTGCTAGTGACCTGCCTGTCACTGCCCTTGCTGCTCTCTACTTTGAAGTGTTCTCCTTCTGTTGAAACCCTCTGCGGTGTGTCCCTAAGCCAGTTTTTATTTCAGGAGCAGTCTCCGTTCATGATGTCCTGTATTCTAGCTCCACATTTTGCTTCGTAGTATAACTCCAGCCTTTCAGGGAATATTTCTGCTCCCACAAAGCCCTTTAGAAACCCTTATCCTCACTTCACCCCAGTGAATTTGCTCCCATTTGACAAATGGAGAAACTGAGGCACGGAGAGCTTCAATGACTTGTCCAAAGCCACAGGCTTCACTGTCAGAGCTGTGTTTAGAACTCGGGGAGGTCCTACCACCCCCTGCTCTGTATGGTACACTAGCCCTTCCTGCTCCCTTTGTAACTGTGTCTGAGAGAGACTCGTGGGGGAAGTTTCTCACCGTTCTAGTGCAAGCCATGGCAGTGATAGTGCTGTTGTACTGTTGTAGTGTCTAGGAACCCCAGTCACGGAGCAGGACCCCATTGTGCTGTATAAACCCAGAACAAAGAAAAGCCCTAGCCCGAAGGAACTTACAATTGAATAGGAGGAGACGCAACAGGGGAATACAGCCAGGCAGGGGAGCACAAGGAACCAATGGGATAATATTGGTCAGCATGATTGGTAGGCAGTGGTCTCTCTACACCATGTCAAGTGTGTTCATAGGCATCATAGCAAGGAGCGTGTAAGGAAGGAATTTGAACGAGGACAATGAGGTAGCTTTGGAGATGTTCATGGGGAGCCCCCACTCTGAATACAGGGCAGTATGGGAGAAAGCGTGAAGATGATGATTGTTTGACTATTTAACAGTGGCTGATTAGAGGCGAGTCACATCTCGATAGTGTATGAGAGGTGATAGGCAGTGGAAGACCTTGAATGTGAAGGCCAGTAGCTTATGTTGGATGTGATGGAGAAAAAGGAGCTAATAGAGGGACGCAAAGAGAGGAGTGACGTACTCCAATGGAGAAGCTAGGGAGATGATCGTTGCAGCGGCATTTTGAATGGATACAAGGAGGGCAAGATGGGATTTGTGAAAGCCAGAGAAGAGCATGTTGCTGTAACTGAGATGTGAGATGCTGAGCTTGGATGAAATAGGAAAGGCTGTATCTGGGGGATATTATGCAGAAGGAAGTGTCAAGATTTAGACACAGCCTGCACATAGTGATCTAAAGAGGGCAGAGCTGAAGATGTACCCAGGGTACAGCTCTTAGTGACAATGATTGTGGTGTTGTCCACAGTGACCCGGGGAGGCAGGGAATGGGGGCTGGGGCAGGTTTGAGCAGAGTAGGAGATCTGTTTTGCCATGTTGAGCTTCACCTGACAGCTGGATGCTCAGGAGGAGATGACTAAGAGACAAGCTGGGATATAGTTTGGACAGAAGACCGGTCTGGAGTAGAGGTAGATCTGCAAGTGACTGGCAGAGATGAGAGTTGAATTTTTGTCTGTGGATGAAATTACCCACAGCCAAGGTATAGAAGAAGAGAAGGTGACCAGGGATGAAAGTGGCAGTGGAAATGGGGAGCCTGTGAGCGACATGCAGAAGAAGCGATTTGGGGAGGTAGGAAAGGACAGTCATGGAAGCCAAATGAGGACAAGAGCAGACAAAGAGTATGGTTGATGGCATCGAAGGCAGCTGACAGGTTGAAGAGAAAAAGGGTTGTGCACTGATTCTGAGTTTTGGCCAAGAGGAGGTCAGGAGAGACTGCGGTGAGAGCAGTTCCATTGAGACGCTATGAGTGAAGTCAGATTGGAGGAGGATGGAATTGAAAAAGGAAACTCCAGACGGCATGTTCAGTGAACTCAGAAACTAATGGGAGAAGGAGGTGTGGATGGAGGGGCGAGTGGAGTCAAGGCACTTCCTGTAAATCGGAGATTAAAGCATGTTTGTAACTGGGGGGGGAAAGAGCCAGAGGAGAGTAAGAGGGTGAGAGTGGGTGTGAGGGAGATAGGAGATGGGATGGAGTCACTTGTCTGTGTGAAAGGTTAGTGGAGAGCAGATGAGAGGACAGGGAGGAGGGGAGAGTTTGCATGGGTGTCCCTGGTGTCATAATCAACCATGTGTAAACGCTGGTTAATGCCAGTGCCCTTTCTACACTAATACTCCCACCGTTGCTGCTGCTGCTAGTGAACCTGTGCTGCTGGTTGCAATAGTGGGAGCATTTCAGAAACAATTCTAGCTTGGGCAAGGTCTTCTATACCAGGGGTCTCAAACACGTGGGCCGCATGTGGCCTGCCAAGCCCTTCACTGCAACCCACGATGCTCCCCCGGCCCTCCCGCCAAGCTCCCCGTGGCCCCCCCCTACCCCGGCAAGCTCTCTGTGGCCCCCCCACCAAGCTCCCTGAGGCCCCCCAGCTCGCCCGCCAAGCTCCCTGTGGCCCCCCCGTACTCCTGCCAAGTTCCCTGAGGCCCCCCAGCCCACCCACCAAGCTCCCCGCGACCCCCTCGCCAAGCTCCCCGCGCCCCCTGCCTCCTCCCTGCCTACCTCCAGGCGTTTAGCACTTTCCAGGAGGTGGGGGGAGAAGCGGGGAGCTGCACGCTCAGGGAAGGAGGTGGGGCAGGGGTGGGACCTCATGGAAGGGGTGGGGGCAGGGCCGGGGGCAACGAGGGGGGCATGTCAGTGATGCGGCCCTCTGGCCAATGAACTAGTCCTCATGTGGCCCTCCTCGTTATTTGAGTTTGAGACCTCTGTTCTATACCATGCTGACTTCATGCATGTGTTCGTACATACATGTGAAGGTGGTGTTCATGGGTCTGGAGCACCTAATAAGCAGCTAGTTAATTCTTTTGTTTTTCTGCTTATTTGGACAGGAATTTGGAAGCTTAATGCAGCCTATTGTGTTGGAGGACAGGCAGGCAAGATCTCCATAGCAACTCTTAGTATACACAAAGTGCCATATGAGAGGGAGAGGGGATTGGGTATGGGAGGGAGGCGGGTTTGAACCTGCCATAAGAGGAAAGATAATGAGTTGAGTAGAAAAATTGCCCATGGTGTTCACTGTTTTTTTTTTGTTTGTTTGTTTTTTGTCTTTGTCTGCTTTCTGCAGCTTTATTGCTAGTGAAGAAAGTAGCCCTGAGTTGGAGGGATGTGGAAACAAACCTGACTCCTAGCGATTGCTCCTGCAGAATGGAGTGGTAGCAAGTGTGCTGTCAGCTATTGAGAAACCTATACAATTTTTTCTTGCAAGGCTCTTTATTGGTGCTACATTTTCAAAGCACAAATCACAGTAAGAATAGAATATCTGACCGTTCAGAGAGACCTTCCAGCATAACCAAGTCACAAACAGATGAGGCAACGTGCATCCATATTCTCTATGAAACTGAATAAGATATAGTGTGTTGGACACTGTCCCTTCATGTGACTGAGCAAGCACAAAGGGTGGGATCAGACAGCGTTTGAGCTGACTGAAATAATGACAGAGGCTGAGTGTAGCATTGTTTTTTAAATTGTGCAGGGTTCCTATCAACATCTCAAGATGCGCATCTATAACGTCAGGCTCTTAATTCAGCCAGAAGCCCAGCCCCCCAATCTAAAACCCTCTTACTTCAGCCTACCCCCTCAGAAAGGACCTGAATAAGTAGTTTTGCTTGGAAGCATGCATGGAGGGCCGATAGGTGCTTTGTCTTAGACTGGAGAGAGGAGTAAATTTTGAATCAAGAGCTCTTTGCTGAGACTGTTTACTCTAGACTTGTGAATTTTTTCCCCTCTGCTGTTAGGAGCAGTGGGAGCAGTATTGTAGACCAGACTTCAGTATTTCAGCCACCATGTTGCCTGACCCAGTTTAGAGCAATTCTAGACGATATAGTGGTAAAAGGGCTGGCAGCCACCCAATTCCCAGCCACATGGCACAGGTCTGGTCGCTCTCGGCGCAGCACTCTGTATTGTGTTAACTCTTGATACCTATGTAGAGACGGGGCTCTGAAGTCATAAAGGGCTTTTAGAAATCGAAGCTTTCACCGTGAATTGCACCTGGAAACTAACTGGAAGTCAGCACAGTCTGGAGCATGAGTGCAACGGGCAGTCTATGCAGACCGCCGCTAAATGGGCCACTGCTTTCTGTTCTAGCTGCAGCTTCTAGATACTCCAAGTCTAGCCTGAGTTAGAACGTGTTGCAATAATCCAGAGGCATGAACCATAAGGTCTATATCTGATGACCTCTCTCCTCATCCGCCTAGGAGATGTCAATATTAATAGTATATTTTAAAAGGGCTGCTTACTCCTCCACAAAGATCAGCCTTCGCCTCACATCTTTGAGACTCTCTCAGGTCACTGTTTCTGCCTCGTGTGGTTGGGAATGAGAGCACTTTTCTTGGGTTTAGGCAGCTGTAAAAGTCAGGAGCCCACGTTGCCTTTTTCAAAACTAGAAATTCTAGAAAGTTGAGCTGGAAAAACTCTGTTGGATTATGTGCCCATCCCTGCCAGTTCAGGATTGTTCTTTGCTACTGGAGATTCTCAAGTGCTTTGTCCAGCATCGTTAAAGCAGAGCTGCATATAGAGCTGAGTAACTAAAATCAGAGAGAGAAACTATCTCTGGTAGAAAAAGACGTTGAATTTTTAAATAATGTTGGGGCTAAACATAAGGGAAAGAAAATACGGTCTAAAAGTGCCTTTTTACATGACCACTTTATTTGCATAGAAGGAGGAACGCTGGCTAGCTGTCTCACTATTAGCATATCGACTAGCTCTGGCTGAGTACAAAGCAGAATCAAAAGACTAAAACCGCTGGCAAAAGAGAATGGCCTGTGCTGCTCCGAGATATTACAGACATAAATCGCACACCAGAGCACCTTTCATCAGTTGAAGGAATGACCCTGCCACACTCATGGGAGAACACATAATCAGACACCACTTGCTAAAGAACGTGTTCAGACTTGTTCCTCACTGTGATATATGGTGTTGCCACTGAAAGCCACGCATCCAGGTTAGGGGAGGACTGCTTTGTCAGAATGCCATGTGTTGCAGGCTTCCTCTAAATTAGATAGCTTGACAGTCCATAAACATAGGCTGAGGGTATCCAGCACACCAGAGGTTAGTTATACAGTAGTAGCTCCTAAAGCCAGGAGTCAGGGTGTGTGTGTTATAATGTTTCATTTTTACTGGCCCACTGAAAGGGCAGCATTGATGGGTTTTAGGGAAGGTTGCTGCATATCTTGTCTTAGAGTGAGTTAGGGAGAGTAAAATGGGGTTGGGAGGAGATAGGTGTAAAGGCAGGGTTACTACATGTCTGGGTTTTCCCAGACAGAGCCTTTTTTTTTTTTTTTGATCCTTTGTCCAGGTGGATTTTTCAAATACCAGGCAACGTGCAGGATTTTTATAGAACAGCCTTTGCAGCTCAGAAAAAGCCCCAACTGGTCTGCTTCCTGCTTAATCCCTCCACAGCTAATTGGTCCATCCCCCTGCAGCCACAGATGCTGGATCCTGCCCACCCAGCCCTGGGGAGGAGGTGCTAATTGATGGCTGTCACTGCATCCCAGGCTTATGCCAGCCCCCTTGCCACCGTAACACTCTCCCCCACCTCCAGTGAGCACCCCCATTGCAGGTATCCCCTTCAACTCCCCCCTAGTACCCCTCCCACTACACACACACCTCCAGCTCTCCCCCACCCCCCTCAGCAGTGTCCTCTTTTTGGGAACCTGAAATATGGTGACCTTAGAAGGAGATCTGAGTCATGGAATAATCAGGTCTATTTTTAAAAGGTGTTTGCTCCTTTTTTAAAATTAAAAAAAATCCCACTTTGAAAGAGGGGAATAAGTAAATGTACACTGCCTTTGTAATGAGAACAGCAAGCTAGTTAAACCAGGTATGCACGTTTTAGCCCAGTCTCCCCACCCCTGGGTGACTGAGGCCATGGTTACACTGGCACTTTATAGCGCTATAAAGCCCCCACGAGCGCTATAACCTCCTCCCCGTCCACACTGGCAAGGCACGTAGAGCGCTATAACTGCTGAGTTATAGCCCTATTATTAATCCACCTCCGCATGGGGAATAAGGGCTGTAGCGCAGCTGCTGTAGCGCTACAGCAAGGATGTGGACACCCACTGCGCTACAAGTAATCTCTGGAGATGCCTAGAGCCATTTAAGGCAATTGACGTCTCTTCCCTTTGTTTTGAACTCGGCTGGAGGAATGCGGAAGTACCTCTTTAGAGTTTCTTTCTTAACTCGGCAGATAAGCAATGCAAATGTTTAAGGAGGGAGCCTGTGTGAAAACAAAGCCTTCTGTGAATGGAGGCTCACTGACAGGCTTTCAGAAAAACGGAAAAACCACTGTCTCTCTCCCTCCGCATACACACAACGCGTCCCCCCTCACCTCCCTCGTTTAAAAAGCACGTTGCACCCAGCTGAATGCTGGGATACCTGCCCTAATGCGCTGCTCTTAATGCCTCATTAAGTGCCCCAAATGTGGCCATGCTATACCGCAGGAGCATCTGAGTGTGGACATACAATAGCGCTATACATATTACTGTATAAGGGGACCGCTATAACCTATAGCGCTATAATCTTGTAAGTGTAACCATACCCTGAGTTCCTGCCACTTGTCGTGTTTCTGTGTATCACAGTTAATGCTAACACTGTTGGCTTTGCTGCTCTCAAAGAACCTATTGATGATAGCAGTGAAGGATTCTTGTAAACATCGCTTGGTGGTAGCACTTGCATGAGGATGCTTTTCTTCACCCTTAGGCTAAAAGCACTATTCCTCAGGCTTTTCTAATTGCAGAGCAATTTGCAGCCGTAGAATTGACTGAACGCAGCTAGTTTAGATGGTGATTATTTGTGTTACAGTATTGCGGTGGCGGTGAGGGTGTTGGCCTTGGCCCTGGCCCTGGCCACCAGTCTGGGGGGCTCTGCATTTTAATTTAATTTTAAATGAAGCTTCTTAAACATTTTAAAAACCTTTATTTTACATACACCAGTAGTTTAGTGTTATAATATAGACTTATAGAAAGAGACCTTCTAAAAACGTTAAAATGTATTACTGGCACGCAAAACCTTAAATTAGAATGAATAAATGAAGACTCGGCACATCACTTCTGAAAGGTTGCTGAACCCTGCAGTAGTGCCTAGAAGCCCTAATAGAGATTGGACAGTGTCTGTCCCGAAGAGTTTTCACTCTAAATAGATTAGTCAATGGATGGGAAGGGAAATGAAGAAGGGGTTGGGAAAGAGTAATTTGACCATGCTTACACAGCTGGAAAGTGACAGAGCTGGACTCCCAATCCAATGTTATGTACAAATAATAATAATTAATAGACCATGCTGCCTCCTGCTCTTAATTACAAGTCAAATCTATTAATAGCAAAAGCTATTTATTAACATTTTCTTTGTATGACTTATAGAGAAACCTTAGTTTGAACTGAAGCGTAGAAGAGATCTGAATTAGCTGTAGAGTCGGTTTGCTGGGAAACAGCTTAAAGGACACATGAACATAGGCTTTGCTTTCTGCTTTAACAATCTGCCTCCATCAGTTGTGAGGGGAAAGCTCCTCCAGCTTCCAAAATACAACATGATTGGAGAGCTTCTCTAACACACTATTGTCCATAATGATTCCTTGCCCTGGTTAACATCATCTCAGTTAAACAGCTTTGATGTGTGTAAGTTCAAGAGATGTGATCCTGCTCCCACCATTTAATTTGAGCTGACAGGATTGGGATCTTTCTTTAACTCAGTGTTTCTCAACCTGTGGGAAGAGTCCTAGGTATCGCTCAGAGGGGTGGGGAGGACTTGTGCAGAAGGGAGCATTGGGGCTGAGAAAAAGTCTATGATCCCAGATCGACTCTAATGTCAAGATGCTCGTGTTTTGGGGAAAGTGGCTCAAGTAAAGCCCCTTGAAAGCCAGCCCCTGTCCCTGCCCTTCTGTCTTGGTGGCTCCCAATGGAATTGAAGGGTCAGCAGCAGCCTGCTCTCTTCACCTGTCCTCATGGCAGTCTTGTGTAGAACTGATTAATTCCTCTGCCCCCGGCAGGTAGCCTTCTGCTGGTAGCCTTCTGCTGAGTAGGAGAATGGGGAAGTGGGAAGAGGTGACATTGCTGGGGAAAACAGCGAAAAAAAAAAAAGCTAGTGACCAACAATAACACAGAAGCATAAAGAGCAAACAAAGAACATACAGAAAAGGAGAGATGGCAGCAATTGTGCCAGGGTGTGTTGGGGAGGGGGGAAGAGGAACCCAGATGCCAATCAGCTTCAAGATGCAGAGGGACACCACGGACCTAATGTTGGGAAGCACTTTTTTTAACTGGATTAATCTTGTGACTTTGGCTGCTCTCAAATTGGGATCTTTAAAAATCCCCCTCTGTTGAAAATTAAGTCCTATCTCATCTCTGCCCTGCAACTACCAGCTCTCACAGGGACACACTCTTCATGGGGCTCAAATCCACTTCTAATCTCTTTCCTCCCCATTAGTAACGGCTGACCATTTCTTTTCTGTGCTTTCAGATTCTGACAGCCAGTTGTATGAGATGGGGTATACCCATGAGGAGGAACCTTCTGTCTGTCCTGATGAGTTTGATGACTTCGTCACATTTGAGGCAAGTATTAGTAAGCTAAATAAGGGCATGAAAACTGGGGGTGTGTAGTCTGAGACTTGCAATACATAGGCAGTCTGACTTGTGGAGGTGCTGAACCCTCCGGCTGCTGTTAACTTCAGTGGGGGTAGTGCTCAGAATCTCTGAAAGCTGGGCCCACTGTGACGTATCGAACACAAGCACAGTTCTTGACAGAAAACAGCACTTACATGAAAAGCCTGATAGCGTCCCTTTGCCTAACCTTTCTATTAGAGTCAGTATTTCTGCCTGCCAGACATTGCTGTGTGTTGCTTTGGTGCTCAGTGTTGATGACAGCATTGAACACTCTTAAGGTTTTTCCATCACTGGCCACAAGCTACCCGTGTGTGTTGTGCTCCTTGTGGGAGCGCCCCTTGTGGCAAAAGAATGTTAGCAGCATGGCAAAGATGCGTTGCTGTGGTTGCGTTAGTTTTGCCACTGGGGATTGTGGCAGCAGAGAGAATGAACCCAGTTCCAGGAAGTACTTACAATAAATACGCCCATCATGAGCCTGGCTCTCTGCTCCAATCTCTTGGAGACTGTTCCTAAACAGAAGGATAACACAGAATATTTCGGATGTCCTCATTCATTGCTGTGCTGTCAGCTAAAGGCAGAGCAAAGGGCAGTGTGATTCTCCTCCCCCCCCCTTCTTATTTTTGTTGTTGACATAATTGTTCCATTTCAAAAAGCAAATTATGCTCTTCCCCCTTGGCCCTCTGTCACAGGGCCTGCAAAGGTCTCTGTGTCCTTCCCCTGTGCCCTGTGTTCTGGCCAACAGAAATAAAGGTCTTCGCACCCTCTCCTGGTGTTTCACCTAAGTGTCCTTTATTTACAGTGCATAGTCATTGTCTTTAGTGCACGAAAAGTGCTCTTACCAATCCCCCAACAGTTACCCTTTCTATCCTGGTTCCTGGGTCTCCAGGCCCATGAGGCACCGTACTTGCAGCCAGGAGACAGCTTAACAGACTCCTATTTCCTTCCTGGCCTGCCCCCAACTGAGCATGGCTCAGGGCTTTTCTAGCCCTTTCAGCTCCCAGCCTCAGCTGTGTCTATTTAGCCCAGCCAAGTGCTGTGAGCTAGCCCTCATTAGGGCTCCCAGCTAGGCTCCCTGCCGGCTACTCCTAGCCTCTGGCCCTCCTGCCAGAAAACAGGGTTTAACCTGGAGGGACAGGGCATTCACAGGGTTTTACCCCTGCCCTGCCACACACCCTCCCTAATGGGAAGGATTAGGGGTATGGTTACACTTACAGGATTATAGCGCTATTGGTTATAGCGGTCCCCTTATACAGCAATATGTATAGCGCTATTGTATGTCCACACTGAGACGCGCCAGCAGTATAGCATGGCCACATTTGTGGCACTTCAGGCGGCATTAAGAGCAGCGCATTAGAGCAGGTATCCCAGCATTCAGCAGGGTGCAACGTGCTTTTTAAACGAGGGGGGACGTGTTGTGTATATGCGGAGGGAGAGAGCCAGTGGTTTTTCCGTCTTTTTGAGAGCCTGCGTGTCCATTCACAGAAGGCTTTGTTTTCACACAGGCTCCCTCCTTAAACATTTGCATTGCTTATCTGCCGAGTTAAGAGAGAAACTCTAAAGAGGTACTTCCGCATTCCTCCAGCCGAGTTCAAAACAAAGGGAAGATTCGTCAATTGCCTTAAATGGCTCTAGGCATCTCAAGAGATCACTTGTAGCGCAGTGGGTGTCCACATTCTCGCTGTAGCGCTACAGTAGCTGCGCTACAGCCCTTATTCCCCATGCAGAGGTGGATTACCAGGAGCGCTATAACTCCGCGGTTATAGCGCTCTACGTGCCTTGCCAGTGTGGACGGGGAGGAGGTTATAGCGCTCGTGGGGGCTTTATAGCGCTATAAAGTGCCAGTGTAACCATGGCCTAGGCCATTCCATTTGTCTTTTGCTGTTTGCTCTCCTCGCCTATAAAATGAGGCTGCTGTTACCAGGACATGCCTGTCAGCTTTCATTGTGGGCTTTTTGTTCTTCCCCTGTTGGCAGGGGTACTGGGTGCCTTCCAGACAGCAGCAGCAGGAGGGCCAGCATAATTACCCTCTGAGCAAACACTCTCCTGCTTCCAGGAAGACCCAGCTCATTGGGTTGTTTAATTGATTTTTCCAAATCTATTTTGTAATGTTTCCCAGTATAATTCAGTATTTCTCTCAAAACCTTGTCTGATGGCACCCCTTGTATATGGTGTCCGTGCTTGTTCACTTACCTGCCAGACTGTCCCAGCCTTTAGCAGTCTAAATTGGGAGACTCCAGGCTTTGCAATATTGAGACTCTACTGGATAGGTCAGGGTCTCAGAGCTGCTCTGTGTTTACATAGAAATATGCCTGCTATTGCTTGATCACAAATAAATATACAGCCCAGGATATGTTTTCTTGGTCTTGTATTTTCTTCGATAGAGGGCTAGGCACTGCTCTCTTGAGTTCCCTGGTAATACACCTGACAGTGATCAGCTTTGTTCTGCTCTTTGTCATTAAAAAGCAACCATTGGCTGCCCTGTGCTTTCAAGACAGTAAGTTTTATATGGTTCTTATGTGTCACTTTGAAGCAGTGATCAGCAATCTCTGGCCTGCGGCCTGCCAGGGTAAGTCCCCTGGCGGGCTGGGCCAATTTGTTTACCTGCTCTGTCCACAGGTTTGGCCAGTCACAGCTCCCACTGGCTGTGATTCACCGCTCTAGGCCAATGGGGGCTGCGGGAAGCGATATGGGCTGAGGGATGTGCTGATCACTGCTTCCCGTACCCCCCATTGACCTGGAATGGTGAACCGTGGCCATTGGGAACCGTGATTGGCAGACCTGTGGACGCGGCAGGTAAACAAATCGGGCCCGGCTCACCGGGGGCTTACCCTGGTGGGCCGTATGCCAAAGGTTGCCAATCCCTGGTATAAAGTAAAATCAGAATAAATTATTCCTATTTTTAAACGTCTGCTTCTCCCACTTCTGGGGAATTTACTGAAACAGCTTGTTGGCTAGTTCCTACTTTTCACCAAACCCCGGATACTTGTTCTCCAACCTTGGAGGAATCACTTCTGTTTCCCCATCTGTAGAAAGGGAACAATACCAGTGGTTTGATAATGCGTGAGTCTTAAATTCTTCCATTGGGAGGCTTTCTTTAAGTGTAAAGTTATTTATTTGGAGTCTGGCTCTTGATGTGCAAAATTCCCTCATTGTCATGCCTTATACTCTGTGCAGGAGAAGATACAAGTACACACCTCACCATTTTGCTTGCTCTTGGGTAGATGAATAAACCTCACAAATATCATTGCTGTATTTAGCAAGGTGGCTGCAGCCTTTTTACTTAGAAACCCCAATTTATACTTGGAGGGACAGGGTAGGAAATGCATTTTCTCAAATTCCTCTTCCAGTTTGTTCAGGATCTCTGCTGACTGGGCTAAGCTAAATGGGAGATGCAGCTGCTTCTAACCTTTCCTCTGTTAATAGCCAGCTAGAGGCTTTAAGTATTCACTCCCTGGATTTGACTGGTGACTTCGTTGCACTGGTACTGTTAATGATCTTAGCTTTCTCACTCTACAAAGCTACTGCTAGTCATTGTGGGGGTGAGCCTATCTTTAAAGGGAAGGGAAATTAGAACAAGAGCACTTCCTAGTGGCTGTGTGGGAGTGTTGCAATTAACCTGTTATTCTGGGAACAAGTCCCTACTGAGAAGTTGAGTATGCCGTGTTGGAATACCGAGTCACTTGTCAGAATGAAAACATAAATAGAAGGAAAATGAATGGCAAACCTGCAACTTGCTTTTTAAAACCGAGAATCCCTTTTTGAGGGGTTGTATTTGGAGTAGTTTTCAGCTGATAATCAGGCCAGTGTGTGTGTTTGAATGTATTTGGCAAAAATCACCACTGTTGTCTGATGCACAACCTGAAGTAATTTCCAGTCTAAGGATTTCAGTGAGCCTCTCCAAATGAGAGCATGATAGAAAGATATTGCTCAGTCTTGCAAGTGTAATAAAAATGAGTGTCTCGTGGTGGTTTTTTTTCCCCTTTTCTCTTTTTAATATAGCTAATCAACGGGCCCCTTCTGTGGGTGGCATCTTATTCTGCGCGTGCTGCAGTGCTGTACCAGGGAAAGCTTGGGCAGTTTAGAGGGGAAGCTAGGGAAAAAGTAAGTGAGGCGAGCTGGCACAAACAAATGTGCAGTGAGCTTTCTTTGATGTTCCCTGTAAGAACTGTGCTGTTCTGCTAGTTTGAGCTAGGAACTGTGAATTTACATCCTGTGGTTGTATGGAGGAGCTGCCCTAGAGAATTTTTAAGGCAGTATAAGAAACAGACATAATGAAAAGCCTTTCAGGCTGATCCAGGTGATAAAAGGGGAGAAAAGGACACAAACTTTCAAAAGTCCAGACATTTCCCCTGGGCGTACCAACACTGGTGTTCCTGTGAAAAGTACTTTGTTTCATGCTCCTTTTCAATTTCCCTGTGTAAGGGTGCAGCAATCAAACAACTTCACAACAATTTTTTTTTGTTTACTGGGCAAGGCAATGCAGTTAGAATTGCCATTTAAGGTAATGGCTCTCTTTAGGTTTCCAAACATGTACATGAAGCTCTAGACTGTGGATTAGATGAAGGTGAGCACGTTTCAAAAGCAGTGATGTCCTTAGGCAGGGCAAAGGGAGATGGGTAACATCTAGCTTTTCTCCTTAGTTATCAGAGGTCTGTTCTCAAGAGAAATTTCTTACAGGTGATCTGCAAAGCAATAAAATTTCCCTCTTTTGGTACTCTGTAATGCACAAAGGAGTCAGGAAAACTTTTTAAAATATATCTTAATCTCGCTTATTTTTTACTGGAGGATTTAATGAGCATCACAGAAATGTGGATTGGGCACCCTCCCTGCCCTTAGCCAAAGGGGAAGAAGTACTGAGTCCTTAAAGATATTTCTTCCCAAATGTTTGGATTAAATAGGTGTAAACAAAAGTTGTAAATAGTTTGAATAAAAACTTCTTCCCTTTTTGTTAATAAGGTTGTTTGTCTATTCTCTTCTTGTTTGTAATGTCATAATTCTACTAGTTCTTCATTCCCCTGCTTACTCACAGAGGAGGGTCCTGCTATTGTGGGGAAGTTTCCTGGCTTATACACTACCCCAGTGAAGTGGGCTAGCGAAAGGATCTGAGTCCTCGCTCCCACTCCCTTTACCCAGAGGCCTGCCTTACCTCGAGGGCTCCCCTCCCACTCTGTGGCAGAATCCTCATAACCCCAACAAGGCTGGGCCCAGGATTCCTGGGGGGCTTGACCCCCAACCTTGTCGCAGTCACTTTGGGCAGGGACCATAGGCGCCAACTCTATGGGGGCTCCTCTGGTGCCTATGGCAGGGGTAGGGCAAACTGTGGCCCGGGGACCGCATCCAGCCCCTCAGACGCTTTAATCTGGCCCTCAAGCTCCCGCTGGGGAGAGGATCCAGGACTTGCCCTGCTCCACACGGCTTCTGGAAGCAGCGACATGTCCCTCCTCTGGCTTCAACGTGTAGGGGCAGCCAGAGGGCTTCACACGCTGCCTCTGCCCTATGCGCCGCCCTCATAGCTTCCATTGGCCGAGAACCAGGAGCATTCATGGCCTGCTATGCAATTTTCATTCCCAGATGTGGCCCTCAGGTCAAAAAGTTTGCCCATCCCTGGGCTAGGCTGTCCCCACTCTGGGGTGCGCTCTCTGCACTGGATGCTTCCCAGATCCACTGATCGTTACATGCAGTTGAAAGCAAATACAATTTATTAAACAGCAATCCAATGGGAGCTGCTTGGCTTTGGGGACATTGTGCAGAGCCCCCTGGCTGCTCCTATGCATAGGAGCCAGAATGGAGACTTGCCACTGCTTCTGGGAGCCATGCGAAGCAGGACCAAACCCTGACCCTGCTTCCTGGCCAGCTGATGGAGCGGGACAAGCCCTGGACCCTGGTCCCCAGCAGGAACTCGAGGGCTGGATTAAAATGTCTGAAGGGTTGGATGCGGCCCCCGAGGCGTAGTTTGCCCACCCCCAATCTGTAATGTTAAAAAGTTCTCTCTCTTTTTAAAAAATAAAAAAATAAACAAATCTGTGGTTTTTTTGGTGGGGGAAGGACCTGTTGGGTCTTTTCAGTGCAACATAAAAAAGTGCCCAAAAGGGCCACAGCCCGATTGTTTGCACTTTGCAAGTCACCTTTAAAGGCCAGACAACACCCTATTACAACTTGACCAATTGTGTTGCAATAGTCATAACAATGTGGAGAGAGGCTTGGGTTAGGAAAGTGGAGGGGTGGAAGGGAGGAGGAAAGAAGGGTAAAAGATAGGGGAAAATGTAAAGTTTTCATTTCTTATCTAGATGAGGCTTGATATTTCTGTAACTAGCAACCCACACAAATCCTGCTAGATTGCTGGCTGGCAAAGATGCAGAGAAGATTGTAGCAAAATTGCTTCATCTGCTCCTTGTGACTGGAGGTTCAAGCATACCTTTGAACTTTCAAACCTGCCAGTGTGTCACAGACACAACTGAAATGTGGAACCTGTGAGTTTTCTTGCACATCATACACCATAACTGACAAATTATGTTTGAAAAGCCTATTTTAAGAATGTTTTTTCATTGCATGAATTAAATAACCCAACTGAGTAAATAGAAAACTGGAAAAATTCTGTCTTGTGCAGGTATGTGGCTTTTCCACATATATCATCACCAGAGTTTGAACTCAGGACTTTCAGATCTGCAGCATAGACCTCTACTGCTTGAGCTGAAAGACTAGCAGTCTTTGTGTGAACTGGCCTCCAAAGTGAGACACAAAACACTTTGCCAGTTGGTTCCATGACTGTTGCTAGACTGGAATGGAATATGGGGGTTGACAATTCCTGCGTCTGAGTGGGGAGGTTTGTCTAGTGATTAAAGCAGGACATTGGTTGTCAGGATTCTTGGGTTCTATTTCAGGAGCGAAGTGTTGTCTAGGAATTAGAAAGGATAACCAAGTGCATAGATTTGGTACATTGATTCTGAACAGCATTATGGTTGAGGCCTGAGCTTGTCGTGTTAAGACACCTGGGTTGTGTTTCCAGTTCTTCCAAACATGACCACCTACATTCTTTCCATTTAACTACTTAGTAGAATGGTAGGAATGACAGTTGTCCCCTCCCTGAAGTGAGGAACGTGAAGCCGTCCTCAAAAGTAAGAGCCTTGAAGTGCACAGAAACATAAACAGGGCTCTGTGGAAGATGTGAGTTTGTGACTCAGCCTCTTGGCTCCCGGCCTGTTGTTTGGAGAATCTCTCGATTCCCTGCCTCCTGATGGAAGGATTGCCCGGCTTGGTTGGGTTGTGGAACAGAGGTGCTGAATCACCTGAACTGTCTGCAAAATCAGGGACACTAGGGGTTTGACCCAGCAGGTAGAGAGAAAAGAGAGTGGGGAAGAGAGTGAGCATGCCCACAAGGCTTACTGTATCCTTGCAAGACTCAGATGAGATGGGGAGACAGTGAGTATATTTTGATTTGGAAGGACTATGGTAAGATCTAGAGCCCTTTTGGTAGCTACCAAGTACGGCAGCCAGGGGGAGCAGCTAAACTTTGTCAGTGTGAGATAAGACACGGGTAATTAGTGTGATCTGTGTTAAATTGCCAAAGGAAAATGCTAACCAGAAAGTACAAATGTGCATCATACTAGAGGTGCTGAGAACTGCATTGCCCTCAGCCGGCCAATCAATGACGAAACAGAATAGATGGTTTGAAATGGTTCAAAATTAGAACAGCAAAAATTCTGTGAGCTCTTTAGTTTCTCCAAATTATTGATCACTGAAAGTAAGGCGTGCTAATTGATGCATGACGTGAAATCTTTTTACAAATAGATGTTGTCCCTTCCAACTACTGGCCCTGTGGTTATTTGTATTACCCTAGTGCCTTAGGAGCTCTGTGTTTACACTGGCATTGGAACAATGCAGACTCAGTTATTACTGAGCCCTGAAAAACCAAAGTCTGTTGGTAATATTTCTTTAGCCCTCAGGCTCTCTCTATCAAAGCACTTCTGTTTGCGAAAGCCAGCTGCATTTCAATCGGATGAAATGGAATAAATGTTTCTTAGCACAGTAAAATTGTTCAGTGCAGACAAGGTCTCAAAGTTCAGGTTAGCAAAATAAATTTGCAGTGCAGCAACGTGGTTGATAATGGTTGCTTTCTTTGAGCCCTCTAGGCAGCAGGACCCAGTGTATGTTGTGGTTATGCAGCCGTCTGAGTGAATGTGTAACTGTATGGTTATGCCAAACTTATTCTCCAGAATCTAAGCTTTTGTGGGGTGAGGGGAGTGGGAAGAGAAATCTACATCTTTTAAGGTTGCAAAGAAAACCTTCAAAATGTGAACACTGTCATGGTGATGCAGGGCTGCCTGCGTGAGCCTGTATCCAGCCTGCAACAATCGCTCAGAGGTGGGAATTCTCCTGTTGAATCTGAAGCCTAAAGCCCACCACTTTAAAATGAGATTTAGCTATTTCATTGCTGCACACTTTAGCAGAAACATCAAGCTAGTGTATTCCTTTCATGGTTGGGAATGTGGGGGAAGAGTACAGAAGCCCCTAGTGATTCCAGTTGAAATCGAGGAATTCAAGCCCTTGGTCCCTCACCCTTCAAATTCGTCATCTTTGTCCTTTTCCCAAAATGGAGAGACAAACTGAGATGTGTCCCCTTATCAAAATCCAAAGTTTGTACTGCATCCAGGAAACAAAAAATGCCCAAAGCTTCATCTGCCGCTGGCCAGCTGCCCAAAGCTCCTGCTTCTCAGTGACAACTTGAGTGTAGATGTGCATTGAAAATGCCTACATCCACGGCACACAAACAGTGAAAAGTTGGGAACCTCATTGCTATTCAACTTAATTTTAATAAATAAAACCAAACAGGTATTGACTGACCTGAGGGGAATGGCGAAGGGGAAAAGGCTGGGGCACTACTGCATAATTTTCTGCCATCTGTTAAAATAAGATTTTTATTATTTAAATTGCAGTAGCAGCCAAAGACCCTCATTAGGATCTGATGCCTCGTCGGGCTGGCTGCTGGACAAGTGTGTGTATATCAAGGTAGTCCCACCCAGGAGAAGCTTACAACTAAAATTGTGTACATTTTCTGTCCTCTCTGGGCTAGGCTGCCTAGCAGGAATGGAGTGTCGGGAGGGTGCAGATAAATCCTGGACTCCATGTCTTAGAAGGCGCTGGCCTCAACCTTTAGTGATTTGAAGATAGTTTTTAAAGTGTATCATTCCCTTCCTCTTCCAAATATTGCACCTTCCGTTCATCTGCTGATCCAGGTGCACCCATGTGATTGGTAATCTCTGTCCTAGGAAAGAGGAGCACAAGCCACTTAGAGATCGACAAGTTGGGCTGTGTAGATTTGTTTTATAAACAGGCTGGACAAATGACTCTAAATGAGTTAGAGGTTTCAGAGACACCCCCCACCCCCACCCCCCCGCCAACTCTGCGCAGTTGGAGCTGGGTCTAACCTCTCCACTCCTGGTGGAAATCATGCCATTCTCACACTGAATTTAAAGCACATGTAGCTCTAGTTTGCTTTGTTCAATAAGATAGATGTATTTTAGGCTGTTTCCTGTAGGAGTAAGTTCACAAGATGTTACTAGTCATTCTTTTGCATGAAGTATCAGGGAGTGTTGGTATCGTGGGAGATGGGAGTCTTATTTGAGAGCGAGAGAGAATTTTACTTTCTCTCATCAGTGCTGAGCTCTGCACTTTTTGAATGATTCCAGTAAGCCATTTCCTGTCAGCAAGGCAAAGATTTGAAAGAGCTGCCATAGTTATCACCTGCACTGTGAGAAATGTTCTATAAGTGAAGGCTGATGTTGCAAGCAGCATCTACATCATGTAGTGGAATTTGCTTAAAAATAATGAAATCTGATCACAGAGGCAGTTCAGATCTGTATCTAGGAATTCTGCTAGGGCAGAAATTTTCTCTGAGACGTAGTCTCTTCTAACTGCAGGCTGATCTGTCATCCCAATATTGTTGGTGTTGGCAGCAGGGTGGGTTTGTTTTAACACTTTTTAAAATCAGAGTATATGGCTTTATGAAGGGGTTAGTGTGGTAAGACCCCTTTTTCAAAGGAGTGTTATCCTGAATTACGGTAACTTTTTGGCTTTTAGACTCAACTTTGATCCTTTTTGAATGGACAGCTTTTCCTTACTTTAAGGCACAGAGCTGGAAGTCAGATCTGGGTCTAATCCTGTCTCTACCACAGACTTTAGGAAGTCTTAGGGTATGTCTAAACTGCAATTAAAAATCCACAGCACCAAGTCTCGGAGCCCAGGTCATCTGACTCAGGCTAGTGGGGCTCAGCCTGCCAGGCTAAAAACAGCAATGTAGACATTTGGGCTTGGGCTGGAGAATGTCTCTGAGACCCTGCCCCCTTGTGGGGTCTCAGAGCCCAGCTCCAGCCCAGGCCTCAGATGTCTTCAGTGCATTTATTATAACCCCACAGCGCAAGCCCACTGACCTGGGCCAGCCACAGCTGTGCCACCGGTCTTTTATTACAGTGTAGTCATATTTTCTATTGCTGTACTTTGAAGTTCCCTGATCTGTGAAGGAGGAACACCAGTCCTCTGGCAAGGATAAATTGATGTTTATAAACATGTTGCTCTCTTGCCATGGAAGGAGCTATAACAGTGCAAAGTACTGTACTTTAAATACACCCAGACTTGTCCAAACTTCCTCATTTTAAAAGAGCTTTTTTAACCCCTTGTAGTGGCCATTTTGTTATCCATCATCTTACATCTCCTTTACCTGTGAAGTTAGGCTATCTACAATCTACTTCATAAACTAAGGTGGACAGTATTTAAGGTGAAATGCCAGTACGGGTATGTCTACGCTACCAAAAATCCACCTTGGGCCGCAAGGCTCAGAGCCCAGGTCAACTGACTCGGGCTCATGCTACGGGGGCTAAAAATAATAATAAAAATGCTCCCACTCTGGCTGGAGTGTGGACTCTGAGACCCACGCCCCTTGCCATGTTTCATGTCCTGGCTCCAGCCAGAGCAGCAGTGTCTATCCTTTGTTTTTAGCCCATAGTGCAAGTCCAAGTCAGTTGACCTGAGATCTGAGACTTGCTGCCAGGGGTGTGTGTCTGTGTGTGTGTTGTAGACCTGCACCTAAAGCCTTTTCTATTTTATGCTTTTTGACCAATGGTGGAACAAGCGGAAGGTATAGCACAGATAAAACTTACGAGGGCTCTGGGTGTTTTCACTACCATGTCCTCTAACCTTGCTCTGAACAAATTGTGACATGTCCATAATGTTGTCTGAGCCTTACCTATACCCCAGCTTCCTCTGGAATTCCCTGATGGAGCTGCACTTGTTAGGAATTAAGTCTGAAAATCCTAGTCTAGACATAGCCATTGACAGGTAGCTGTCAACCAGCCATGACACTCGGATACTTTCTGATTAAAAAGTTAGCTTCTTGGGCCCCATGCCCATGGAGACTCCTAGAAGACAATGGCCACTCCAATTGTCCAGACATTTGGCACCTAACAAGAAACGACTATAGATAGTCCACACTCCTTAGGAAGCCAACTGGGTATGATCAGCTGGGGAGCAAAGGGCTGGGGAGTGGCCAGGTGGGATTGTTAGGTGTGGGCTGCTGGAGGCAGGAGAGAAGATTCTGGAGTGGGCTTAAGGAGGAGTCAGGAGGCTCTGGACTTAAAGGTAACTGTCTTTTGTTTTTACGCTGTGGATTTAGACTGTAGATTCATGGTTTCCTAGAATATTTGTATTATTCCTCTGACGGTGTATAAATGCTTCATTTTCTTCGGTAGCAACAGTGATTTTTGTATCCCCAATGGAAAACAAATATCATATATAAAAGAACCTCTCTTTTCACCCCAGCAGAGGGAACAGAAGCCTGTCTTGTTCTAACTGAAGGAAATGTAAATTGCTATTTATATTTTTTTGTAGTATAAATAATTGCTGAATTTGGAATCTCCTGGGTGGCTGGAGGCTTCTGAAAGATACTTTGTGTTTGGCAAAGTGACTAGCCCTCTGGGTAATGTGAAAGTCCTGTACGCCATCTTCATGTACCTTTGTTCACTATGCAAAGAGAATAATGGTAAAATCCAGTAAATCATACTTACTTAGGGGTGTCATGTTCATAAAGACATTTCTTGCATAGACATAGAAATTGCACTGACTTAAGTAAATCCAGTTTCTAAATGTAATCGTTACATTGGTGCAAGCCCTTTGTTTGGATCCTTAAATCCATTTGAATGGGTAATATAGATTTTTAGTTTTGTTATAAAATTGCCCAGCATAGATGCTGATATTTCCCCTCCTTCCTTTTTCTTTAAGGAATAAAGGACAATAATGGCTTTTTAAAATGTCTCTTTTTCATAGATGACAGTGCAGCGGGACCACTTTGCTGCCTGCCAAAGAGCCCTTGACCTGGGAATTTGTCAGGGTGTTATCTTGCGCAAAACAGGATGCAAAGAATTTAGAAAACAAACTTCAGCCCTTAGGAAATGAGATGGAATTATTATCTTCAACCCTGAATACAATGGATGGGAAGCTAGAAAAGCTGGGACCCAGTGCACCACCTGGAACAAACCAAGGACGCTGAGAGCATCAACAAGGCTGCAACTCTGAGTGGGTCAAGCAGCTTGTTTAAGGGAGTGGCCACCTCCGCAGAGGTTGGACCTTCAAGAGCTGATGGCATTTTTGATGAGCAAAGCAGTGGTAGTGGATGCACAATCATTTCTGGTGGCAGTTGAGTTAGGGAAAAACTCAGGATTTCCCTGTCATTTCAGAGAGAGCACTGAGAGTGGCATGAGTAAAAATGTCATAGAAGGGATCTCCTCATCCCTCCCATTTCCAGCAAAGCTCTGGGTAACCCACAACTGAGGGTTTTTTTCTGTTCTTGGGTAGAGCCTTGGCAAAGAGGTTCCTGGAAGAAGGTCCAGGAGGTGAATAAACATATGAAGAGAGTCCAGTAGAGCATTTCTGTACGGTAAATTCCATTGTGACAATTAGAGATGTTCTTGTAACCTCAAATGTGTGAAAGAGCTGGGTCAGCTTCACTTTGGATGGAAGAAGGAACGTTTAGACACAATAAATCCTGCATCTTGGCAGGTGGTGACCCTTGTGGTCACTTCCAAATCAAAGTTCTATGATTTAGTTAAACACTTCCCTTTTGCTGCTTGCTTAGTAGAGTGATGTGTGTGTGTTTGTTCTTGGAGAGTCAAAATCAAATCTGGCCATGAAGGTTTTTTGAACGTGGCTGCTCTGAAGACCTTGCACATTAGAGAGAAATTTTCAAAGGCACAAAGGGCAGCGAGGCACCAGCCTGCCGATTTTTGAAAAGGTATCTTTGTAGTTCTCTCCACTGTGTTCCTGTTTGTGTGGGGGAGTTCTTGAGGAAGAATTATGGCTTGCAGGTTGTTCTCATCAAAGTCAACCAGGATTTTATTTGCCTCACCACTGGCTATACAAACAATCTGTTCTTCAATATTAAAAATGTTAAAAATAGATGGATGTGCGCTACCAGAGGCTTGGAGCACTTATATGATTAAGAAAGCTAAATACTATTTCTGTCATCATTAGTATTGACCACTGTGTGGTGCCAAGCACTGTGTGGAGGGGGTGTGGTTTTCCCATCTCCCATTCTCAAGTTGCTCACAATTTAATGTAAAAGAAAACTTACATGTGTAGCTTTTTGAAAACCTGCAGAGATATTTGTCAGTTGACCTGGGCTCTGAGACTTGTGGCCCAAGGTGGATTTTTGGTAGCGTAGACATACCCGTACTGGCATTTCACCTTAAATACTGTCCACCTTAGTACCTAAGCACTTCCCAGGTAGCATAATTGTCAGAGAGAGGTTCCCAATGAGCTTGTTGAGTCTTGTGCTGCCCTTTCTTGTTAGAAGGGTGTAAAGAAAAATTTCAATAGAAGGGGAATTAACAAATTAAAAGTTAATTTGTTTTAACTTTTTAAAAAATGATTAGGTATTACAGGTGATGGAGAAAACACCCCTTCTATCTGTCACTTTCCCTTGCAGCCTGGGGCCTGGGTCACTTGCTAGTTTAAACTAGAGTAAATGGTGGATTCTGCAACTTGAGGTTTCTAAATCATGATTTGAGGGCTTCAGTAATTCAGCCCGAGGTTAGAGGTCTATTACACTGGTGAATGGGTGAGGTTCTGGGTCCTGCAATGTGCAGGAGGTCAGATTAGATGATCAGTGTTCCTTGACCATCTGAGAAAACGATCTAGAGAAATGAGAAATAAATCATGTTTTTAAGGCTGCATAAACCCACTTACTTTTGTTTCAGTCATGAAATTTTAGTTTTTATTTTTATTTTTTTTTTTACAGTTTACAGTAATAATCAACCAAAAAAAAAATAGCTTTGCTGAAAGTTACATGCTTCATAAGGTTACAGGCCTCATTCCCCTTACTTTTCGTAGGCCTATAAATAGTATTTCATTGTCTGATTATTATTTTTTTAGTTCTGTGTCCTTTTATAACAAAGTAATGTTCCTAGTCTTGTGAGAGAGAAAAGTCATCTGGGACTGGATGTGCCCCAGATCAATTGTAGAGTGCTTTAAAACAGTGAGTGAGGCAGATGTGCTCTTTCTTTCAATACAAAAACAAAACCTTCATATGGAATGTCATGTGCTGGGAAGAAAGATAAATTGTGGCACCTTGAATCAAGTCTTTATTTAGTGGCTTTTTTTTTTTAGGGGGGGAAGGAGGGGAATAATTTTTGAAAGTCACATGAATCAAACTATCTGTAAAATGAAAGGGAAAAATGCATTAGCTCACGCATTTGTTATCAGAGAGGTTGGTAGGTCAAGAACAAAAGGAACTCTGTTTAGAGACCTGAGGTTAGTCTGTTAAAACCAGCACGAATACTTCCTGAACTTTGCTTCCCTCCTCCCTGTCTGAAATAGCTGGGAGTTAACCATGTGCAGCTGGAGGTGAATTTTCCTTTAGAGAGGCAGCAATATGTGCTCACCTGAGGGCCTAGCATTTAACTCAAAGGAGGAACTAACTGGATTGCAAAACTGGAAAGAGAGAAATCCATGTTAGTTCACGGAGATCAAACTTTCAATCCAATCTGGAATGCCTCAGTGCTGCAGGTAAGAAGTTTAATGACACTATAATGAAGAGAAGTTCAGTCATTACCCTGCTGAGAGTTCTGATTGATTTTCATCAAACCCACTGGAATACCTAGTTTAGTTACAAAGTATCTCTTCTCTCTGCCATCCATGGTGCTCTCTGGGCATGTGTGTCTGCAGATTTTTTGAAAGGTGTCGGTAGTTGTCTCCATTGTGTTCTTGTTTATGGGGGGGAACGTGGAGGGGAGTTCTTTCAGGAAGAATTATGGCTTTCTGGTTGTTCTGCAGCACTGAAGACAGGTTCTGTGAGAAATTAACTGCTTTTAGGAGAGTCCTTTGTTTAAATATTCGCTGGATAAATATGGTACGAATCCTGCCTAACTTAAAACAGCCTGTATATGTCTGTAATGACGTCAGGTTTAAAAAGCTTGAATCTATGAACTTTTCAAAAGTGTTGTAACTTGTAAAGGCTATATCCTGAAGGTGGGTAATTGTCAACATCCCAGGTGGAATGTTAGAATCACAGGTTTCTACAAAAAACTGGATGTTGCCCAAATACATAGGAACAATCAGGTATTGCCACGCCTGAGAGCTTAGAGTCCGTACAGCTGGTGACCTGCTGTACGGAAGTGCTAAGCAATTTAATAGTTTTCTGTCTCAAGGCATATATTTTCATGTTGGCACTGGAAAATCATATCACATTCAAACTGTTTCAGGTGTTCTCTCTTGTGTGGTTTTTTTTTTTTTTTTTTTTTAAAAAAAGTTAATGGTTTTGGAAGTTTGTTTAATTTTTAGCAGCACTGGTTAGTGTTAACACTGTAGAGTACCGTTCACCTGTTGTGAACAAGCAAGCTATGCTAGCAGAGAACTTGCAGCCAGTGTAAGGAGATATCTAGGGGTCCCTTCAAAGCCATTTGATTTGCGTCCTCTGCTACAAGGTCAGTGATTGTGTGTCACCTTCCCTGACCTGCTGTTTTATACCTGATGGGAAGGGAACCAGTACAGGAGAACAAGTGTTGAGTTCAGGATGTGTCTTCTAGGCTCCAGCTCTTGTCACAGAGCTGTTGGCCTGCACCAGGCAGTGTGGCACTGGAGTCTGCATAGCTGGCTTTGGGTTCACTCAGAGTTGTCTGAAACACCCCTGAAGCCTTGATTCCATAATTAAGGTATTGTAAGTAGTGTGCATACAGAGGAACTGGATGTTTCCTCAATGCAAAGAGAATGTTTGTGGTGGTGTCGCTTGTGCTTAACTGTGTTTTAGTTTTTTGTTATGGAGTTTTTTGTACAGTTGGTGGGCCTTTACTCCAGAAAGAAGAGTGTTTTCTCTTTGTGCCATCTAACTAAATGGGCTTTGTTAGTTCTTGTTAGCCAGCCATCAGAATGGAGATCGAAATGAAACTGGAAATACCCTCGGCAGGTATTTTGTGTGACTGTAGAATTAGCAAAGGGATGACTGATCTCAAATGGCCTCCCATTGTTTTCACCGTGTAATCAATGCAGGCATTAATCTAAAAATACACAGTTTTCTAGGAAGACAAAGATTTTCATAGTTCCTAGTTTCTGTGGTCAAGGACAGTAGCATTTCAAGTCTGGATTTTAGGGAACTTAAGAATGGCCATACTGGGTCAGACCAAAGTCCAGCTATCCCAGTATCTTGTCTTCTGACGGTGGTCAATGCCAATTTCAAAGGGAATGAACAGAACAGGTAATCATCAAGTGATCCATCCCTGGTTACCCAATACAGATGGCTTTTTATTGAGTTTCCATAGTTTTTAGGGATGGGGCAGGAATAAAACGGCACTAACTGGAAATAAGTTTTCTCTGATTACTGTTGTTAATAACATTAGTGCTATTTTACACTACTGTACCTCCTGCTATGTGAAGAACTAAAATGCTTTACAGATGTCAGTGAATTTACACTTTTTCAACAAAAACATTCTCTCCATTTTACAGATGGGGAAAGGAAAGCACAGAGAGAGCAAATGACTAATCCCAGGAAATACATAGCAGATATGAAAATAGCACCCAGGCTCATGACTTTCCTCCTGCATTAGATCAGTTTAGCAGTTTTTGCTATAGACCAGGCCTGCACAACTCGGAAAGCAGCGAGGGCCTTATTACTGCAAAAAACCCAGCTGCGGGCCAAAAAGCCCCACCCTCACCCTGCCCCCATCTGCTTCCCCCCACCCCACCTCTTGGCTTGCCCCCACCCCTACTCACCTCCCGCAGGCCACACAGTGAGTCCGTGCAGGCTGCATGTGGCCCCCCGGGCGGCATATTGTGCAGGCCTGCTATAGACCATTATACTTTGCTTTTGGTTTTCTGAGGTACACTGCTTCCTCCTTCACCCCACTCTTTGCCCTGTCTTTTATCCATTGCAGAATGTGATTATGTAGTATGGCCTAAAACGAGGGTTGGCAAGATGACATTTTGTTTACGTTGACTGTCCATGGGGCATGGCCTCCTGCAACTCCCAGTGGCTGTGGCTTGCAGCTCCCGGCCAATGGAAGATGTGGGAAGCAGCGGCTAGCCTGTCCTTGCAGCCCACACTGCTTCCCACAGCTTCCATTGGCCGGGAATGGCAAAGCACGTCCACTGGGAGCTGCAGGAGGTGCTGTGCCTGCGGGCGGTCAATGTAAACAAAACGTCTTACCCTAATGGGCTGTGTGCTGAAGGTTGCTGACCCCTGACCTAGAATTTTTGCAGTAGGTAAAACTCACTCGCTCTGAATCTTGGGGTACACCCAACTGTCTTCCAATTATGCTCGTCTCTTGACTGATGGATACAATTTTGGGAGCGCAGATCTGCACAGTAATCTATCCCTTCCCACCCTACCCAAAAAAATAAACCAAAACAAGAGATCTGCAAGCTTCCAGAGACTGTGTGGCATTCCCAGGGGTAGACATAGCAGAGTTTTTTATTTTTTCATCGGGCCACATCACTGGGCCACACATGTGTGATCTTTCTGGCATGAGAAATATGCATTGCTCTTCTCCAGGATGCAGATTAGCTTGAGGCTTTGCAACAGCTTGAGTACACTTGGGTATGTTATCTAGAAATACAAGATAGAAAACATTTTATAAAATAAGGATTCTTTGTATTTACAGCAACATCATGGTGTTAAAGGTACTTTCCAAACTAATCCTCGTGGCATTAAAGGTACTTTCCAAACTAATCCTCCTCATACATCTATACCCTTTAATTCAAAAGGCTGAAGCCCAGTTTTTAAAAGTTAACCTCTGATTTTTGGATACCTCAGTATTTCAGTGTCCAGGTTAAGATGGCTAGGACCCAGTTATTTTCAGAAGTAATTAGGACTTGCAGCTCCCCTTGACTTTAGAGTTGTAGGTGCTCAGCACCTCTGAAAAGTATTCCATAAATGTCTCAAGTTGAGCATGCAAAACTCGAGACTACTTTGAAAATTTTTGTCCCTTTGTGTCACCTCTGGCAAGTAGCAATGTGTCGACAGAGATGGGATAAGAATTCTGGTGTTCTTATGTCGGTGCTCAGTCCACCCAAGGATGCTGCCTTTATAAATAAAATACACTGTTTACAGTAACTCATAGAGTTGGATTTTCAGGGCTCTCCTCTTCTAATATAACTGCTAATATATTGCAGCCCATTTTTCAGTAAAACTGGTGCATTACTGCAAATCCGCTATCCTTTTCTTTTCCCCCGGTCAAATAGATAGAGTATTGATTATCAACTTATTTTAAAATGTCCCATTGTTTTATCCTATCTCGGTGGGTATATTACTGCATGTGTATCACACCTGTTTCCTCCATTATGTCCTTCATGTGGCAGGGCCACTCAGCAGCCTGATTGCCAGACCCTGAAAGCTTGCATGATGGCACTCCAGAAAAGCAGAGAAATGTAGCTGTGCAGGCATTGCAGTATACTATATGTACAGAATTCTCTACCATGAACAGCATTCAAGCTGCAGGGAGAACAAGATTGTAAAGCCTTTGAGTAGGAGATAATTTTGACCATGAAATGTATAAACATGGTAACATGGGAAAAGAAGAGTAGCTCTTTGATACAGGCAATGGAGGAATTTTAACAGCAATATATGTTGTTTAGAATACAACTAGCGTGCCACAGGTTTTCTAAAAAAGTTGGAGATAGTGGAATTAACTCCCAAAATTATAAGGCCTTTTCTTGCCCGAGAGGACTGTCAAAAGCTCCTGGGGCAGAGCCGAGGACTTTTTTTTCTTGACCTTTTTATAAACACGGAAGGATTTAGCAAGTACATGATTTTGATGATCTGGATGACAGGTGAAATTGTACCCTCAGCAAGTGCGCAGATGACCGTAAGCTGGGGGGAGAGGTAAGTACGCTGGAGGGTAGAGATAGGATCCAGAGTGACCTAGACAAATTGGAGGATTGAGCCAAAAGAAATCTGATGAGGTTCAGCAAGGACAAGTGCAGAGTCCTGCTCTTAGGATGGAAGAATCCCACATACCGCGACAGGCTGCGGACTGACTGGCTAAGCAGCAGTTCTGCAGGATTACAGTGGACGAGAAGCTGGATATGAGTCAGCAGTTTTCCCTTGTTGCCAAGAAGGCCAATAGCATATTGAGCTGTATTAGTAGGAGCATTGGCAGCAGATTGAGGGAAGTAATTATTCCCCTCTATTCGGCACTGGTGAGGCCACACCTGGAGTACTGCATCCAGTTTTGGTCCTTCCACTACAGAAGGGATGTGGACAAATTGGAGAGAGTCCAGCAGAGGGCAACAAAAATGATCAAGTGGCTGGGGCACATGACTTACAAGGAGAGGCTTGAGGGAACTGGGGTTTTAAGTCTGCAGAAGAGAAGAGTGAGGGGGGATTTGACAGCTGCCTTCAACTACCTGACAGCAGGGGACAGGTTCTCACTGGTGGTAGATGACAGATCAAGAAGCAATGGTCTCAAGTTGCAGCATGGGAAGTCTAGGTTGGATATTAGGAAAAAGATTTTCACTAGGAGGATGGTGAAGTGCTGGAATGGGTTACTTAGGAAGGTGATAGAATCTCCATCCTTAGAGGTTTTTAAAGTCCAGCGTGACAAAGCCTTGACTGGGAATATTTAGTTGATGTTGATCCTGCTTTGAGCATGGGATTGGACTAGATGACCACCTGAGGTCTCTTCCAGCCCTAATATTCTATGATTCTATTCTGTGATTCTAAAAGCCAAAGCTGAGACTCTTCCCGTGAAAGGAGAAGACACATTTTACATACAGTCCCTACCTGCCAGGGATGATGGGAGGCATAATCAGTTAATGTGTATGATGTGTTTTGAGATCCACAGATGAAAAGCGTGAGTCATTGCTACATATAAGGACAGTGTTTGGTAGTTTTACCCAATAGATGAATTCCTTTGGAATACAACACTGCAGAATTGTCCTAATGTAGGAATGGTCAAAGGTTCAGACTTGTGCCCATTCAATGTCTGGCCTGGATTCAGCAAGTGCCATAGAGTGCAGCTCCCAGAAGCTCCTCCTTTCCTGAAGTGGGACATAGGAGGGGCACATGTGAGGAACAGCTGTGTGTTCCTGGCCTTTTCCACTTTCCCTCAGAGCAGAAGCACAGCAAAAGTGGAGACTACTGCCAGACTTAACAGTTGCTTAGATGCCGCTGTTAATGGGAGCTGTTGTTTTGCAGCCTGGGACCTCCTTTTGGTCCCTGTTGAACTCCCGTGCACATGTTCTCTACTGATGCTTTGTGTGAGCACTGTTTGTCCCAAAATATGGGGTTGTAGCAGGAAGGGAAGGCTAATACAGAGAGAACTCTTCCTATTTATGCTGTTCTGTAGCAACTGGTAGGCCTGGACTCTGATAGTGGAAACAGAACAATACATTTGACGATTTATATGACAACTCTCCTTTATAGCCTGTGTTGGTGGGTGCATTATTCCATCCGATTCACAGCACCAAGGGTTTAACTATCTCATACTTGAAGACATGAAAGTATATATTACTGCCACCAAGAATGTCTTCCTCATGGCCTGAAGAAAGCTTGTTTAATTGTGCAAGGCTTCATTTCAAAGGGGATGCTAATTATTCATTGTGCATATATAAGATTTTACTGCTTTTTTTTAAACTCTGCTTGTATTTTTTAACCTTCCTTCTATTGCTTTTTAGCCATGAAGCTTGCTTACAGTAACTCAAGACGTGTTTAAGAAAGGATATGGGAATTTCAGTTAGTCTTTATCTTACTTGATAAAAACTTAAAATACATTAATAAAAGGTTGATTATTTACTTAAATGGAGGCAAAGGTATTCACAATAATCCATTTGCATTCTATACATGGAATAAGGTTACAGCAATCTCATCTACTTGTCCCAATGATTCCTTAGCAAGCATTAAGAGCCGATCTTGTGTGCCATGTTGTATCAGGGGTTTCTTTGAAAATGTGCTTACATTTTGCCTCTTAATATAAGAGCAAATTTTGTCAGAGGGAGCCTGCAAATGGTTTTACATGGTTGCTGTAGACAGCTGTTTAACTGGAGGTGTAAAAAGGAACGTTGGGCTAAGTTGCAATGCAAGGTTTTGCCAGGATATATTTTAACTTTGTAACAATGTTAGTCCTTGCTTTTGGAAAGGGAGAACTAGGTAAAACATGTAGCCTCTTTTCCCTGCATTTTGTCTTGAGGTTTAATATTTAATCTGTGCAGTGAAATGTAAAACACTCCTGCACACTGCTGTTCTGAAGGAACACTTGGGTTATCAAGCAGTTGAAACTTGAGAGAGAGAGTGTGAGTGTGTAACAGGGTTCATGGCCCACCCCTCTTTCTGGGGCCTGCTTGTTCTCCCCAATAAGGCTTAGAGAGGCTTCAGAGTTGTGCAACATCTGTGTCTTTATTTACTTAAGGTTGTCCCACCACCAGTGCCCATCTATATACAAGCTTTACAGGCAGAATCCACCTTCAGCTAGGAGGCCTCCAGCTTCCTGACTGACTGACATCTCCCTTGCTGCTCCCCTCCCTTCTGGCTCCTTCCCCGCCTTTATAGTCTGGTGTGTCAGGCCAGCAGGTGTTGCCAATCGTCAGGCTGGCATGAGGTCTTTTCCCTCAGCCCCAATCTGCTTCCCTTGATTGGAGCTGACTGGACAGGGGCTATTTAGGTGCTTTTGCACCAGCATTCTATGTTCGTGTGTGTGTTCTACCTTTGCAATTACAAATTAGATTAGAGGAAAATATAACACATGCCCACCAAAGCAAAGTTTTACATAATTAGGTAGAGATTACATATCACAGAATGCTAGCGAGAAGATTTGCTTCAAATATACAGAGAAGCCAGTGGCAGGAATCTTTTGAGACTATACATCTCTAGTCCCCAAACCTTTTACTTTGCGCTCCCCTCCTTACCCCTGTCTCCACCCAGTCAGGAGTGGGGCCGTGATTCCGGGAAGGGGACACAGTCAGGGGCAAAGGGGTCAAGACTGGGGGCGGGACAGAACCTCAGCTGGGAGCCAAGGCCAGCAGCCAGAGCCCTGGGTGCGGGGCTGGCAACTGCAGCAGAGAATGGATCCCTGGGTGCGAGGCCGAGAGCCAGGAACCCGGACATGCAGCCGGCAGCAGGAGAGGATGGATCCCTGCACATGGGGCTCAGAGCAGAGGAGATCCTCGGGCGTAGGGTTGGCGGGTCAGGGCCAAGAGCGGAGCGCAGCGGTGCTCCCTTCCTGGTCCCGGGGGGCTGGTCCCACCTCCCTGGAACATTCCTCTGCGCCCACCCCTAGGGGGCACACACCACGGATTGGGGACCTCTGCTATAAATAATAAAAGTAGACCATATGCATAGTGCTGTATGGAATCTAAGCATTAGTCAGAATTGTGGTTAGAAACAGAAGGCTATCTGATCAATTTTTTCTAATGCCGAGAGGTGTGATCAGAGCTTAATCAGAAAATAAAATAATCTTTCATTATATAGTAACTTTCAAAGCATACCAGAGCCTGTCATATGATGTGCAAAAACTAGGAATGTTCAGGTCTCCCTTCTTTCCATTAATGAGAGATTTAATACACAATTTCAATAAAAGGAAGCTTTTTACTTTATACAATAAAGCAAATAACAGTGTGGGAGATTCCTTATGGGTAGAATTTCTTTTTATCTTTTTTTTTTGTAACATGGATATTAAAAAATGAACATTTACAAACAGATATTACAGTTAAAATATTTCTTCTTGTAATTGCAGGGGAAACTGATAAGTGTCTTAGAAATGAACAGATAACATTTGCTACATTGTGCTAAAATCTGACTTTTCAACAGCAGTCTGTTTTCAAATTGGATGTGAAGTGATGAGTGAGGTGGTTGTGTGTGTTAAGTTTTCACTAACTTTTATTTAAAATATTACAAGAATATGCATAGACTTTTCCCTTTATTTCAATAACATTCCTTCTTAGCAGGGATGTGTCTATATCTGTATAATAACAAATGGCTACAAAATCATCCAGTAAGATTAAGTCTTAGGTATTTTGGAGTGATTGATGGTTCCTGTTTCTTTTCTGGAGTGATCAGAATTCTGTGTGCTTTTGCTTGCCCCTGTTATCCTCGTCGTGGGGCGTTGTATTGTGTTAGAGACATTATCATCTGTATGTAGTTAAAGTTGCAATTACATTTCCATTATAAAATCCTGTTTTAATCTCCTTACCACATTTGTCTAGAAAATTGGTTTGGCCTGAAAATTGTCATGCTTTGAAGGCAAAAGAGAGTGTCTTCTACAAAATCTGAAGACGTTTTTATCAGACTGTTGTTGAGTTGCATGTCTTTTTTTTTTTTATTTTTTTTAAAAAAAAAAAGCTTCAAAAATTTGACTCTTGTCTACCACTCTGACTACTTCTGTCTCAAAACTCTTTCAAACTTTCCACGTAGTTACATTTCCTTGAACTGTTTTAATGAAATGTTTCTTTAACCCAGATGAGAAATGTTTATCCTGTGGGCGGATTAAAATTGCCATGTTCTTCACTGTTTGTTTCCTTGGTTTTATGTGCTTGGGTTTTGTAGATAATGCGATAAAACTAGTGACTTTAACTGCATTTATTTTTTTTATGAAATATTTGTTTTTAAGGAATTTGGTTTTTTAATTTTTTTACATTTAATGCTGTTTCCAAGCATAGTACTTGTGTACTTTAAAACTCTTTTAAAAGATTGAAGTGGAGGGTTATTGGGAAGTTGTCTTTCTTGAAAAAGAGATGGAGAGTTTGTTTTGGACTTCATAATCCAAAGCTGTAAATAGTATTATTTAAAGACTTTCTTTTAACCCAGTGGGAAAACACAGATAAAAATATTCCATTGTAATTTGCAATTGGATCTATAGACAAACATTGGCAGCTGTGGACATAGTGTTGACATGCCCTTGTTGCCTGTTGGAACTTGCTCTTGTATCAGGTTTCTTATTGCCTGCATAGCAGAGCAATTCCAATCTGGAACAGAAGTTTGTTGGCCTCATAAACCAAGAGGCTGGCTTGATCTAAATACTGTCACCACAAAAGAGCGCTGAGGAAGTCTGTATTATTGGAAATATTCTGTCCAACAGTGAAATGTGACCAACTCCTGACCAACACAGCTACCACAAAAACCTTCTTTTTTTTTTTTTTTTTTTAAATGGAAGTCCTAGTTTGTGCTAGCAGTTGGCTTGATTTGTATTAGCACTAAAACTTCATCCAGTTCTCCTACCCTTCCTCCTTCTCGTATTTTAATAGTAGAAGCAAACATTGTTGCTTTCCTGTTAATATTGTAGTAGAGGAGTGCAAATAATTCTCTCCAATGTACTGTGGTAACATATCTCTCAGCAAACATCACAGGCCATGCTGCAGTGAGCGCTGAGCTTCTACTTGTCCCAGGGCTGATCTCCGATCTCCTCTGTCCTCATTCTACACATACAGTACTGCTGGGGCCTCATTAAGATTGTACCCATCACTTATAGGTCCCAATCCAGCAAAGTACTAAAGCACATACTTTACGCCTGTGAGTATGTTTTAAAGTGTTTAATTTTAAGGTTAGTGAAAGCCTCTTTTCCATGTTATCTAACTAGTTGGCTACGGTCTCTTCGCTACTTGAGCAGAATTAAACTGGCCTACCTGATCTCATCATCTTGGTGACTTAGGCTCTGGTCCTGTAAGGATTTACATACATGCTTAACTTTGACATTAGGAGTATGTTTTGGAGAGCATTATTGGGGAGTTAGTGGGTCTATTCAAGCATAAGGCTGAACACATCTTTGCTTTGTGAGGGCCTTAATTGCCTCTTTCCAAGTGTATCTACTTTCTCTAGCTCAGTGTTTAAGCACTTCCTGTTTTCTGGTGGCTGTAACCGCAGTGGACCTAATGTACAAACAGAAAGTGTATGGCTCAAATGGCGATGGGGCTAAGCAATCTGCCAACTAATGGACAAAACAATATTTTATTTGAGTTGGTTGTGATCCCATAGAGCTAACGTTAAAAGTAAATGAATGAACTGAACTGGTGAACTTCTACCTGCTTTCACAAGGTAAAAATCCTTCCCCTATACTTGAGACAATGGCTTCCACATTTTAACATACCCTGTCCCTGTCTCACACCGCTGGCATGGAGCTTTCTGTTCTTGCAGTATTGCACACTAAGTAGCTGCTCTTGTATACGTTCCTTGCATTCTAACTTAGTCTTAAGTGTTATTAGAGGCGCCCAACAGTGTGAGAAACTGCGGGTGAATTCATAAGTTATTCACCTTACAACAAAGGCTGCACAGTTTTCAAAGGTAGAAGCTGGATTGAAAAATGTTACTCAGCAAATGACTTTGTGTATGTGCCTTAGTCACTTGCGATAAATTACCCAGGAGTTGATGCTGGTTTTGCACAACAGAAAGAAATTGGAGGCCCCCGGAGGAATATACGTACACAACAGTTAGAGAACAAAAAATATATCGCACCTCTAACGTGTTCATTTGCTAGAAAGCTCTTGTGCTATAGGGTGGGATGGAGAGGAAGCCTCATGCTCTCCTTAATGAAGCTTCTATAGAGGTCCCCAGACATCAGTCTTCAAAATGAAGTAAGAGCTTGGGTTTGATCCTGATCTCATTTGCACCACTGTGAATTGGGAGTGACTCTACTGAAATCAAACAAGTTTTACTGGTTTAAATCTGAGTGAAGTGAAATCAGAGTCAGGCCTACCCTCTCCTGGGGATTTTCTCAACGTATACAGAATGCAGGTGGTTTTTACTTGGTCTAGATGACATGGTGGTAAAAATGTGTCCTCTCTATGCTAATGTTCTCACCTTTTGCTACCGCTGAGGCTGCTGCACTGATGGTGACAGAGCCACGAGCAATCCTGAAAAATGCTAATGTAGTGAAGGTTTTATGGTGCTGGAAGTGTTGCACTGGATTCCTTTTCTTCTCCCCCAAGACTCCAAGAGATGAACAGCTCTTAGGTGACTCTTCAGAGACCATAAATGACCATGCGTGGTGATTCTTCCAGCAGTCTCCTGGACTGGATGGTGTACCTCATCCAGTGTACTACAGGCCCCAGTAATTTAATATGTGGGCAAAACTAGACAATCACTGCTCTCAAGTGAACTCTCACAGAAAAACAATAAGACAAAAACATCTATCACCTGTGTGTGAGCATTTTTCCCAGAGCAGTTGCTCCATATCTGACCTCTGTCCTCACCTTCAGGACACCTGCATGACACTTTCAAAAGACGGGCCTGGGAACTTAAATTCATAACTTTGCTAGAGGCTAAAAACCATAGACTGAACAGAGACATTGGATTTATGGCTTATTACAACAAATCTATAACCCACTAACATCCCTCCAGCATTTTTTCTCTTTTCCCCCTTATGATTGGATAGACATTAACTTGCCACTTCACACTGAGTGGTCCCTTGAACTTTGTGTTAACTACTTAGCGAAACAATTTGTTCTACCTTGTACTTAGTTGTGACACTCTGAATACATTTCCCAGCCCTGATGAAGAGCTCTGTGTAGCTCAAATGGTCTCTCTCGCCAACAGAAGTTGGTCCAATAAAAGATATTGCCTCCCACACTGTCTCTCTCTCTAGCACAGGGGTAGGCAACCTATGGCACATGTGCCAAAGGTGGCACTCGAGCTGATTTTCAGTGGCACTCGCACTGCCCAGGTCCTGGCCACTAGGCCGGGGGTGGGGTGGGGGTGGGGGGCTCTGCATTTCAATTTAATTTTAAATGAAGTTTCTTAAACATTTTAAAAACCTTATTTACTTTACATACAACAATAGTTTAGTTATATATTAGACTTATAGAAAGAGACCTTCTAACGACGTTAACATGTATTACTGGCACTCAAAACCTTAAATTAGAGTGAAGAAATGAAGACTCAGCACACCACTACTGAAAGGTTGCCGACCCCTGCTCTAGCATCCTGGGACCAACATGGCTACAACAACCCTGTGTATTAGACTTCAGTCCTATGAGAAACGTAGGGCTGCTTCTCTTCTAAAGCAGATGGAAAATCACTAAAAGCTCCTCTGCGCAGTCTTTAGCCAATGACAAGGGGTTGGCTATTACTGCATTACTCTATTACTGCATTGGTCCACTCAAGGCATTACTTGCTTACTGTACCTCTAGTCCGCTGACCTTGCTGAAGAAAACGGCATCCATTACAGAGCTGCTTTGATCCAGTTGGGTAAACTTCAGATCACACAGACATTCTTGAGGTCTGTGTGCAAAATGGTCTGTGGTGGATGGAACGTTGATCATGGCAAATGCTGCCAGCAAAAGGCCTTTGAAGGGGATTCCAGCAAAACTGTGGTTCCTGTATGTAGACTCATGGACCTCCGACACTCGGTCATTCACCATGGTGGGCTCCCTGCTGCTGCACTTGAGTCTTCACATTCTAACTTTTATGGTGATGCCTGCCTGCTGGCCCTTTGTTGCAGAAAACCTCCCTCTGCTTCTTCCAGGCAGTGGGGAGGTGAAAGAGGAAACCCCCAAATGTTACTGGTTTTCAGCAGGGTGCCCAGATGTAGGAGCACTGGACTCAGCTGTACAAAAAAGAAATGAATCCTGGCCATAAGGAAGAAAGGCTTATGGCCTTCTTACCAAGCTGTGCATTCGCAAGGCCCATCAGCCACTGCACTCTTATCAAAGCTCATCTCCCATAGTGGTCAAGTCTGCTGTCTGCTCCTCTTGAAGCACCAGGTGAGGTGGATTCTCATAGGTGGTGTCATTACTCCTTCTCTTGGTCTGCTGCTCCCAGGGAACACAAATGTAGAAAGGCAGATCACTTAAATGTTGATGTGGGATCAACATTGTGGTTGTGTCTGTGACTGAGAAAGGACAATGACTAGTTTCGCTATCCCAAGGTGAATGAAGTGCAAAAAGGAAACAACATACATTCAGTAAAGTAAACTATTGTCCCGCCGTTTGGTCACTAGTAGTAGTAATTATTTTAGTAGTATTTCAGTAGCTCTCAGGGGGCCCATCTAAGATCAGGGACCTCTTGGCCTACGCCAGGAATGGGCAAACTGCGGGCCGTATCTGGCCCATCAGACCTTTTTAATCTGGCCCTCGAGCTCCCTCCAGGGAGTGGGGTTAGGGGCTTTCCCTGTTCTGTGCGTGCCATTGGCTCCATGTATCGCCCAGGAAGCAGCTGGCATTTCCCTCCTCCAGTTCCTATGTGTAGGGGCAGCTGGGGACTCCACATGCTGCCCCTGCCCAAGCCTCTCCCTCTCAGCTCCCACTGACTGGGAACCGTGGGCAATGGGAGCTGCGGGGGCAGCGCCTGTGGACGGGGCAGCGTGGAGAGCCGCCTGGCCATGCCTCTGAGTAGGAGTTGGAGGAGGGATATGCTGTTGCTTCCAGGAGCTGCTTGACATAAGCACCGCCCGGAGCCTACACCCCTGATTTCCCCCTCCCGACCCACTGAACCCCTCCGTCCCAGCCCAGAGCACCCTCCTGCACCCCAAACCCCTCATCCCCAGCCCAACCCCAAAGCCCGCACCTCCAATGGAAGCCCTTACCGTCCCACCTCCACACCCCAACCCCCTCCCACATCCTGAATGCCTCATTTCTGGTGTCAGCCCATAGTCTGCGCCCCTAGCTAGAGCCCGCCCGCCCTCCCACACCCCTACCCCAATTTGGTGAGCATTTATGGCCCGCCATACAATTTGCATATCCAGATGTGGCCCTCGGGCCAAAAGGTTTGCCCACTCCTGGGCTAGGCACTGTACACTTAAGTATTGAGAGACGGTTCCTGCCCCAGGGAACTTGCAATCTAAACAGACAAAGGGCCGGAGGTGAACTGACTTGCCTCAGGGTCATGCACCAGGCCAGTTGGGAAGCCAAATACCTAGGTTTTCTGACTCCAAATGGGGACCCTGACAACCGGATTATGCCACCATCTTACAGAACATCAGAGACATCATTAGTAAAGCAGTTCAAAAATATTTTTACAAATATGTTGTTAAAGTGTTTCTGTTCAAGTCTATAAGATTATAGGTTGAAGAGTCAACCCTTGCAAATTGAATGTCATCTTAAAGATTTTTAAACAAATTTATATTTTTGAGGGATGGACGATTTCTTGCAACAGCAGAAAACAGTACTTTGCAGCAGTAAAGTCCATGCAATTATAGTCTTCATGGTGATCATCATAGAACCCCAACTAGCTAAACTACCAAACTTTTTAAAATGAATTGGATAAAAAGAATAAGATGATCCGAACCATCATTGGTCAGATTGCAAATCTCCTAAGACAGTATGCTGATATTGATCCCTGTGTTCTTCTAACACTACTTCTACCCCTCTCTTACGTATTAACTTTTATTTATTTAGGTTGCAGAAGTGCCCAAAATGTACTTGACGTTTTCTCAACACTGACACGATCTCTATCATATCTGAAAGCCCAAGTTTCTGGGGTTAGTGAAATCATTTGGTCTCTTCTGATAGGTCTGTCAATTTACAAGTGGTTAGTGTGTGTTGGGCACACACAACTGCACATCTGGTCATGATTTACAGTTCATGGAACTGTGAGATCTGATTTTTTTTTTTATCCTTAAATTATTGCCTGCATTTTACTTATGTTTAATTAGTGTGTGCATGTTTGATGTTCCTGTAATAGAGCAAAATCAGGCAAAAGTAGCTAATAGTTTTTCTGTTGTGTTTTTATAACAGACAAATGAGGTGACTGACAGCGCCTACATGGGCTCAGAGAGCACTTACAGCGAGTGTGAAACCTTCACAGACGAGGACACTGGCACACTGGTACATCCCGAGATGCACGATGAAGTAGAAACAGACAGCGCTATTGATTCCACGGTGCACTCAGAGTTCACTGATGCTATAGAGGAACCAGAGAATGGGTCAGTGCTGCTCACTTCTGACAAGTATGTAAGAGGGAGGGAGGAGGAGGAGGATGACAGCAACAGGGCCAAATTCACTGATGGCTTAAAACAAGCACAACTCCATTGATGGTAAATTCCCCCATGATTTGAATTTCTGGCAAGAATATAATGAGTTTTGGATCTTTCTGTTTCTAACAGTGGCTTATTAGTATTTGTGACTTTATGCAAGAATTAAATATCCTGAAAAAAATGAGTATACAGCCTATTTTTAATGACCTTCTTTAGCGTGGTAATCTTTTGGAACCTAGACACACAAAGTGCCGCCTCCTGTGCACATCTGAAAGCTCTTTAGAATCTTTCACCTGTCTATTAGTTGTCAAGTTGCTTATCTGTTCAGGGCCTGAGAGATCTCCCTCAACACTTTGGGGAGCAAGGCATAAAGTTTAATATACCACTTTAAATTATATTTTTGGTTAATTTGCTTTCTTAAAATAGGAGTAGTATTCTTAGTATTCCCACCCACGTCTTCCTTTGTAAATATGCATGAGTAACTGTAACTCTAGCTTAATAACTTTTTTGTCTGAAAAATCTGATTGCAGGGTATGACTAAGAGACATTCTTTCATGTGGTCTCTGGAGCAGCACTTGCGTTCCTTTGGAGGAACTGCTGTGCTTGCCTTGAGCCTGCCCCAAAGGATACTGTGATGAAGGTACTTTTGGGGGTAGGAAGGGAAATGAGAGGATGATGGAGAGAGGTAGGGAGGAATGGGGAAGCTGTCAAATTCTACTCTTAGTAATGACCTTGCCAATGGAAACAATGAGCTCTTCAGTCTTTATAGAGCTAAAGGTTTGTTTAACCTTTCTAGTTTAAAGTCTGCTAATTAATATGCTCACTGTAAGATTGAGAAGCAGATCAGCTGAGTCCAGAGGTCTCCATTCAGGTTGGCATTTCTTTGTTTGTTAAGCCTGTCGCTTCACTTCTCCTAGAAGTGAAGTGAGGGGGATGACTTTTCAAAGTGCGTCTTTGCACGGTGGGGAAAGGATGGGGAGCTGGTGCTCTGAACTGGGGCGGAAGGAGTGCTTCCCATGAGAGGCCCTGTGGGTTATAAAGGAAAGGAGATTAGCTGGCTGCTCGCTCTTTGCCGAAGAGCGTTGGGCTCAGCGATTATTAACTCTCAGTATATAATCAGCTTCCAAGCTGCAGGGCCACCAAACAGTGCTGATTGTACCAAGGAGGGTCAGCAAAACATGCCGGCCTGCATACGTTCCCCCCCGACCATCTGGAAAAATGGCTGCATGTCTTGGACTCACCTGCCTGTAGGTACAAAAGCCTTTGCTTGGAGATTTTTTTTAAATTAAATTGGGACCATCACAATTAGATTTAAAAATGCGGGAGGGAGAGGTGTTTATGGTGCTTTGTCCATCCCCCACCTTCCTACTTGTTCAGTCGGGCAGCGTCCTCTAAAACTCTCAGATAGTTTATAATAAGGCTTTAAATAAATGTTAAACTTTGGGTTAAAATGTGGAAGGAAGCTTTAAGAAATTGAAAATTGTGTGAAGGAGAATATTTACCCAAGAAATCTGACTGCAGGTTCTGGGATTTAAAGGCATTGAGGCAGGACCCCTGTAGAACTGCCTCTCGCACCTCCATTGTGCTTCCATGGATCCATCGCACAGTAAAACCCTGTCAGTGTAGCTGTTCAGGGTGAGCGTGGTTTGCATCTGGTGAAGTGGGTTCTAGCCCACAAACGCTTATGCCCATATAAATGTGTTAGTCTCTAAGGTGCCACAAGGACTCCTCGTTGTTTTTGCTGATAGACTAACACAGCTACCTCTCTGAAACCTGTAGTTTTAAAGGTGACCTTTCAGTCAATGATATTAAAGTCTGTGTACCTTAGACTGTATGAGCATAAGTAAACACTTCAGCTGTTGATCAGAAAGATTACTGGAGGATTGTGAAGCCCTTAACACCTACAGTAAATATGCATGAAACAGCACAAGAATGTGTTTCATAACACTGCCCTTGCATAGGGCCCATTCTGTCCTTTAAAGGGATCTGTCTCACTGAGCTCAGCCGAGATGTCTGCTCTGGCGCATTTTTATATATTTTTTGCTTTGTAAATAATCTTTCCTCTGCTTTGTTCTGGTCTGTGTTGCTTTCTTGATGGATAGAGTGCCCTCCACTCATTTGTAAAAGCTGGTCCCTGAGCATCAACCCAGCAGCCTCTGTTTATGCATTTACCTTGTGGATGTAAGACATTCTAAAAACTTTGAGGCTTGAAAGCATAATTTTTGATGGACCTGGTTAGAGATTTAACTGCACTTCCTTGCTGTGTAGGAAGGTGTGCAGATTCCCAATAAGATGAAGCTGAATTTATCTGCTGTCAGACTCACTTCTGCGTCTTTTGCATGGGTGGAAAACTTTTTTATTAGCAGAGTAAGGTTGAAATCTCTTAAATGCTCTATATATTTGTCTTAAATGGCTTATTTATAACTTTTTCATTAGATTTAATATGGTTGGGATGATAAACTCTTTTTTTTCTTTAGTCAGTGGATAATGAAATAAGCCACGTCCTCATTAAATAGCAGAAATTTTTAAATAACACGTTCTCTAATTGTCGTTGGAATCAAGAAAGGATGAGGGTACATGGATGATTTTTTCTTTATTTGGTTAGTCTGAATAGCAGTGTCCGCTTGGAACCAAAGTTTGGGTATCTTAGACTTTCTCCAGTGGTTGACTCTTACAATCCCCTGTTTTCTCTAAAGTTGCATAAAAACTCTGCATTCCAGTTCCACAAGATTTTCCCTAAATTAGTATATAATCAATGGTGTAACGAGTTAATATTTGTACAATGGGTTCAAGATAAAAAGTGTTATGTAAAGCGGGATTTTTTTTAATGACTGTTGATAGCTTGTGTATCCTGTCTTAATCAAATGAAATAATGAGATACCAGCAATGAATCTCATGCATATTTAAATAAGGGCTTAATATGCTAATAAGCTGTCACTTGTGAATCTGATGTCAAAACCATGTGAAAAAGCAGCAGTACCTCCCCATTTTTATCCACCAGATTGCTTAAAACATTTTGCAGGGCTATTTAGGTTAGTGTCTGACTTAAAGGAAGCTTTGATGTTTTGAATAGCTGCCTTGTGCAACCAACTATGATCTGTGCCACTGACTGGTTAAACCCCAGTACTGGACTCTTAATAGGATTACACAGCATGTAGTGAAATAACAGGATAATGTGTAGATGTAGGCTGAGTGCATAACTTAACTATGTGGTGTTAACTCCGGAATCATTTTGCTTTGTTTTCTCTGCCCAGTAAGCTGAGCATACTTCTGTGAGGAAGTGGGGTTTTATTAATCTTATGTTGTATGTGAGTCTCACTGTCCTGTCCTAATACTGTGTGTACCCCTGTTTCTCTATGTACTGCACCAATATTTCGGTGCTGGGAATTGAGTATGTGATTTTTGCTGAGGCCCTGGGGGCAGGTGAGGCTGCCCAGCGATCTGCACGTATGCTATGGTGGTGCCCTTCATAACCTGAGACCCAGGAGGAGGGTGCAACCAGGTGGCACCTTTTTCCTGGGAAGCAGGACAAAGGAGGAGGAGCTACGGGTATGTTGGGGGCGAGATTGCTAGAACTGGGCAGTCTGCTTGGGGGCCTGGGGGCGG
Source organism: Dermatemys mawii (assembly GCA_007922305.1). Classification (NCBI taxonomy): domain Eukaryota; kingdom Metazoa; phylum Chordata; order Testudines; family Dermatemydidae; genus Dermatemys; species Dermatemys mawii. The sequence goes on from ML677381.1 coordinate 29,799,326, forward strand.
GGGTAGACCATCTGGCCCAGGATTCCCCAAGATGGACTTGGCTGAAAGTCACTGATTTCTGTGATAGCAAGCTCTGTTCTATGCTGTATTCCTGTCCCCGGATAAACCCTTCTGTTCTATATGCTGGCTGAGAGTCACTGCTGACCCCAAGAGTTGGGGTGCAGGGCTCTCTGGCTTCTCCAGGAGCCTCGCCTGAGCAGACTCGCTGCGGCAAGGACATGGGGCGGAAGGGGAGGCTGAATGCTCCAAGGTCAGACCCAGGAAGGTCAAAGCTGTGTAAACGTCTTGCCCTGGTGACAATATACTCAGAGAGAGGAGACATGATACACTAGAGTCCTGACTGGCTTCATATGGAGTAGTTCCAGAGCACTGGCCCAGTGACTCCGTGACAACTTCACACCTGGTTTTACTGACCAAATTTTGTGTCATCTCACCAGTCTTAACTATGCTAAGTTTCATGGTGCATCTGAGACAGGTTTGTTGCATTTGGTGCCCACCTAGATGGGCACATGACAGACTGTTGGTACAAACTTTCACAGAGCACTTGTATTGCACCTTTCAGGGTCCAAGTCAGTACAAATTATGCTGTAGCTTTCCATAAGAATTAGTCCTTTATCCTAAACTGGTGTGTAATAAGCACAATTGGAATTGTGGGTGTGCACTTTTGGGATGGCAACTACCTTGGCAACATTTTAACATCTTTCTTTTACTCTTTGCTCTGATAGATCCCACCCACATGACCTACCCTTGAGCTCAGACCTCAACAATCACTCCATCGTTACCGTAATTAGTGGGGAGGAGCACTTTGAGGATTACGGAGAAGGGAATGAAGCAGATTTGTTCTCAGACAGCCTGTGTAACGGGGAAACCAGCTTTAGCAGCTCCTCTTTCCTTTCTCCCAGGTAATATCACATCTAGTACTGGCTGTATTCTATCTACTTCCTTTGCATAGCACTTTTAACCAGGCTTTGCACATGTGGGATTTCCTTTTGTTTTATATGTCAAGCTGGTTCGCAGACGGAATCCTATCAAGTTAAATACAATTGGTTAGTCACTTCTGAAGTTAAGTCTCTTGTCAAGTTGATTTTCAGAGCAACCCTTCATCACCTCTGACCAAAGATGCTCATTGCTCCAGGAACAGCTGTTGGGGGAGTGTGTGGGGGCGGGGGAGGAAGGGGGGGTCAGTTTCACATGTATCAGGGAAAAAGTCATGTTTGTTTTCCTGTGAGAAGTGTCATTAATACCAAAATCTTCTGTTATGGAAAACTGGCACCCTGCCTTCGTTGATACCTCTTGATTCAAAAATCTTCTTTTTATGACTTGCGTGGTGTAAGTTGGTCAGTTTGCACTAGCTGATGCAGCTTTCTTTGGTGATGCCAGTATCAATGGCAGGTGAGGCAATGTAGTGCAGTGGATACAGCTGGGGGCTTGGAACCAGAAAGTTGTTGGCCATGAGGCTGGTGTTTCATGAACAAGTCACTGTTGTGTTTTGTGACTAAACAATCTAGCTAGAAAGAACAAAAATCAGGAAGAGTTCCTTGATGCTGACCCACTGCTGAATCTGAATACAGGTTTCCTGTGGAAATAAATAACTAGAAAAAATCCTTAGTGTGCTTTTAACTGTTGAGAAGCCAGTATTTTGATTTGCAGAAATAAGTGTGTGCAATGGGAGTACAAAATACCATTGCCAATACGATAACTCTGAAATTGCTGGGCAAAATAACAAGATAGTTTCTCTTTAGGATAAAGACGCCCAGATTGGCTCCACCAAGGAAACACATTTGTGCTGCTTTTTTTTTTTTTTAATAATAATTGTAAAAGTCCTTCATAACTATCTGACTTGCAAGATGTCTGTTTCACTAGATTCACAAAGCCTGATTAAAACTCAGTAGGCAATTCAGGACTCCATTGGTCTGAAAAAGAAAAGCTCTTGTGAAATTCACATATACGTTGTTTTTAATTGCAGTAGAGGGGACACCATTTCTTTGTTTCACCGGTGATTTTAGCAATCTCAGGCAACAAAGATGATCTTTGCTAACCCTAGAATCCAGAAGCTAAAATCCCAAGCTAAGTAGTTTCTATTTGGGGGACACTTTTTAAACTAAGATTCATGATCCCAATGTAGCATTTTTATTACTTTTCATGCAGTATCCAAATGTGATCTCCTTTCCCTATGAGCCCCCATAGCCCTGGTGATCTGCCCAGTTTTGATCCCCTCCCTATAATGTTCTGCATCCTCTGGCGAAGGAGGATCTGGATTACCCTGATAGCCTTCACCGCTACTCTGTGTACCCATTAAAGGAGATTCCGAAGAAGAGAGATTAAAGGGCAGCCATATAAGGGCACAGCTACACTGGCACAGTTAAGTGCTGCTCAGAAAGCGCCGAAGGAAAACTGCTGTTGTGTGTTCACACTGACCGCTCCTGTGCAATAGCATGTTCACGCTTACGGCACTGTATAGAGCGGTGCCCTTTGGGCAGCTCTCCCACAGAACATCTTTCTCTTTTGCTACTAAGCCTTGTGGAAAGGCGAAGGGGTCACGGGCATTCTGGGTCTTGTCCCGATGCCTAGTGATGCATTGCTTCGCATCCCGGCAATCCCTGTGCTTCCGTCCGCATTTGGTGAAATCTTTCAATGGTTTGTGTACTGTGCACCCTGTCCAGCCTCTTTCTGGCTTCAGGAATGGATTCCGAGCCGTTGACCAGAATGCTGCTTGCGCTGACTAACACATCATAAGTGACAGTGGAGTTACTCCTTAACTACAAAGGCAAAAGGAGTGTGATGTTAATCTTGCCACATGTAGTAGCTATAACACAAGAATGTTTGCGGCATTCATGGAGGTGCTGACCACAGTGGAATGACGCTTTTGGGCCCGGGAAACAAGCACTGAGTGGTGGGATCATATTATCATGCTTGTCTGGGATGACGAGCAGTGGCTGCAGAACTTTCACATGAGGAAAGCCACATTCATGGGACTGTGTGATGAGCTCCTTGCAGCACAAGGATACGAGAATAAGAGCTGCCCTGTAGCTGGAGAAATACATGGCAATTGCACTGTGGAAGCTGGCTACTCCAGACTACTACCAATTGGTCGCTAACCAGTTCGGAGGGGGAAAGTGTTGATGGAAGCATGCAGGGCCATTAATTGCATTGTGTGCCGAAAGACTGTGACTTTGGGCAATGTGCATGAGATTGTGGATGGCTTTGCACAAATGGGCTTCCCTGACTGTGGAGGGTGATAGAGCAGGGGATTGGCGCACACATTAGCCATCAAGTACATTAATTGGAAGGAGTATTTCTCAAGGGTTCTCCAGGCACTTGTGGATCACCGTGGGCATTTAACAAACATTAATGAGGGCTGGCCCAGAAAGGTGAATGACGCACGCATCTTTCGGAACACTGGCCTGTTCAAGAAGCTGCAAGCAGAGGCTTTCTTCACGGACTGGACCAGAAGATGACCGTAGGGGAAGTCTAAATGCCCACTATGATCCGGGGAGACCCCACCTACCCCTTAATGCCATGGCTTATGAAGCCATAAATGGGGCAACTTGACAGCAGCAAGGAGCAGTTCAACAACAGGCTGAACAAGTGCAGAATGACTGTGGAGTGTGCATTTGGCCATTTAAAAGCCCGCTGGCAATGCCTGTAAGGGAAGCTGAACATGGCTGATGATGATATTCCTATGCTTATAGCCACATGCTGTGCGCTCTGTAATATTTGTGAAGGGAAGTATGAAAGCTTCACTCAGGGCTGGACCGCAGAGACTCAGTGCCTGGAGGCTGAGTTTGAACAGCTGGAGACCAGGACTGTTAGAGGGGCACAACGCGGGGCCATAAGGATCAGGGATGCTTTGAGGCTGCAATTTGAAGCCAAAAGCTACTAATATTTGTTGCTGTGCTCAGGATTGGTGATGCTAGGAGGTGATTAGTGCATGTGATGCAAGAAGGGGCCTTAACATAATTGTATGTTGCTTTGCACTGCTCTTTATTTTTATCAAGTGAAAGCAAAAAGATTGCTTTCAAACAAACGCAATTATTTTATTGAAAGACAACCACCAGAGGAGAGAGTCAAGTGAAAAAATTCATCAGCAGGATGGGGGATGAGGGAATGGAAGGTCTCAAGACTAGGAGGGGTCCTGGAATGGCTACAGATTTGTGTATGCCCAGGGATCATAACCAGCCTTCTCCTTTGGAGTATGATTCAGCGGGTGCTATACTTCAGCAGGGCCAAACTGCAGATGGATGGGTGTTGAGTGCAGTGGGTATTTGGCATCCACACTGTTGGACTGTAAGGAGGGGGGAGTGGACTGCTGCAGGGGGAGAAAGTTGTGCCAGGAGGTTGATAAGAGTGTGTGTGTGTGTGTGTGTGTGTGTGTGTGTGTGTGTGAAAGTGTTTTGCGACAGTGGCTGCAGAGAAGGGCGGGCGCCAAGCTGCTTGGTTTTAAGGGCTAGTATCGCCTAGAACGTGTTCACTTGGCTCTCCATAACTGTTAAGAGCCGCTCCGTGGCTTCTTTCTGGTGTACTGCAATCTCCTTTCGTTCCCTCTTCTCGCTGTCCTGCCACTCCTTCAATTCGTTTTTCTCGGCAGTGGTTCTCCTCCCCACCCCCTGTGATGGCACAGTGGTGTGGGAAAGTTATTGTTAATGGGGCAAGAAACAAAGCAGCTCTGCCAAGCAACCTACGGCAGTGGATTGCCCAGTTTCTCCACGAGTTTCCTGGAGATCTAGGAGGGAGATTCTTGTGAAGTGAGGGAGTGTATCAACAGCCTGGTCCACCACTCAGGCTAGGCATGGGGTGGGAGACAAGCCTGCTTTCTGCAACCCTCCTGCCCCCAACAATTCGCTTCAGCAATTCGCCAAATCAGATCCACTTACCAGGGGCCTCCTCTCCTATTTTCGCTTCTCCAAGATCTGACAGCTGTGACTGGCTTGCTTCCTCCGGGGTAGAAAAGAGCTCCTGACTTCCTGCATCTCTGGCTCTGAGTCATCCTCTGGTTCCCCCTTCCCCTCTTCATCCAAGATTGCCTCCTCCTTGCTCTGTCCACTCTTGACTGTCATGTGAGCCAACAAAGTATCCACAGGAGCCTTCGCAGTAGAGGTGGGGTCGCCACCAAGTATCGTGTACAGCTCTTTGTAGAACCAGCAGCATTTGAGTGCAGCACCGGAGCAGTGGTTTGATTCCCCCGGCTTGTGGTAGACGTTCCACAGCTCCTTCATTTTGCCCTGCACTGCAGCATGTCCTGGTCATGACCCTTTTCTATCATGGATCTAGAAATCTGTCCAAAGGTATCGTAATTCTGACAGCTGGAGCCCAGCTGGGACTAGACAGCCTCCTCTCTCCAAATGCCGATGAGGTCCAGCAGCTCCGCATTGCTCCAAGCGGGGGATTGCATAGTGCATGGAGTAGGCATGGCCACCTGGAAAGATGCACTGAGACCCCTGCATGCATCACTGAGCAAACAGGAAGGGGACTTTAAAATTTGCAGAGGAATGTATGGAGTGGGGCTGACGGTCACGTGAGGGCAGGGAGGTAGAATTCAAACTGATTGCCAGAGAGGTGAGAATAGGCATTGTGGGACACCTCCTGGAGGCCAGTCGCAGTGTTGTAATCACCACGGTGTCTACTCTGGCACCGCAGCGCTGTAGCCCCGGTGCAGAAAACTCTACGCCTCTCGTCGGAATGGTTTTCTTTAGAGCGCTGCATCTGCACAGTTTTTGCAAACTAAGTGTCTTGGCAGTGTGTACACCTCAAGGGTTGGTACTCAAAGCTGCTTTACTGCACACAAACTTGCCAATGTAAATGGGGCCTAAGTTCCAGGTCATGACAGAAGATGCCATCAGAAGTAGTACCTTGTACCCTAATGTGTCACTAGACTGTAGGATGTACTGGTTTGGACTGAGGTTTTTTTGCTGAGCTGTTTGATATGAGAAGAAGTTTGCGTAAGAACCAATCAGGTCTCCAATCACCAGTTCCACGTTACCAGCTTCTCTAAGCGGGAACGGTAACATCACAGCTGTCTGCTATAGTTCATGGAGTCCTGTGTCAGAAGGGTCATCAGAAACTTAAGATAATTAAGGGAACATTAGGGTATATTAACACTTCTCCTTTAACAAACACTTTGTGTTTGTGACTCCTTGTACTGAGTTCAGGCCCACTTCCTAGTACAGACATGCAGTTACAAAGAGCTGCACTGAAGCCTCATTGCTGAAAAATGTCCGGTAATTGATAGTTGAAATAAAAGGCTCCAGCGCTCCTTTTCTTAACTAACATCCTTTCTGTTGTAAGTACTGAACACAGGCAATGTTAAGTGACTTTACCAAAAGATGGGAAAGGGTAGCACTGTCATATGACAGTGTGGTGACACTGGGCTATCAGCATGCTGCGTGCAGGTTGGGAGGCCAATGGCCAGTGGTCTTCCTTCATCCACCTAATGGGCGGGTAGTCTAGTAAATTACTTCATTTCTTGAAGTTAGATTAAAATACTGTTTAAAAAATACTGCCAATAAGATGGTGATAGGGGGAACCTGCCCGTGGGATTATTTTTATATATGCTTGTTGGCCAATGAGGTTTCACATTTTAGCATGTTAGTTTTTATTAATACAGATCAACCTGACAAACTTATTAGATGTAGCGAGCCAACCAAAGGGTGAATTGCCTCTTCCTGCTATGTCTGTGACAGGCTATGCACTATTAAAAATACTCCTTTGGATCTTCAGCTTAAGATCAAATTCCAGAGGCAAATTATTTTTAGATTATCTAGTTTATTTTTGTTTTTTAAGACATCTCAGATGAGAATCCCTTCTCACGCTTTGTGGTTGAAATGGATGTTTCCCTTTTCCCAGTCACTTCCACAGCTGCCCAGCACCCCCGGTTTGTAAAGCACTACCAACTATCATAGCTGCCGCTGTGAAGTAATGATCTTCACTGAACGGAGTCAACACTCGAGGGAGGAAAGAAGTCTTCAAAATTTCATTACACAAATTAAAATAGGTTTCAACCATTCAGAGATGAAATATTAGAAGGAGTTGTGTGGTCTGTAGGGATATGTTGTAGGGAGGCTCGGGAATACAGCACAGAATTTAAATTTGGAGCTTTATAGCCTGATCCTGAGAGATGCTGGGCTTCTGAAACTCCCCTTGAAGTCAGTGTGGGGCATTGCGGAACTGCTTAGCGACAGTAACTGCTCTCATTGACTGACTGCAGTGGTACTCAGCACCTCTCTGGATCCAGGCCATTTGCTTGACAATCCATATCAATCTGTGTCACATGGTTTACTAGTCCTTTCAGGTGTCTGTCAGTTTTAACCTTGTTTCTGTCTGCTCACACCTCTACTTCTCTCTGCTTTTTTATTAAACTTGTATGTCATGCTTTTTCACTATTAATCTTCTCTTGATTAAAGTTTGTGGCTTCCAGAAGTATTTTCCATTTGGAGAGGATGTATGGTATCCCAGAAATGTTACATAGAGAGTATTCATTTTTTTTGTGAAACCACTGGTAATTTAGAGACACATGGGTGAGGTTGTATCTTTTATTGGACCAGCTTCCGTTGGTGAAAGAGACAAGCTTTTGAGCCTGCCCAGAGCTCTTCTTCAGGTCTGGGAAACTGTGTCACAGCTAAATATAAGGTTTGAACAGATTATTTAGCATAAGTAGTTAACGCACATTTCAAGGGACCATTCGAAGTGAAGTGGTCTGTTTAAGGCTACAACAACATTGCATGCATCACTGGTAATTTAGTCAGTAATCAAAAATGATCAGCTGCTTCATTTACCAAATGTCACTCAATTCGTTAGTCCCTTGTGTTCTACATAAGTCACTGAAAGCCAAAGCTGTACAGTCTGTAGCAGCTAGTGAAACACTTAAGTCTTTTCTAAGATCCTCACTTCACAAATTTTGGGCTTCATATATTAGGTTCTCTCTTTAACAGCAAAACTAAGCTGATCGTGTGAACACTTGCACGTCACTTCAAAGAGAAAGGTAACATTGAACTGTCTGAAGCTGGCCCCATGACCTTTTTATTCTTTTGTTATGTTTCTTTCAAAGCTGTGCCTTCTGAAATGAAAATCCTGCCTGCTAATGTGCTGCCCTGTTTTCATCAGATGGCAGATTTCCAGTCTATCTTTAGAACATTCCCAGTGGAAAATGATGTGTCTGACTGAAGATATTTGGCTTTCAAACTAAATCACATCACAGCAACATGTCAGTTAGGGTTCTGTTTCTGACCAGGGAAACCAGAAAGAGTACTGTTTAAAAGGGTAGCTCTCAAAATTCTGAGAACCATTCTAGGTAGGTCCACATACATCCCAACATCTCACTGAGTTTAAGAAAGCAGTGACACACTATGGCAGCCTGACAGGCACATTGGGAGACCAGAAAGTCAATTGTCCAAATCCATATCTGTGGTAAGTGGGCATATCCCCTGTTGGACAAAATGGAAAGAAGTGATTGCTTACAGTAAGGATAATTTGACCCAGTTTATCAGTTGGGTGTGATAACTGTGTCCAGCAAAATGGCTTAATTACCAGCTCAGTTGCACTTCTCAGTCATTCATGTTTGGATTTAATATTTTTATATTAATATTTGCCCCGAAATTTCTTATTGCAATTCTTGCATGAAAAGCTTGTGACTTATCACCAGATCCCACCCTTCCAAACATCCTCTTAACTTGTGGAAGCCACAGATGAAATCAGATTGGTCTGTTCTGTCCCGTTAAAATGACACTTGTGATTTCTCTAGCGTCAACCCGCTCGTTGCGAAACTGCACAGCATTATCACTGATGAGGCATTTGAGTTTTACTGTAGTCAGTGCCACAAACAAATCAACCGCCTCGAGGATCTTTCTGCTCGCCTGAATGATCTTGAAATGAATAGGTAATTGATTCTGTGCATGGCATTCTAAGTATTTGAATGACATTCTCAAGAAGGGGAGACTCTCATTGTCATCCTCACTTTCCAAGTTATGTTGCTTGATTTCTTCATACAAAAAGAGCCATTTTAAATAGACGGAGAAGTTGATGTAAGAGCCATCCGGCCTTCCCAGGTCTTAAGTTTATCCTCTGACTTTATGGAAGTCTTTATAGAAGCTAAACAGAAGTCTCATTAATTCAAAATATGGAGTGAGAAAAAGATACTGACAATGGGAATCTTTCATTCTACTCTAATCGATCTCTTTGCATGTACTGTTGGTTGAGTGTTAAGTGAATGCTGCACTTGATTGCCATGCTCTGTGTAGTAAGACTTCTTAACACTAAACTGAAGTCTTAAGTTTGATATGTCCACTATTTGCATCACTGGGAGAAATGGCTAGATAGCAACTTAGGTTAAAAACATTAATTTTGCGTAGCCAGCTAAGTTGGCTGTGGCTTTTTTGCAAGCAACTAGTTCAGAAATACAAAGATGCTCTAGAACCACCAGTTCAAATCCTGGCTGGGATAACTCAACATTTCATTCTTCCACAGTAGATAACTTGAATTCTGGGTGGTTCTTTTGGCAGAGATGCTAAAAATGGAAGCCTTTTCTGTTCCAAGTAGCCACTAAAAGTTCCATGATATCCAAATAAGAATTTGTTTCAAGCTCTTTGGCCAACATCCTCAGATCAGTGTAAGATAGCTGTCTCTCTGCTAAATGTCCTGCAGTCCCATATCACTGATTGGGTAAGTATATAGGTCATCAAGCACAGTGAGAGCCTTCAGGAGGAAAGTTACTCTACCAAACTATAGTTTATTTGTTATGTAGATTCTGTTGGACAGGAGGACTGAAGAAACTAATGTTATTAGTGAATATTGATTTATCCAAACTGTCCCTTCCCACCCCTTCCTGAGGCCTAACTTTTGTCACGTCAGAATCCACAGTTGCTACCAATGATTTTTCCTTTGTAAGGGAAAGCGTGGAATTAGAGGGTTCAGGGCTATGTAAAATGGCAAATGAATCAGAAAATGTATGGGCATTTGGACTGTTGACTTGAGGCTAGTATACACTACAAAGTTAAGTCAACTGAATTATATTGCCAGGGCTGTGAAAAATGTCATGCCCTGTGTGATGTAGCTTAGCTGACCTAAGCCCCAGTGTAGATGTCACTAAATCAACAGAAGAATTCTTCCATCGACCTAGCTATTGCCTCTCAGAAGTGGATTTACTACAGCGGCGGAAGTAGTACGTGTCTAGACTTCAGCTGCGCTGCTGTAGCATTTCTAATGTAGACATACCCTAGCTAAAAAGAACTGCTCTGAATTCTTATGACAAACAGCTGCATCAATTGTTACAGCTTTCAAAGGACTCAAAGCATCATCCTGAATGCCTTCCTTTATCTCCAGATATGCAGTTGATGAATGAAGATGCTAGATTTTTTTTGATATGCTGAGAGCCTCATTTCTACCTACATTATGAGCTTCTCAAGTAGGTGTAATGGAGGAATTCCAAGGCCAGCCTAAATTTTTGTTAATTAAGGAGGGATTTTCAAAGTATCTCAAGAGAATTGGACTCCTAATCCCAGTATATTTCAGTTAGAATTGTGGGCCTAACTCCCTCAGGCTTTTCTGAAAATCTTAGCCTCACCGGTTTAAATACATTCAGTTTTTAAACTGATTTAAGTTAGAGCTTCAACTTTCTCATATACCACAGCCGCTGACTGCCCAGGAGTGCTCTGTGAGGCAGAACAGACTTACCCAAACACCATTTTGTGGTTCTGTGCTATCAGCCCTATAGGAAACCCGAGAAGTTACATAGTTAAAAAATTGTTCTCTGGAGCTGTGAAAAGCCATTGGCATGACGAAGCAAGAGAAGGAGGAAGTGATGACTCAGTGAGTTTGACAAAGGAGGATGCTGGTACTGAGAGATCTCAGCATTCAGACTAGAACGTGAATAGTGGCGGTGCCTAAGAAGGGTAACGGCTCTTTTAAAATTTGGCAGACAAACATAAGTAGTGCAAGCAGATTTACTTTGCACGGAAGAGTAGAGATTAGCAAGAGGAAGAAGACCTCCAACTTACTTAATAACTCTTGACTAATTCAGAGATATAAAAGAGGTTGCAACAACCAAGTCAAGAAGCTCTGCAAAATAATAGCTTTCTCTAAATTGAGGGCAGCTCATCATGGAAACTTATCATATTCTTCCCAGCAAGGAGACAGAATACATACATTGTACTGCACGAAGTCTAACCTGGTCATCCAACTGGAGAAGCAGTTGTACCCAGTGACAGCCAATCCCTTTGAGGAAGATCAGGAATTTGGAAGCTGTCAGTGAAATATCTCTTGTTAATATCTTATGCAGCTGTAAGAGTCGGAGAGCAGAGTAATGGTGAAAAAATCAGAAATGGGCTGATGAAAAATAACAAGAATAGAAAGTAGTAAGATCTTCAAGAATATCTCCTGCTTTGGAAAGGTACCTCATTCTAGCTGATTACAAGGAGTGGACTTCTACGAAGGCAAAGAAGTACAAAGAGCAGACAGAGGACACAGTAGATCAAAAGAGACTAGTGAAAAGTGATAAGTGACATTGGTGAGTAATTTGGTGTAAGTGGTGTCACCCAGGTAGTCTGGATGGGGCTTTTGGAAGGAGTCATAAAGCTGCTTTCATGGAGCACAAATTAAAGATTGCCTAGCCTGTTCATGAGTTTTGTTTATATCCGTAGTAACGATGCAGCCAACAGCTCATTAGACCGAAACCCACGTAGTGTCCTGGGCTCAGATCTGGTAGACATGACTTCACAGGAACAAAAGAGTAATGAAATATAATAGACAAAAAGTTAGACTAAATAATTTGTTTTGTATCTTGCCCTGGAGGCAGCCAAACTCTGTCTGTGTTGGCCCATCAAGGGGAAAAGAACTCCAAAGAAGAGAGCATTCTGCTGAGAGAACTGAATCCACACAATAAACCACAATAACATCCTAGCTGGTATTACATGATGTGACAGAATAGGAACTGCAAGATCTTCTTTCAGGCAATGGCCTTGGATCACTGATGGCTTGGAAGGTGATTATCCACACCTTGCACCTAGAAGAAAACAAGGAGCCAAAATATCTAAAACAGCCAAAATGTCTAGCAGCAGGAGCTGCATTGCAAAATCATAGCTCTTTTTTTCAGCAATACTTCCCTGATCACAGGAAATCCTTCAAAGGAGCAGTCTCAATTCTGTGAAATAAACAGCAAAAATACCCGCAAACTCTGTCTAAAAATGTTCCCAGGATTCCATTGTCAGGTGTATGTGTCTGCTGCCAAGCTGCAACTGCTTCTATCCAACCATTGCATTAGATAAATAAAACTTGAAATACCTTTTGTGGGTAGATGCACCTCCCATGCCAGGTGGCTTCTCAGGCCTGGGATCCAGAGATGCCTGGATGCCATTTGTGAAGAAAAATCGATTGATCTCCCTCAGGTACAAGTAACATATATTGATTTTTTTTTCCCCCTTCTTCACAAATTCTGGACAAGCATTATCTAGCCCCTTTCCATCAGAGAGGGGAAGCAGGTTTGCAGACTCCTTGAAATCTTGCCAAAAGTGATTCCTTCACTCAATAGAAATGTCAAAAGTTCACTGTCAAAACCATGATTAGAAAGCCAGTTAGCTTGAAAAGCATGATCAGCCAGTGCTTCCCAGAAACTATTTCAGGGTTGATTGTGTTCAAGCTATTTTAGTTCCTCCTTCTAAGGAGTAATATAAGCATTTCACCTCTACGAGTCACTGATCTACATTTTATGTCCATTGCCTTTCCTCTCTGCTCAGCCTCATTCATTTTAAGTTTCTGGAACTTGGAGTGCGACTCCCACCAGTATTTTATTTTGAGAATTTTTTTTTAGAACTTCACATGTTTGGGGGGAAAATATTTACTTTATCCCTAATTTAGTGATACTATAGTAACAATAAAATAAACTGGCCCGGTTACATACTCCTTGCATGTGAACTTTGTGACGGAGTCAGACCAGAAGGGTATAGGAGAGTGCTGGAAGGCAGGTATATCAGCTTCAGGATGTGCAGGTCCCTGTTCCCTGGATAGCCAAACAAAGGCTACTCCAGGCCAATCAGGAAGCTTCTACAAAGTAGCAGAACTAGCTAGCCTAATTGGGACACCTGAAGCCAATCAGGAGCTGGCTGAAACCATTTAAAAACCTCCCAGCTAGTCAGGTGGGAGAGCCAAGGAGAAAGGAGCTGGAGGAGAGGAAGCTTTGCGATACCCGAAGGTAAGGGAGAAGTGGGAGAACTGTGGGGAGGTAGCCCAGGGAAAAAGTAGCAACTCTGTCAGTGAAAGGTTGGCTGACAATAGCTACTATTATTAGGGTCCCTGGGCCGGAACTCAGAGTAGAGGGCGGGTCCGGGTTCCCCCCAACCTGCTACTACTGAAACACTTCCTGGAAAGAGAAGGCAGGCCCTTAGCAGGACAGGAGGTTATACTGTCCTGAAATAAACCCAAAGGGACACCAGAGACTGTGGGAGTTCTCTCACCAACAGCTTTGCTGGCTGATGATGAAAAGGGCTCAGTAGACTGTAATCCTGGCCTAGAGAGAGGACGACTATGTGGAGGGTCGCAGTGAGCCTCTGAAGCTAGCAGAAACTGCCTGGAAGTGCAGGGCCCACAGAGACAAGGCCAGAGCTGTGCCACAACATATAGATGCAGATGTATTAATGTCTGTTCTTCTTCGAGTGCTTGCTCGTATGCATTACAGTTAGGTGTGCATGTGCCACGTGCACGGCTGCCAGAAGATTTTTCCCTTAGCAACAAGCCGGGTCAGCTAGGGAGCCCCCTGGAGTGGCGCCGTTATGGTGCCGCATATATACCCCTGCCGCCCCGCCCCCGCTACCAGTTCCTTCTTACCGCCCGTGACGGTTGCTGGAACTGCGGAGCTCAGTCTTCTGTCCTCCGTTTCCCTTTAGCTATCTGTGTTTCTAACGTTTTTCTGTACATGGTTTATAGTTCTTAGTTTAAGTTTGTTACATAGTAGTACTAGTTGTTGGGGTAGGGGTGTGGGGTTCTCCCTCCCGCTGGAGCCGGGGCACTTATTCCCAAGGTTCCAGGCTTTAAGCCTTGTTCTCGGTGTGGGAAGCCTATACCAGTGGGCGACCCACACGAATCGTGCCTCGAGTGCCTGGGAGAAGCTCACGAAGCTGCCAGGTGTAAGATCTGCAGGAGCTTCCGGCCGCGCAGCAAGAAGGAGAGAGACTTTCGCCTGAGGCAACTCCTCATGGAAGCGGCCCTGGCCCCGGCACCGTCCGTGTCTGGCTCCTCGGAGAAGAGCTCCCCTTCATCGGTGCTGGCCCCGCAAACCTCTGCGGCACCCAAGCTGGCACCCCGGCACCGGTCTCATTCACCGGTGCATAAGAAGAAGCAGCCCATGGCGCCTCCGACCTCTACGGCCTCCCCGGCACCCGTAGAGCAGTGTCCCGTGGGGGAGCGCTCCGGGCAACAAGCACCGGCCCCGTTGACTCCGGCTCCTAGGCAGGTCCCATCGAGTCTGGTGCGCCTGGACTCGCCGCCCAGGGCTCCGGTGCGGCAGCGCTTGCCCTCGACACCGGAGACCTTCGCCGCTGCCCAGGACCTCATTGCGCTCACCGAGCCGCCACCAGCCCAGCCCCTGCAAATCCAGTCTCGGGGAAAACCGGCTCTTCTGCAGCCTATGGCACCATTATCGGTGCACGCCAGCTCAATCCGACCCTGTTTCGGATCTCGCCGCCCCTCCCCATGTAGGCGCTGCTCTGGGTCTCTGCGCTGATCAGCATCTCGGCGCAGATCTCCGTCCCGGCACCGCTCTACATCGCGGCGCCTGTCGTACTCTCGGCGCCGGTAAATGTCCCAGTACCGTTCGCCATCCCAGTACCGGTCACCGCCTCGATGCCAGTCGAGATTCAGAGACCGTTCCTCGGCTTGACGTGAGGCTCAATCGGGTCTCCGCCACTACCCTGCATCGCCCTGGCACCGAAGCCATTACCGGTCCCGGCACCGCTTCCCATCTCCTTCCGGTCGCCACCCCTTTTCAAGCTCAGCGCCTCTGTGGCCCTCCTGGTCTGCCACCACTTCACCCCACTCAGTGGAGGACTGGGGATTGGAACACCCTCAGGCACTGGAAAGCCATTGGGCCGACCAGCCCCTCCAACAGCCCCAGGATCCCGCACAGTGGCCTTTCTGGACCCCCTGGGCGTACCAACAGACCCAAAGGACTCTGTCTGGGATCTTGGGTGCTTCGGACTCCAGAGTGCCCGAAGCCACCATTAGCTGTCCCCCGGCTAGTGGGGGCAGATCTTTTGGCCGCCGGCATCATGGCCCCAGCCTCCGTCCTACCTCCCCAGACCCCTCCTCCGTCTGAGACCCTGCATGTGGATGAGCAAGGGGCTTCCTCGTCGTCTTCCCCAGACGAAGCAGGGGCAGGCACATCTGTCTCCAGCCTCCCGCCCATAGACCTGTCAGCACATCAGGCCCTTTTAACAAGAGTGGCCAGGGGTCTGAACCTTCTGGCGGAGGAGGTCATAGAGATCGAGAACCCTGTGGTGGACGTCCTATCCCCAGATGGCCTGAGCAGGGTGGCTCTGCCAGTTATCAAAACCATCCAAAAATCGATGGCCACAATTTGGCAGACTCCAGTCTCCGTCCTGCCAACCGCTAAGGGGGTGGAGAGACGATACTTTGTGTCCGCTAAGGATTATGAATATTTGTTTACCCACCCCCAGCCTTCCTCCCTGGTTGTCGCGCTCCTGGTTGACGGAGTCAATGGTCAGCAAGCCCCGGCCCCCAGATCCAAGGAGGCTAAGCGTATGGACCTCTTTGGTAGGAAGGTCTATTCTGCAGGGGGTCTCCAGCTCAGGGTGGCCAATCAACAGGCCCTCCTGAGCAGGCACACGTACAATGCATGGAGTTCCATGCAGAAGTTTGAGAGCATCGTGCCTCCTGAATCTAAGCAGGAGCTTGACGCTTTTGTCACCGAGGGCAAGAAGGTGGCCAAGACTATGCTGCAGGCTGCCCTCGATTCGGCCGATTCAGCTGCCAGAACAGTGGCCTCCGGGATCGCCATGAGGCACATTGCCTGGTTACAGGCTTCTAATCTTCCCCCTGAGGTGCAATACACCATACAGGACCTGCCCTTTGAAGGCTCCAGCCTCTTTTCCCAAACTATGGACTCCCGCCTGCAGTCCCTCAAAGACTCCCCGGTCATCTTACGTACTCTGGGCATGCACACCCCTGTGACCCAGAGGAGACCGTTCAGGCCCCAGCCCAGGTATCCTCCACCATGCCCATCTCGGGACGCTTTTAGAAGGTAGGGGCGGGGGGGGCGGCAGAGGCTCTTCCACCCTGTGCTTGGGCCAGTCGCCTTCGACCCAAAAGCCTCCCTAAGGTTCTAAGCCCGGCTTTTGAAGGTGCACCCGGGGACAGTGTACCAACCGCCCTACCAGATCCTCCTTTCAAGGACCGTCTATCCCACTTCCTTCGTGCTTGGTCCGCCATCACTTCAGACCAGTGGGTCCTACGCACGGTGGCAGTGGGATATTCGCTTCAGTTTCCCCCCAACCCCACCCACCCTTCCCGTCCCTCTTCAGGGACCCCTCTCACGAGCAACTCCTGGTTCAGGAGTTTCAATCGCTCCTGACTCTGGGGGCCGTCGAGCCTGTCCCAGAGCAGTTCAGGGGAAGGGGGATCTATTCCCGCTATTTCCTCATACCCAAGGCAAAAGGGGGTCTCCGGCCCATCCTGGACCTGTGTGTACTCAACAAACACATGGTCAAGTCCAAGTTCCGCATGGTCTCCTTGGGTACTATCATTCCCTCACTGGATCCATGGGATTCGTACGCTGCCCACAATATGAAGGACGCTTACTTCCATATAGCCATAAAGCCATCCCACAGACGTTTCCTCCGCTTCATGGTAGCCGGCGAGCATTACCAGTTCGCGGTCCTACCCTTTGGCCTCTCCACGGCTCCCAGGGTATTCACCAAGTGCATGGCAGTGGTCGCGGCATTCCTCCGCCGCCGCCAGGTCCACCTCTACCCCTACCTCGACGACTGGTTAGTGAGGGGCAGCTCCCGGGAGCAGGTACTCTCCCACGTCCAGCTAACTCTCAACACGTTCACCTGCCTCTGAATCCTCCTCAACAAGGAAAAGTCGGCCCTGGAACCTACCCAGAGGCTGGAATTCATAGGAGCCCTGCTAGACTCCACAGTGGCAAAGGCGTCCCTCCCACTGTCTCACTTCCAACCTGTTCAGTCAGCAATTCACAGTCTACGCGCCTTCCCAATTTCCACGGCCCGGTCGTTCCTCAGCTTGCTGGGGCACATGGCAGCTTGCACATACGTCACCAAACACGCAAGGTTACGTTTGCGCCCGCTCCAGTCATGGTTAGCATCGGTTTACAGACCGAATGTGGACAGCCTAACTACCCTCCTCACCATCCCAAACTTGACCCTCGACGCCCTCACCTGGTGGACAAATCAAGCGCGTGTTTGCAAGGGCGTCCCCTTTCTCCCACCCTGGCCAGCAATGTCCCTGGTTACGGATGCGTCAGATCTGGGGTGGGTAGCCCATCTCGGAGAACTAAGGACCCAAAGTCGGTGGTCAGCAGCCGACCTCTGTCTGCACATCAATGTCCAGGAACTGTGGGCGGTCCGCCTCACGTGTCAGGCTTTCAAGAACATGTTATCAGGCCAATGTGTTGCAATGCTAACGGACAACAGTACAGCTCTCTTTCACATCAACAAGCAAGGGGGAGCCCGCTCAACCCCCCTCTGCAAGGAAGCAGTTCTACTGTGTGAGTTCTGTATAGCCCACTCCATTCAGCCCGTGGCCTCGTTCCTCCTGGGCATTCACAACACGCTGGTGGACCACCTCAGCAGGTCTTTTCTCTCCCATGAGTGGTCCATTTGCCCGAATGTCATTCGGTTGATCTTCCTAAAGTGGGGGTTTCCCCAGATCGACCTCTTCGCTACTCGCCAGAACAGGAAGTGCCTCCAGTTCTGCTCCTTCCGGGGCAGCTCCCCGGGCTCCCTGACAGACGCCTTTCTCCTTCCATGGACAGGGCAACTCCTCTACGCTTTTTCCCCCGATCCCACTGCTGCACAAGGCGCTCATCAAAAGCGAAGCAAGACAAGTCTCACATCATCCTCATAGCCCCAGCGTGGCCCAGGCAGTGCTGGTACACATCCCTTCTCCAGCTATCTGTGGTACCGCCCGTCCCCCTGCTGCTTTGGCCGGACCTCATATCACAGGACCACGGCCGCCTACTCCACCCGGACCTTCCGTCCCTACACCTATCGGCGTGGCTCCTGCATGGCTAAGGGGTTCGGAGCTGCTGTGCTCAGCGGAGGTGCAGAATGTGCTCTTGGGTAGCAGAAAGCCGTCTACCCGAGCCATTTATTGTGCCAAGTGGGCTCATTTCTCCCGGTGGTGCAAGCAGAGCAACACTGCCCCAGGAGAGGCCAGTATACCTGCCATCTTGGACTATCTTCTCTCCCTCAAGCAGCAAGGCCTCTCCACTTCCTCAGTCCGAGTCCATTTAGCAGCCATATCAGCTTTCCACCCTGGAACCGCCAGCCATTCGGTCTTCTCCAACCCCATGGTCTATAGGTTCCTCAAGGGATTGGACAGATTGTACCCGCAGGTTAAACACCCAGTCCCCTCGTGGGACCTAAACCTGGTCCTCTCCCGTCTCATGTTGCCCCCGTTCGAGCCCCTCGCCACTTGCTCCTTGTTATACCTCTCTTGGAAAGTGGCCTTTCTCGTGACTATCACCTCGGCTTGTAGAGTCTCTGAAATCCGAGCTCTCACATCGGAACCCCCCTATACGGTCTTCCACAAGGATAAGGTTCAGCTGTGCCCCCGTCCCGCCTTCCTTCCTAAGGTGGTGTCCCCCTTCCACATAAACCAGGACGTTTTTCTCCCGGTCTTTTACCCAAAGCCCCACACCTCCCAAAGGGAACAACAATTGCACATGCTTGATGTTCGCAGAGCTCTCACATTTTATTTAGAGCGTACAAAACCCTTTAGAAAGTCAACACAACTCTTTGTTGCTGTAGCAGATCGGATGAAAGGGCAGTCGATCTCAGCCCAGCGCCTCTCCTCCTGGATAACTGCTTGTATCCGTACCTGCTATGAGCTAGCAGGGAAATCCACTGAGCAGATAACAGTGCACTCCACGAGGGCACAAGCTTCCTCGGTGGCTTTCCAGGAGCGGGTTCCGATCCAGGACATCTGCAGGGCAGCCACCTGGTCCTCCATCCATACCTTCACCGCGCACTACGCCATTGTCTAGCAGTCCAGGGACAATGTAGCGTTTGGCTCGGCGGTCCTGCACTCAGGGGTTGGTCAGTCCGACCCCTCCTCCTAGGTATGGCTAACAGTCATCTAACTGGAATGCATATGAGCAAGCACTCAAAGAAGAAAAACGGGTTACTTACCTGTAACTGTTGTTCTTCGAGATGTGTTGCTCATATCCATTCCAGACCCCCCCTCCTTCCCCACTGTCGGATCAGCCGGCAAGAAGGAACTGAGGCGGGGGACCAGGTCGGCAGGGGTATATATGCAGCACCATAACGGCGCCACTCCAGGGGGCTCCCTAGCCGACCCGGCCTGTTGCTAAGGGAAAAATCTTCTGGCAGCCGTGCACATGGCGCGTGCACACCTAACTGGAATGGATATGAGCAACACATCTCGAAGAACAACAGTTACAGGTAAGTAACCCATTTTTTTTCTTTCTCTTTTACGTTTTTAAATTAGGACAAAGTGGGGGAATGAACGTTCCATTGTTTTGATGATACGGGCCTTGACTAATTAAGTAGATCTTTTATCTTTTCTAAAAATGTCAGGAGATGTTGGAAAGTGAGAAGGGGGAGCAGGGTTGCAAAAAAAGTTAAATTTTTGGAAGAGTGACTCAGACCCTCCCTCTCTGGGAATGAGTTTCCTCTGTAGCCTCTGATCCTTCCCCTTCTCTCCCTCTGTCCCCCTTTCCTGCCTGAAAGGAGAGGGAGGTATTTAGCAGGGCTATGTGGTTTGAGGGAAGAGAGCTGGTCTAATGGCTTTGAGCATCCAGGCTTTTCACAAAATCTGGAGGGTGGTGCTGGTTTGCTCAGTGCTTGAGACAGCAAGTCCCTCTGGCCAGTTGATGCAAATAAATGGCAAAAAATTTTAAACCTCCACCAGTTTCTGGAAAATGCCTAATTATAAATGCCTCATATCATCTGCAACATCTCATTAACTATAGTAGTTCCCTGTACCATGTTGCAAGCATCAGAACTTCAGAAATTGACAACCTCTCTTATACAGTAGCATTGCTCTCGGCAGGAGCAAGGTTCTGTTAGGTTTTAATCCATCTCCTTTCCCTTGAGACCATCTCTGTTTGTGCAGTGGTCAATGCTGGAGTGTCCCAGTTTATCCTCTTGCAGGTTTCCATGTGATCATGGTTTTGAAGAATCCAGTTGCAAAGGGATGCTAAAGCCTTATTTCCCAAACTTGGGACAAAGGGGGTGAATAAAGGAGAAAGAGAGAAGATGATTCTGGAGGAAGCTGATTTTTTAAGCAACCACTTGATTACAGTAGCATATAAAAATATATGTAAAGAAATTTGAGGCACAATATGCAGTAACTAGCCCTAATTTTGGTTGCACGTTAGTAAACTTCAAAGAGGAAAAAATAAATCGTGACTTTTAAAATGTCTTGAAGTGGCAGATCGCAAGTGGCTGATGTGAAGAAAGTATTAATCTGTTATGTTGTAAACAAAGAGGTCCTGTGACCGGGTGCTTTTCATCATAGGTGAGCTATGCACTGAGAGAGGGTCACTACATCACGACATTAAAGGTGTGCAGCATGATGTTGATATATCCTTATAGCATATACTGGGATAGCATGCTAACTATTTAAAAAGAAAATACAATTCCGTAAGAGGCGTCTGTTAGCTGCTACTAAGTATAGCTTAAGAATGCACCTATTTTTAGTACTTGAAACATGATCTTGCTTAAAATCCAGTCTTCCTGATTTTAGATGCAAATACAGCTGCATATGAGGGAGGAAGAGAAGAAAAGGCCAAACAAATCAACCCCAAAAATCTGGGGAAGTCCCTGTCTGAAATATGTGCAGCCAGCCTGTTGTATTTCAGCCTGTGTTGCTATGACAGATGTCAAACACAATTCAGTAAAATTATACATGTTTGAAGTTAATGAAATACAGAGGATAGTTCATTGGGCTGTTTGCTTCTTAATTATTATTTTTTGCTCTCCATACTTGTGATTCTAGTACAATAGTCCTGCTTGTATTTGCAGCAGGATATTTCAGTGTTTTCTTTCAGAGATGGGCTCACTATCTGCACAAACTGCCAGGTGGATCACGTATATTTCAGGCTACAATCCATTTGCAATGGGTCTGAGTCCCACCAAGCTCAGCTCTATTATTAGCACTTTTTCTAGGGATCTGCTTTCAGGACTGGAATCAACAAGTTAAAAGAGAGCCCTTTGCTGGATCCATTGAAACTTCTGCAACAATGACAAGTGTTGTATGTTCCATTTCATCATGACACGTCATTAAATGTGTGCAAGTGTGGCTTTACCTGGATTTTTACATGGAGATTGCCTCAGAGAAGCTGAGTAATGCATGCCTCATGCGTGTGCCGTGCTGTGCTGTGGTGTTAATTGTAAAGGATATGCCCCCTGTCACTGTTGCTTAGTTTGTTTCCTGTTTCTCCTTGCTCTTCACTCCCCGTTTTCCTGACTCTGTTTTCCTGTTTTTGTTCATTTCACAGTCCCAATAAGAGGCTCTCAAGCAAGAAGGTAGCAAGGTATGCTGATACTTTTATTACCCTTTTGTTGTCATTAAGGAATGTGCTTGTGTAGGTTGTCGCATGTACAGTGGGCTAACAGCTATCTACATAGAAGTGCAACATTTTCCTTTGAGAGAAATTTATAGTACGTTTTCTGCAGTGTGTACTGGACAGTAATTTTAATTCACATTCTAGATTTTAAAGGTTTTTTTTTAAAAAAAAAAAAAAAAAAATCTTTAAAAAGATCTTTTCAGAATGCATTCACCTCTGGAGACCGACATAAACGTGACTTGTCCCAGGTTGTCCTCCCAGACCCCCAGTCTATGGATGCCCAGAGAGTGAGAGTCTACAGGAGACTTTTCCCATTTTGAAAACTCCTACTTACTGATGTATGTGCTTTTCTGCATCATCAGAACCACTAGCCTGGACAGCTGAGTAAGCCCTTGCCCGGTCAGCTGAGTAGATGCATCCAGTCAGAAATTAAGCCTTTGCCATACCACTAAAATGCCAGTCCACGCAGACAGATTCACTGTTTCTGTTTTGCTTCTGACATATTTTGAGTTATGTGCTCCTCTCTGTTTGACTTCATGGACATCTCTTCCACACATTGTTTCATGGACTCCTTAGGAATTCTTTAACAGAGGAGCAGAGCTACTGCCCCCTAGCTGTAGCTTTGTATTATTGCATATGTTTCCTATGGTATAGGGGCTGTCTTAGGGCTTGCCTACATGCGGAAATTTACCTCTCTAGTTATACAGGTATAATGAGAGTGATATAATTATGCTGGTAAATTTTCCCATCTAGACAAGCCCCTTCTCTCTGATTCTTGCAGTGATCTGTTAAAGGAAACGCTATGATTGGCCTGTTGCTTTACTTTTAACAAGGGATTTAGGTTCCCAATAATGGGAGATGGTTGGAGCAGCTCATTCTGGACATAATGCTTTGTATCACTGTCACATGAGAGTACAGGCATTCACATTTCGCCAAAAGTTTATCTTGTTTTAAGGAATCCTCTGGAGCACTGAAGGGCCAAGATCTGCTTAGTAATGCTTTAAGGATCTAGCGGATCCTTTAAGTCTCTCCAGTGGAGTTGCATGAGGAAATTTGTAACGACTAGCCAATGAAGCTATAAGATCTTCTCCCTGTATAACAAAAAGGCAGACACCACATTTACTCTGAAATTCTCTTGGAAGCAAGATCACTGAGTATTGGCAGCATTGGTTTTAATATTTCTTTCTGCGGTGTTTCTTTTCTATAGCTGAAGGAAAAAGTTTGTCTTAGCTGTCCAAACCTGCCTTTTTTTATTTTTGTGTGTTCAATCTCTGATAATCTTTACTGATACCCCTCTCTAGGATTTTTGGAAATCTGAGATTCAAATACATTGTTCCTTGATATATTGAGAGAGGATGTAGGGGAGAGGAAGGTTTTGGTATTTCTGCTGTTTTTACACACACTTTTTTGTTTCCAGGTCTCTCTAATTTCAGGTCTGTTGGGATGTTTGGGAAACATGGGCTGGTCTTTTGAACAGTCTGTGTGATGATTTGGCACCTCTAGAAATGTGTATTGTCAGATCCCAGGAGTCTGTTTATTTAGTGGCATTTCTGAGTGGGTCAGTTGAGCTCTGGAATACATTCCAAGAAATCTGCACTCCCCGTGAATCTCTTGGGTTTGGAATCAAGGGAAAGGCTGGAGATTAGGTCTATGTCAGGCTTATCCCAGGGAAGCAGTTTCCTTGTCCTACTTTCAGCAGCTTAGGAGTTCTTTGGAAATATTTTCCAGCTGTTTTTCCACATTGCTTCCTTTTAATTTTTTTGAAACCAGCAAATGTTTCCAGATTCAGTTCTTTCTCGCTGGACGAAATGTGTCTTGAGTATTACATTTCATGGTTCCCATACTCTCACTTTCAAGCTATTTGTTAGGTTTTTTGCTTCTTAGTGATTTTAACCTAGCAAGCAAGTTTTTCAGGCTTCCTATTTAAGACTAGCCTTTGTAATTTGACCTTGTGTGACTCCAGAGGTTCTGAGCACTCTCTCACTCAATTAAGTTGTTTCTCTTCCATCTGCTTCCGATACCATCAGGGAGTTTTAATTTAAGATTGAGTTGCCTCCTTGCCATCCATTCTTGTTTGTTCTCGTGTGATATTTTAAAGTTTTGGAATACCAGATCCAAGATCGCAATTGTAGGTATGAAAATACCTAGGAAATTTGGATGGAATCAAGAGTCACAAATTTAGAGGTTCTCTGCTTAAGCAAACTGACCTCTTCCTGGGAAGTTATTCTTCTGTGTGCTATTTGTTGAGCTCTCATTAAGAGCATAAAGTAGTTCAGTGATATTGTGATGCTTTAAAAAAACCCACAACTCTTCTTGATTCTGACTGGATGCATACACCTTCCTGATGGGGCCAGAGCAGAATAGCTTTCAGACGGAGACCAGGGGCTCTAGTTCACAAACCCCAAATTTCTTCAGTAGGAGAGATCCTTTTTCTTTGATTACAAAATAGTTATTAACTGTATTCTTCCTGGTTTGCATGGTGTGCTTGACATCTTACTGACACTGTCTCATCCAACAATGAGGCGTTTTTCAAAGATAGGTCCCAGACCTTTAGTTCAAAATATTAAATGCTTTTGTAGAAAGCAGTAGGTAAAAAAGGAGAGCTGATCTATGTTAAAACTGTAAGAGGATCCATTCTATGCCGTCTTTCTGAATAGTAGTCAGTATACGGAAGGGCCAGTTGACAGTACTTGAAGACCAGATTAAATTTTAGGATGCTTAAAGAAGATTGTCTTCAGGGATTCAGATTAGCTCTGTTTGCTTTTAACTCCCTTGCATCAGCAGAAGTGACCAAAGAAACTACCATCGTCTTTTGTGACTGGGAGCCTTATCAAGAAATGGTTTTAATTCTGAGAATGCTCAATACTTCGTGACCATTTAAGTAGCTAGAATCCATTAATATACTGTCCCTTAATCATAATGCTTCCATACTTTGGTCCAGGGCCAAGGGAGGGGCTATGTTCCCCCTCCGCTCCCCTCATTTGACTTGCCAAGTTCAGATTCTCAAAAGTGGGGGTATGGTCCCCCTTGCTTAAAAAGTGAGGAGGTAATGGCCCTTTGCTCCTCCCATTCCCCTATCTCCGGCGCCTATGCTACTAGCAGTGTATTAATCATAGTGTGTGGGGACACAAGCCACAATACATCCATGTTACTAACTGTTTACAGACTCATTTAAAAGCGCCAGAAAGAGAGAGCCAGTAAACCATAGTCCATGTATCCACAGCTCTCTCTATAGTTCTTGATGCAAGTCCTGTGTTTTTTAATTATTCAGGATTGTAATAATTCTGCTTTCCCCCTTCCTACCTCCGCTACGGTGGATTACCTAGCTCAACTCCTGTAGAGCACATTTCATTACATTACATGGTGAATGTCTAGACTGATTTTGAACTGTGTCCTTTGAAAGAAACCAAAAACGCAAATGTTACAAGCCATGGCTAATGATTTACTAGTCTCCCACTTGGGAAATTGGAGTTGAGTGTGTGTTTCACCACAAGCTCAATTTACTCCCCATTTCTTTCTGGCTTTATCTCTGGGGAGAGCAGAGTACTTTTAGTCCTGCTGCTCTGGAATATAAATGTTGAGTTGAAAATAAAATGCCATGTAGAAAGTAAGCTCTTATCTTTCCATATTCCAAAGAGCAAGAATAAGAGGTGATAGCACCAAGTTCCAACACTACTTGTCCATTTCCTCTCTGACAGCCGGGTGCTGTTCACTAAAAGTCACAAACATAGTGAAGATTTCTGCCCCATAGTTCGGCAGTACTGAGGTGCTGTGGGATGCTGACTCTTGTTACTTGTCAGAGCCTCATTTGGTGAAAGTGAGGCCTGCTACTCGATAGAATCAATGGTTTCATCGTCTTCACCTCCTGTCACCCAAAAGGGGGCAATGTCCTAATGTCTCCTGCAGGAGAAGGGGTGGGGAGTTGAGAGGAAGTGTATAAAAAATGATACTTTTGCCTTCTGCAGTGTTCTCTGTAATGGTCTTCTTCCTTTGGGTTGGGTTGGTCTGTCTTGGATATAGGCACTTACATCAGACAGGCACCCTGACTATAGATGCTATGGAAGAACCTTTCCGTGATCACATGGAGTGTGCAGATGAGGACATCACTGACAAGGTATGAATGCTATTGGAACTGCCTCTGAAATTTTAATGGAGGAATAGCATCTGAGTGTCCTACTAAGCTTATCGTCGACGTCGAGCAGTTTTCCTTTGCGTGGAGGGAGCACATGTTCCTAGTGGTTAAACCAATGGGACAGGATACCCAGGTTCTGTTCCTGGCTCTGTCTTTGATGCACTGAGTGCTCTTGGGCAAGGCATTTCCTTGCGCATCAGCCTACTCCTGAATGAAAAGGGTAGAAGAGTACTCATTCCTGCATGGAGTAAAGAAAGGTTTACTGTGCTTTGAGATCCTGGGACAAAAGTTACTGGGGAAATATGAGGTGTTAATTACTTACTATTATTAAATGCTGGCTGCCACTGGGTAGATAACTACTGGGGACAGGTGGTTAACTCAGAGTATTCTGTACTGGGGGTAGTGATTTGACACAATGATCAGAAAAGGCATAGCACGTTGCTGTGTTCGGGTTGGGAGGTCGAATTCCAATCTTTTGGTGGGTGTTAAGGCTCGTTGCACAGCTTGCGCTGAAGATTGCTTTGTGACTTGTGGCTCCTCTTGCCCCTCTACAGTTTACTAAGAAATGCTCTGTGTTCTGGGACCTCTTGTAATATTGGCAGGAGGAAGAGTCTGTCCCTCTGTCTCAGGCTATGTCTGCACTGCAGTCTATGTCAGCATCCCTATGTCGCTTGGCGTGTGAATAAAACACCTCCCTGAGTGTCATAAGCGACACTGACATACACGCTCATGTGCCTGGTACTATGTGAGCAGGAGAGTTTCTCCCTCAGACATAGCTTCTGCTGCTCGCAGAGGTGGTTTTTAGCTCTCCTGTTGTCCTAGAGTGACTCACCAGGCGCACTGCAATGGTGTGGCTGCATCGGTGCTGCAGTGCTGTAGACATGGCCTTAGTCTGAATGAATGATGTTATTGACAGGGGTGGTAAGATGTACAATATTTG
This sequence comes from Dermatemys mawii, assembly GCA_007922305.1. Lineage (NCBI taxonomy): Eukaryota > Metazoa > Chordata > Testudines > Dermatemydidae > Dermatemys > Dermatemys mawii. Next base: position 29,826,170 of record ML677381.1, read on the forward strand.
CATACACTGTTTTTGAAGTTGGTCATTATAACCATTCATGAAGTAATATTAATACTGAGAAATATGTTTTAAATCAGCTTATTTTGTAATTGCTTCACAATGCTATATACACAGCTGTCTATTGCTGTCTATTCCTAGAAAGCAAAGCTATTTAACTTGAAACAGCAACTTTCTGCCTTTCACTCATGCCTGTTCTGCTCAGAATTTGTCCTGCAGCGAGGCTTTAAATGCTGGTTTTGTGACATCTCTGTTTAGTTCCACGATAACTTAATGGGGAGTTTATGAGCAAAGGATCATGTGACAGGAGGAGGAGAAACTGCATTCAGGAAAAGAAAGCTTTACTCAAACATCAGTAGCTAAAAATAGTTGAGGGAATATGGAAAACTCCAACCCAAGTGAATTGTGCCTTGTATAATTGTTTGCCCCGGTGTGAAAAGACCTCTTTAAACTGCTTAATTCTGACATCCTGAGTAGGAAGACGTGTGGAGCTGCGGGTATGACAGAGAAATAAATATATATGCATACATATACACGTTACTTGTGCATTTGACAGCACTTTAGTACAATAGTTTATAGAACTGTATAATTTATACTGTCTCTTTGAAGAACATGGGCCAACATTTTCACATCTAGATGCCTGAAATTCTGCTCCTGTTTCCAAGTGTCCTGGCTTCGAGGTGCTGATCTCCTGCAGCTCCCCTTCACCTCAGGGGATTTATGGGTGCTCAGCATTCTGGGCCACTCTGAGCCCAAATAAAGATTTAGTAGCCTAACGTCAGGCACCCAGGTTTGAAACATTTGGCTAGAGTATTGTCAGGGTTTGGTTTTTACCCCAGATTCATGGTCTTGGTATAGATTTGTTCATCATTTGTCCTTCACTCTAAAGTAACATGTAAAATTCATTTTTGGGCATATCCAATAAAAGAATGAGTTGTTACTTGTTTTGTTGTTGTTGTTCTTATCTCCATAATTGACTAGTTTTTGCACAAATAGATACTTTGTCCTTAGGAAAGTATTCCCACTGCCTGCTTGTTTATCAAATGCAGGGATAATTCTCAGTTCTCTCCACTGCCACACTGAGTGCCGCAGTCTGACAGAGTGGTTGAAAGATCTGAAGAACACACTGTGGATAGCCAGTGTAACCTGGCCTTTTTAATAAGGCTGAGAGCAGAGCAGGGAGCTATGTAACTCGGGGTGAGGAAAGAAAATAATTCTAAGTTAACATTCAAACTCCTAAAATGCAGATTTTTATAACCAAAGGAAAGTTAATGTATCCAGCTTGTTTTGTGCAATTCGGCAGGAGCGTCTCTTAAAGGGACACCATCAAAGTGAAATCTAGTCAATGTTTAAAAGGAATTTTAAGTAGTTTCTGGTTGTAAACCAGCCCTTGAGTTCCCTTTCTAATATCGGTGGCTTGGCAATAGTCTATTCCTTTTTCCTTGTCTCTCTCCTTCTGTGAAAAGGATAAAAGGGACACTGTATCTCTTTTAGGTAGTGTGAGACCTATTCTCAGCTGGTATACACTGTCACAGTTCCATTGGAGCTTTGGCAATTTCCACCAGCTGAGGAGCTGGCTCTATAGATCCACATGTTCAGAAACTTAATAGAGATAACCACTGATGTGGCCTTTGACCTCAAAGGAGAAAGGAGCATATGGCCCTGTGTTAGTATTATGGAACGCTTCTAAAATTTAGGAGCTAAATTCTAGCAAAGTGCAAACTGTGTTTTTAAAAATCTGTAAGATGTACCTAAATGGAATGCTTATTTGTAAATTTCTTGAGTGAGAATGAGGTCACCTCCTCTAGATCAGGGTACATTTCAGCAGATATAGGTGGGATATGATGAAGCGCAGAACATACATAATACTCTCAAAATCAAGCAAGATACAGTTCAGATTAGAGGCAACCAATTGAATTTCTTCAGTTATTACTTCAGTGATTGCATTTGAGTTTTGTCAGAATGGGAATAATTCTCAGTGCTATCATTTGGCCTGCACTTCTAAGAAAGAGAAATAAAGCTGACAGAACCTGCTGGTATCTGAATCCTCTCTCTCTTGCCTGCACAGGTCGTCTTCCTGGAGAAAAGGGTAACAGAGCTGGAAAAGGACACAGCTGCAAATGGAGAGCAGCACAGTCGGTTAAAGCAGGAAAACCTGCAGCTGGTGCACAGGTGAGGGCATTTTGCTTGTGTCACAGGAAAAAACCTATATCCTCAGGAGGTGATTTTAAGGGTTTGTCTGCACTATGCAGCAGTGTGCGCTAGAGGGGTGTGAATTCTCTCACACACAAATGTATTGCACGTCAAGTGACCTTCATAGACCCTGCTGACATCCACTAACAGTTCCCTGTTTCGGTGTTAGTGTGCATTAGGGGACTTCTACTTAGTGCACTTCACAATTCACACCCTTCGAGCATGCATTGCTGCACTGGGTAGGAAAGTCCTTAATGTGTTTTAGAATTGTTTTCTTCCTCTGCTCCCTGTGTGAATTAGTGAGTGTATGTGTACATAGGATCCACACACGCAACCCTCTCAAAGGTTATTGTCTGTAAATGAAAGGCAGCTTCTTCTCAGAACTCCCTCTTTTGGGGTAAGTGCATGACGGAAGCACGCCAATGGAAAAGGAGTCAATAGAAAGGTAAAGAGGAGACTATTAAATCTTAGCAAATCTGCCCTCCTTCACCGATCTAAATTCCATCCCTGTCAAAAGCCAGCAGGCATCCAAACTGCTGCCTTCACAAAAGGCCTCCTCTGCTTCATTTTCCATGCCTCACCTGTGTACTTTTCAGTGCCACTGACTAGCTGCTGGGAATTCAGGTAATCAGCATCTTGGCAGGTCTGAGTCTCTGACCTCCTGGTAACAATGCCAGCTTTATGCTTCAGTAGTTCTAAATCATCTCTCCAGCTACACATAACCTAATCAGTAAAGTCTTCATGGCAGGGACAGTATCTTTTTGTTGTTGTGGGTCCAGTGCCTAGAGCAATGGAGTCCTAATCCTTCACTGGGGCCCCTGGCTGCTGCTACATTACAAATAATTAGCAATAATATTGAGCATCGCTGTTTGGGAAGGGAAAGTTTCTGTTTTTTTCCACTCTGGCCTTTCATTTAATCCCCTGCATTTTAACGGGAGCTAAAGAAGATCTATACTGTGTCTCTGACTCCACCTTCCTTCCCACAAAATGCCTCTATTGCTTTTGGATGTTGGGGCGAGTGTAAATCTGGAATTTTAAATAACCCCTGGGGTTTCTATTTTCCAGAGGGGTTTACACTCTCAGATAAAACCATTAGGAGTTTATCCATAGGACTACAAGATTTAGTAGTATGTGTGTCATGGATAACAGTCATTCAAGTAAGGGTTTCCCTAAGCCCTGATAAACTTCACAGTAACAAGATGTTTTCCCTAATACACACAACACTCCCTTGAGTGCTCTAATCACTTAGCCTAGAAAAGTTAATTATTTTTATCCAAATAAAGGGCTTAGGTAACAAACTGATCAGTTAGAAAAACTGTTCCTCTGTCAGAGGTTTGCACTGCATGCTTTTCTCCTGTGTTTTTACAAGCTCTATAACAACAAAATATCCCAGCAAACTGCAGCTTCCCAGCTGCTGATGGTGAAGATGATTCATAGTACACTGCTTTGGGAAGCAGAAGCAGCTTTACAGTAATGTAATCAAAAGTCATAAAATGACAGCCACTCTATGCACTATTTATTCACCTGCTTCCAAGGACAAGTTTGAGTGAGTAGATTAGCAACAAACATCTGTCCACTGCTTGAATGTCTTCTGAGACTTGTGGGCTCCATTGAGAACCATGTGATATTAAAAATGTTTGCTAGTCATGGATGTGGCCTGGGAAAATAACCTTCCACACTCCACTTGTGATTGAGAATTCAGAGAGAAATGGTCACTTTCTTTAGGTCCTAGATTTGATTTAATTTACAATTATTATAAGATTCTAGAAGTCTTACAAATCCCAACATCTATTAAACACCCTCTCTGTCTTGTATTATATTTCTCTGCAACAATTAAATAATCATCATGTAGGCCCTGCTTAAATTATTGGCAACATGCAGACAGCCAAATATTGTATTCCTAGAACTATACAATTATCACTGATGCTGGTGCCCAAAGGAATTACCCTTAATAAGTGGCACGTGAATTTCATACTCCACTACAAACCCAGGTGAAAAGGAAGATAATTAATTAGAGTAATTAGCCTCCATAGCTTACTCTGCACAGTACCCTGACTCTGCTACCCACTAAGACACAAGTTTTAAGAAAATCTTTTACTTTGTTTTCTTCTCAATCCTTTGCTTCATTCCTCCTTTTGGTTAGTTTTAATGTGACCACTGATGCTTGTGGTGATAGGATATCAGTATCCATTGCCCGGGTTCCCAGTGATTTAAATGCCAAATAAACAGTGGCTTCCAAGTGGTTCAGCATCATAGAGCACTCAGGGATTGAGTAGTTGTGAGGATGTGCTAGCTTCTTTCCCCCAGTTGTCTGTATGTGCTTTGCAGGTGCCTGTTCTTTGTCTTGTACAGATGCTGCTCCTTTGATGATGATATTCAAACTCCATGGTGACTTCTACTGGCTTTGCAATAGGAGGAAGAGGGGAGGAGGGTGAAAAGAAGGGAGGCCATCCCTCTCCCTAAAATATCCAAATGTCAGTGGGACAGCTGTGTAATGTCAGACATGGCTAAACCCCTTCTTTCCTTTTCTCCAAAGAGCTAATGCCCTTGAGGAACAGCTAAAGGAGCAAGAGTTGAAAGCAGATGAGACGCTCCTGGAGGAAATCAGAAAACAGAGAGAGCTCCTGACCAGGATGGAGCGAGAGAAGAGTATTGAGATTGAGAATCTGCAAGCCAGGTTAGTACAGTCACCATATTCTCCACATGTGAAGCTTTGGGGGTGTATCACTAATCAGTGACAACTAGAATACAGCTGAGGGTGAGTTTCCAGAATAAACTCCAGTCATGGCTGTGCTGCCTCCAATAAAGCTGGCCCCCCATGTCATTCTAAACCCTGGTTTTGACTACCTCCATCCTCTGTAACTTTGTCCCAAAGTAGTAAATTAACCCACCTCTTCAGACCAGTGACACTTGTCGCCAGCCAGAGAGAACTTTCCATTTGGATTCCATTAGCTCATGCATGCTCCCTCTTGATCTGTCCGCTAACGGTGCGAGTAACGAGGGTGTTCACTCGAGCCTCCTGCCCCTTCACGTGACTAGTCCGTGGAGCTCAGTTTGACACAAGTCAAACTTCACCAAGTCAGCTTCACAAAGACATGCAAAGTATCTGCTCCCAGGGAAGTCAATGAAAGTTCTGCCTTTGACTTCAGCAGGCATGAGCCCAAGGCGAGAACTACAGCTTTCCTCCCCCTGAACAGCCCTGAGTGGGAGGAGCAGTTACAGACATGTCTGAGCAGTGTTTGGCTGTTCTAGAAGGAACAGAGTCATGGCACTGTCTGGGGCTGTTCCAGAGGAATGGTGGTAGCAGCTTGGGGAGATCTGAGCTGAAAAACTAGCTGGAGTAACACCCTTGCTCCTAGTGACTGATCTCCTCAGGCAGTAACCAGCTTGCAAGCTCTCCCACACCCTCGGGCTGGCTTCCTGGGCAGAGCCAACCTGTCCTGGAAGTGGGGTCTCTCTCCTCCCTGGCTGGGTGGTTTTCACTAGGGATTCAGCAAAGGCAGAACATTCCATTCTTCCTCAGTCCTAACTGGACATGACTGACAAGAAAGGACCAGGAAAGTAATATGGAAGGAAGACTACCCATGTGAATTTGAGAGATCGGAACCTGGGCACTAGGTGAGGCCATCTCTGGACTACTCCTGGTTGCTCTGTGCCAATTTCTGGCACTTGGCCTCTGAGGTAAAAATACCAACTGGAGAGGCAGCAAAAATGGGGGGAAATAATTGGAATGCAAAGAGCCTGTGCTCAGATAACAAGTTTCACCTTTTGGTGCCCAGAGCTGGGATTTGCTACTGTGGGGCAATGAAGGCAGTCAGTGTTGAGCCTGAAGGATGGTCTGGTGCCTTGGGGGTGGGATATCTGTCACAGCAGGCAAAACTTGGGCAGAGGGCTTCAAATGACTCCAGCTAAGTCTGGGTAGATGTCTCCTCCTTCCCCGTGAGGAAGAGTGGAGTAGACAAAGGCAGAATCCATCCTCAGTCCTACATCCACGCTCCAGTATTAGACTCATAGAATTTCAGAGTTGGAAGGGATCTCAGGAGATCAAGTCCAACCCCCTGCTTACAGCAGGACCAATCCCATTTTTGTCCCATATCCTTAAAAGGCCTCCTCAAGGATTGAACTCACAACCCTGGTTTTAGCAGGCTAATGCTCAAACCACTGAGTTATCCCTGCCCTCCGCTAATGTGCTCTTACTTTTTTGCTGCTTGCATGGCTTTCTCCAGTCTCAAGGCTCTGATTGAGTTTCTAAGTGCGTTCATTTATTGCCACAGACTGCAACAGCTGGAGGACGAGAACAGCGAGCTGAGATCCTGCGCCCCTTGTCTGAAAGCCAGTATCGAGAGGCTGGAGGAGGTGAGGGAGAGCCTTCTCGCCTAGAAAGATGCCTAAGGCTCATACTTTGGTGTGTTTGAAAACAGGCAGAGGGATCTTTTCTGTGCCAAAGGTTCCTTAGCCGTGAAGCGTGAATGAACCTCTCTGCATGGGATGTGGCATGAACTATGCCACTGTGACTTAGCACTCTGACCCACTGCTGGCTTTCCTGAGCATATCATACTTTAGTGTCTCTACAGTGCACGTTCCAACTTGCCTTGAGTTAACCTGTCAGTGTATTAGCCACTGACACCTGTGTTCTGCCCAGCTTCCAAGGCAGCGTAGCCCATGCAGAATGAGAACACGCTGTGGTTTTCCCTTGGAGTCAGGAATTTTGGCCAAGGCTAAGTGCTAGTTGCAAACAGCAGAGATGGGACGGTTTGCACAACAGACCAGTCCCAAGTTATGTGTAACGAGCAAGGAGCCATTTCCTCCTCTAGTCCTACCCTCAATAGAAACCAGGGCCTGAGCTAGGTCTTAGTGCTGTAGATACTTACTGAGTCACTGTGTTTGTCGCTGCAAAATCTGTAGACCCAGGACCAACCTCTCTGAGGCAGTGCAGTCCTACATGTACTTCAGCAGTAATCCTGCCCATGGAACCTCATACATGCAAACAACCAGTGCTGCACAGGTTTTTGTTGCCTTATGTGTGGTACATGTATCAATTTCTTTGCTGTTTATGAATGAAATTCTGCCCTCTTGTGGCAAAGTGTGGAGAAGTTCATTTCCAGCTTGAGTCCTGATGACTGAAAACATAAAGTAGGACAGTGGAACCTTCTTGTAGGGAAGCTTTACTGACAAACTTGGCAGTGCACACAAGTTCACCCTAGCAGGTTGGACACTCTCCTGCTGCAGCGCACTGAAATTACTGTCCGCTTTCCTCCTGTGTCACAATACCCAGGTTCCACTGTGTGTGTAACTGGGAAGGGGATGACATGGGAGACTCTATCATTGTTCTATTTTTTAATTGTCAGGTTTAGCAGAGCATATTTAGCACATTTTACGCTATCTTGCGTGAGTGCAGAAAGGGGTGTGTGTAATGGTGTATAATATAATGGGTATGTATTAAATTATTTTAATTTCTGGCTTATATTTGCCCATATATAAGGTACCCCGAAGAAATAAGATTTGATCTAGGTACCTAAATATGGATGCAAGGGCCTAAAATTTAGCTCTCAAGTTTTGTGTAGCTTCATAAACTTCAAAGCCAAAAGGGACTATGCTGATCATCCAATCCAGGGATAGTCAGTAGGTGGATCCAGACAGCCAGATGCTTTTGAACAGACCCCGATCTTTTATTTATTTATTATCATTATTATTTTTTATATAAATTTCTCTGGAGTCTGGACCTTGACTTTACCTTGACCAAGATATTTGGCCCTTAACAGAAAACAACTGACTACCCTGATCTAGTTTGAGGTCCTGCATAAAACAAACTGTAGAACTCCACCCAGTGATTCCTCTGTTGAGATCTTGTTTATAAAGTGTGTTGAGATTTTCCTGGCAGGAAAGATGCTATATACAAATCTAATTTAATAACAATCCCATGTTTCAAACAGCCACACTAGATGTGAGAGAAAAGATATAAATTGTGAGGCTTCCTAGGTGCATTCAACCCCTGAGATGTGGTGTTCTTGACTGTCCTCTCCTCATAACATGTTATTTGCTCATCTCTATTTTAGCTTAAATTAGAGTTAATGTGGCTAATGAGCAGTAACAGATGCAATTAGCTCTCCGTGGAGGATGCAACCCCCTGCTGATAAACTGGCTGTCTCCTTTGTTTTTGTTTGAAACATGGATTTCCTGTTTGTTGTTAATATTATTTCACATTGACAAAGCACCTTTCTTCACAGAAAGTGTCAGTGCATGTTACAAACTACTAACACATTTTGCAAAGATGAGTGTCTACTCCAAATTAAGTGACTGAATGTTCGCTGGTGTTCTGCACTCCTGAAAACTAGGTCACTTCTCCAGGCATATAATGTGAAGCACCTACAATTTTTCTGGACAATTTTGGCATGTATAAAAACAAGCAACTCCAGCAATCACCTTTAAAGTTGGAATCGAGCTAAAACTTACAAGCAGCACATGACACGTTAGGGAGAAGGGCTGACCATATGGGGAAAAGTAGTAGCAGTATAAAGAAACCTTGTCACTCACACGGCTCTGGTCACAATTAAATAATGACTTTTACATGGTTTTAAACTTTGAAGAAATTGAGTTGACTGCCCTGTTCAACCATTGAGCCAAGGTGGAGAACAATAAAAGGGTTCTTCTGAAAACCCATGGGTACAGTTCAGTTTTAGATACTGATTTATATTGCTCGGGTCCTCCCATTGTCTATTTGCTTTCTGTGAAATCCATGCTCAGCTAAAACTCAGGATAAAAAGGGATTTAATGAGATCAGAGTTCTGGCTCTATTGTAAACTTCTCTGAGAGGGCAGCTGTTGTTTAAACTAAGGGATTCCTTTGATTTGATGTCATTTTCATCCGGTAGCCCTCGCTTAGGCCCCAGTTCTGCAACAACTCTGTCCTGCCCATGTGCAGAGTCACTGAAACCATCTGGGATCTGTGCAGATGCAGGAGGTGGCTCAGATGGAGCTTATGGCAGGAATCATTTATTACGTCTCTCTCCTGACTGCTGATGCATTTTGTTTACTGCTGGCAAAGCACTGAGGCTGTGAAGTCCTCGGATAACAGATGAAAGCACAGCAGGCAAAAGTGTCCAAACTAAACACGCATCGGCTAAAAGAATGTTCCCATGTGGAATGTGCCTAATGTGTTCTCCTCTCCGAAGGACAGGAGAGGGGCCTTGCCGCGCTGTGGGGAGGGTCTTGTGATTTCATCTGGCTAAACTTGGTTGCAGGAGAAGCAGAAGTTGTTGGATGAGATAGAAGACCTCACTGCTCAACTCAATGAGGAGCAGGAAAGCAAGAGGAAGATGGGAGACAAACTGACCCATGAGAGACACCAATTCCAGAAGGAGAAGGAGTCCACTCAGGAGGTGAGCAGAGTGAACAGATGACACCATTCAGCCTGTCCATACCCTTGTCCCTGGAGCCCTCAGCAGAAACTGTATCCATTTACAAGTGCTTTCCCCAGAGGTCAACATGCTGCAACCTGTACGCAGGGCTCAGTGCTATTCTAGTTCCTTGATAACTCTAGATAGATTGTACCGTGAATTTGCCTTGTGATCATCGTTATGTGGCCTCTGCTCTTGCCAAAAGGAAAAGAAACAGTGAACTGGAGGGAGAGACATTAATTAATGCTTTCAGCTGCCCTTACCTGCCTGCTTTTTCATTTCCACGTGCTTGTGTCTAGTGTTCACAGCTTGTGACATCAGCTTGTATCTAGTCCCTGGCTTTCATGTACAGTAAACTTCACTCCAGTGTGTGTCTCTGCATTCACATTCTAAGGCCTGCACAAGTCAGGATTCACCAGCCTGCTCAATGTGGCATATTTCTTTTTGGATGTAAAGGTGTAATGGCAAAGGCCTGAGGTAGAAGCTTGGGCCCAGCCACTGTTAGTAGGAGGAGGACAGGAATATAACAACACTGAGAACATAAGTGTGATTTCTGCATGCTTCACACCGACCGTTCTCTCTTCTCTGGCTCTCTCACACCTCACGCACCTCTCTGGCGCAGCCGAGAGGCTCGCTCAGCACTTAGTGCTCTAGCACTTTATGGCCCTCTGGTGCTATCACTCTCCTTACTTGCATTGCAGCTGATTGAGGACCTCCGAAAGCAGCTGGAGCACCTGCAGCTGTTCAAACTTGAAGCAGAGCAGCGAAGAGGCAGAAGCAGCAGCGTGGGTCTCCAAGAGTACAACAGCAGGACGCGGGAGACGGAGCTGGAGCAAGAGATTAGGCGGCTCAAGCAGGTACTGAGGTGGTGGGGGTGATGTTCTGGTTTGGCTACTAGACCCCAATCAATTCAATACCACAGCAGCAGCTTGGACTTTCATATCCAGCCTCACTCCTGGGACTGCACCGGCCTGTTCTTTAGCCATTGGAGATATGATTAAGCATTGGCAAAGCACAGCTGGGACTGTGTATGGGAAACAGAAGAGGCACTGGGAGGAAATCTCAGCACTGTAGTCACAGCTACCATGTCCGTTTGACCTAAAAGCTACTTGTGGGAGAGACTCATCATAGCTCACCCAAGTAGCATGGACAGTGGGAACATGTTTCACTGTGGGGGACTGTTTTGCCCTTCTCAGCTCAACAGAGGACAGCAGAACACGATCTCCCTGGCTGGCGAGGCACAGATTTCAGCCTCACTTCAGTACTCGGACCAAGGGAGGCGTTCTGGAGATACCCTGGTGACGTGCTGATCCATTGCAGATCAATCTGGTCGGAACAAAAGAGGCTCTGACTCTGCCCAGCATGTTGCATGTATTTGTTCCTCTGCTGAGTAAAGCTTCCCAGGGCTCTGCTAGCTCAGGGGAGTACAGGAGTCAGGAGAGTTGTATTCTGGTCTTGCTCTGCCATTTAGTCACCAAGGCACCTTGGCCATTTCACTTAACTTCATTGTGCCTGTAAAATGTAGAGCACTCCTTTTGTAAAGCTCCTATAGTACCTGTGGTCTGGGGAGCTCTAGGAGGGCAAATTCTGAACATGCTGATTCTTGTTTTTTGTTGTGAGCAGGATAACCGCAATCTGAAAGAACAGAACGATGAGCTGAATGGACAGATTATAAACCTTAGCATTCAGGGAGCCAAGAACCTCTTCTCCGCTTCCTTCTCCGAGTCCCTGGCTGCAGAAATCAGTTCGGTCTCCAGAGACGAGGTACTGTGTGGTGTCTAATGAAAGCGTATTCCTGTTTACCTCAAAGCACTTCCTCTTCAGCGTGAGCGATGTCTTTAATTCCCCAGTCTTGGCTCCTAAGCACCAGAGTGTGCCCGGAAGGAGCTGAAAGTGCCCTCTCTGCAGTAGAGATCACTACTGATAATCCAGGGATCCTGCTGAGAGCCACAGCGATTCCTTTCTGCAGCTCCGCTGCAGTTAGAAAAGGGCCCATCTTGCAGAGCTGCTGATTCGCCAGAGGTCATGGCTTCCCATGGAAACCAGACACTACGTAAGATGATGGTGCACACCTTGGCGAGGCTATAGCCAAGTGCTAGCTGTGCTGTTCATGAGCTAATTTCCCCCTTGCAAGGATAACGTAAGGAGCATTATGTACGTTGTCTGCTTAATACCTTAGAAATCTCAATCTAGCCTCTTATGATTGGTGGAGGACTGAGACCCTGGGTCCATCATGGCTGTGCTCTTTATGCTTCTCCCCCTTCCCTGGTTGTTGTACCATGCTCTCATGTAGTTGTACCTCAGACACTTGCACTCATGGACAGACGAGTTCACCAGCAGGAGCCAAGTGTGACAGTAAATGTTGCTATTTGAGTGAGATACATGCAATGCTCCTTTCTCTTGGGACAAGTCACTGCCATTGTCCGGCAGCTAAAGGAAGAGCATTGGAGTAAACCTTGTCAGTCCATGGGGGCAGGTGTCTAAAGGTATAAGAACCCATGTTCTCTTATGGGATAGGTGAGCCTATAAAGGATTGTGAGACTCATTCCATAAACACAAAACCCTAGAGAAACTCAATGATGCTGTAGCGCTGAAGTCCCCATATTGTCATTTGCCTAAAACAGGTGTTTGGTTGCCTGATATTTGCATCCAGAAGCACGATTTGGCCATCTGAGGTTCCAGATTTGAAAACAGGACCTACAACATTAATATGCAGCGAGAGCCTGTGACTTTGCTTTGACTTGGGCAGACATGCATCTTCCACTAACAGAGCCGCTAGAGAGCGGAAGAGAACATCTAATGGCCTACCCAGCCAACCCTCATTCCCCCACTAGAGACAGGAAGCTGGAACAACAGGGATTCCAGGGAGCAGAAGCTGGGTTTTGAGGACGACGTAAATTTCATTGGAGTTTGTGCTGGACAGTAAGGGGAATGAATGTGTCCCCAGTAGCTCTAAAAGGTCTAAAATTGGAGTGGGATGCAGGACGCAGCTTCTGCATGATGCAGCTTGTGGGACTCTGGTATTTTTGTTGCGGAGCAAATGGTCCAAGGGTGAAAATTGCAAAAAAATCTGTTAGGTGGCCTTGACTGGTGGTCTGTCAGTAACCAGCTTCCTCTTCTTCCTCCCCTACAGCTCATGGAGGCAATTCAAAAGCAGGAGGAGATTAACTTCCGCCTGCAAGACTACATTGACAGGATCATTGTGGCCATCATGGAAACCAACCCATCCATCCTGGAAGTCAAGTAAAGGAAGCCGAGAACTGCAGACTGTGTGCTGCTGATCTGGGGTAGACTTGGTGCACTGAGGGGCAGAGGAGAGACTTAGGATGTCTTTGGTCACCATGAAGGCACATGAAGTGTCACTTCAGATCACTGGGTGAATTAATCCAATGCCCTGGGGAAAAAGAAAACCAGCAACAAAGCCTTTTGTTGGACTCTCTTTCAAGACCCTTGCTGGCTTTGAGGGGTGAAAGGGAATCTGGAGAAGAAATGGAGCAAAACGTGGAGCAAGGAGGGTGGTGGGGAAGGAAAGGAAAGGAAAGGATCCGCCTCCCTGCCGATAGAACATATAAAACAGTGGGGCTGACAAATGCTAACTGGAACTGTCGCAGTATGTAACCCTGAAATCCCTACTGATGCATGGGTGGGGAATAGGTCAAAGGAGTTAAGCATAATACAGGGCCATGTAGAGATTCATTCTGCTGAAACTTTAATGAAAAGAAAATACTAGTGGGATGGAGAAGTTAGTTGATTGACTTCTGAGAGAATTTCCTGCCCTCCCTGCACAGCCCAGTAATCTGCTTTGCCAGAGTGCCCAGGACACCCTTACTGAGGCAGATCTGTGAATGAGAAATGTCCATTCCACACCTGTAGAATATTTTTGAACTTAGTGCAAAGTTCCTCCCTCAAGCTGCACAGCTAGCACATTCTCGCGCCCCCTCTTCACGGGGGTTGCATACAGGAACCCTAAATGACTTCTCCCCATTTAGTGGGTGGAAGGAAGGGGGCAGGGGAATGGCCGTCTTTGACATGGGGTGTAACTGGAGTTCGACACGTCCTTCGGTATTTTTGTTCTCTGGCTTGGTAACATTTTAAACGTACAGCATCTTTAAATTCGCTATTCATCTGGCTCCATTCCTCGCACAATACAAAAAGGGTGGCTTTCTTCAGAACACTCCATTCCTCTTCTGTGGCATGCTCCTTCAGCATCAGATGTTAGGCACTTCTCTATCAAGCCCATGAGGCCTGAGTTGGACAGGACAGCAGTGAGGTAGCAATCAGTGGGAGGGGTGAAAGCCACATGGCTGTAGATGGAAAGACAGCGGTTCCCTATCATGCTGTTTCCTTGAGCAAGTGAAGGAAGCGCTGTGATTTCTTCATGGTTAATTAGCGTGTGTTGGAGCCAGCCTGGTAGCTGTTATGCCTGCCTCACTTCTGCTGTATGGCCCCACAGTACCCATATAGCCATAGTAATGCTTAGCCATAAGTGGGCACACAGCTGTTCAGGCTGGTCCCCTAGTGGTGTAACAGTAAGTTCCATCAGAGAGGACCAACATGAACCGTTCACACGCTTGTTTCAAGAGCCAAGGACCTCCGCCATCATCCTCTAGCTGCATGAATGCCAGTGTCGCCATGAGGTGTATTGCAATGATCCATTCAGAGGTGGGCTCTGCTGATGATACTGCAGCACTGGAGGTAGAGCCCTTTCCAGTGCCCAGGTTCTCCCCGTTCTTGTGCTGGGATGCACTTGGCTTGCTATCACGTTTACTGAGTAGCTTAGTGGCTCTAAGCAAGGGACCAGCAACTGCTGTTTTGATTTCTTAGACAACTGAGGCCGCCTGCAGTGTATTGGTTACAACTGAGTCTTAAACCCAGGGAAGGTGGTGCTGGGAAGTTGAGATGCAAATGACTGGAGGCTGAAATCGAAGGCCTCTGAGAAACAAAAACCGGATTAACATCAGACCCATTCAGTGTGAAATGCCATTTTAAAAGCCTTGTTCAATGCATTTGGTTTAATGCATTTTAAACCGTGTATAATGCATCATTCGATAATTAAAAATAGGCATTGATTAAGCACCTGTTCACCTCGGGGTACCAGAACAACCTCCAGTGTAGCGCACACCCAAATGATCCAGCTTCCTTGGCTTTGACTTTCCTTGGCCCAAAGAAATCAGGTTTTAGCAGGAAAATCCTATTGTCAGACCCCGGTGTGCTCTACGAGCCAAGATTAAATTATTCCCCGCCACTGGCTGACAGTCCATTTGACCTGTAACCGAAAGGCATCCTGGTTCCATGTTGAATAAGTAGATTTCCGGGGTGGTTTCATTTTTAAATCACCTGGTTAGCTTTTAGAAGGGCCCTGTTAGCCGGGCTGAATCCTAAAGCTGTACAAAATACGGAAAATCCTGGTGCATTGCTCTGCACTGGACCATCCTAAATGTGCTCATGGGACGGACGTCTGAACTGCTAGTCCAGCTGCTTACCAGGGAAACTAGATCCAAATCCTCCCTCTGCTGAGAGTTGGAGAGTGATAAACACCACAGCCCCTTCGCTCACCTAGTATCCCCTTTAGAGCATCACAACTACTCAGCTGACATCTATCCTTTATTTTATTCCATGTCTGAAAAGTAGAAACCCCTGGTCCCAGGTGGCTTTCTTCAGGGCATAAGAAATTGCATAACTTGATTCCTGTTGACCCAAAGGATGCCTCTAAGGTAGGTGATGAGCCTGCGTGAGTGAGGATAGCTGGGGGATCCCAAAAACACACAGTGGGTCTGACAGTCCCTATCCTTCCCACTCTAATGGAGAGATGATTTCATGGGATGCCTGTGCAAAATATCCATCTCCATACAGATTTGCCTTCTAGTAAGTCTTTAACCCAGAGTTGCCCAGCATTTCATTTGAAATCTAAAGTAAGAGAAAAAGGCAGCCGGAGAGAGAGAGGGCAGCAGGTTGCTGCTATCAACTCCATCTCCCCCATGCAGGGACTGGAGCTCCAGTCTCATTGGGATATTCGAGAAGTCCCCAGTTGCATTCTGTGATCACACAATACCTTGTCTTTTGTAATATCTGCTGAGAGAGATGAGACAACCTGTCTTCCAGCGAGGGGTGTTCTCTCTCTTCCCCGGACACCTGAGCAATGAGCCACTATCATCTTCCTTCTTCCTCCCCACACCCTGGTGCAGCATCTCCCAGCAAGCCAAGAGTTCCTGCTCATTCTTTCTCTAAGCTGCCCCCTTGTGGACCTTTTCCTTCCCTGAGCCTACAGGAAGAAGCCACGTAATGTATATTTCCAGAGTCGCTTTGGATGTAAATCAGTGTATACTTCAAGAGGGAAATTTTTCTATCTTGTAGAATAGGTATTTTTTATAGAATGGAGGTTGATCAATTTTTTTAATACTTTAAAGAAGAGAGAAATGTATCTGTGTATACACATAAATATATATATATATGTATAAATATATAAATATCAGAGATCTGCCTTTCTCGACTTGGGATCGTGTATCCCCAGTTAACACATTTTTTTTCTGTTGATCAC
This sequence comes from Dermatemys mawii, assembly GCA_007922305.1. Taxonomy (NCBI): domain Eukaryota; kingdom Metazoa; phylum Chordata; order Testudines; family Dermatemydidae; genus Dermatemys; species Dermatemys mawii. Next base: position 29,842,294 of record ML677381.1, read on the forward strand.
TAAGAGGTACTGTAACTGTAAATAAATCACCGGGAAAAGAGTTTTAAACAAAAAAAGAAGCACTGACTTGCACACTGATCATGCTTTAAGCCCTGAGGAAAAACTGTACTTCCCAACAAAGTTCCCCTCTCCCTGCTGGTATGTGAAGGAAACTCCAAACAAGAAGCAAAACCAGTATTGTCTGAACTGATGTATTGATTCTTGTCAAATTAAAAGCTGTTACCATTACTCTTTTGGGGGCTTTTTTTCCCTCCTGTTTCCCCAGGAAGGAAGGGATGGCAGAGGAGGGAAGGACTGGGAGACACTGTTGTCAGAACCCCATAAATGCTGATACAGACTTTAAAAGCAGAAGCGGATGAGCGTTGAAAATCACTATTAACCTAGGAAAGAGTGAACTTCCTTTGTGCCTGGCAGACTCAGCGAGGCGTTTCCTGCCCCATTAGCCAGGGCTGGTATAAAAGCCCCAGGAACGCACAGTCACGGAAGACTTACTGCTTTACTAGCAGCAGAAGGCATTGCCACACTGAGAGACACATCCTGCTGTTAGTATGGTGTAAATGGGGAGTAATTCCATAGACTTCCACAAGGTTACTGTGGATGTATACTGGGTAACAGAGCAGAATATGCATTGGTCTGTGTTGTGGGAGTTTTGCCCTATTGATTCCAGCAGAGCAGGATGGGGCCTTGGCCCTCTGATCTCAAGGCTGGCAGAAGCTAGGTTCACTTTGCATGCTGCTTGCTCAATGTTCATTCATTCTGTTGCCCCCAGTGACCTCATCTGTGGAAACCATGCAGTGGTGTTGGGCTCTGGAGCCAGCACTATCCAGCCTTCCTCTCTGAGCACCCCTCATTGTGATGACATCAGGCAAGGAGGGGCTGCAAAGTAAAGGGGAAGGAGAAACCGGAATCTTGTTGGGTTTGGAGGGGGTCCTCTTTTATCATGGGAGGTGCAGTCACCAACCTGAGTGATGCTAAACGCCTCCCTGAAACCCATCAGTGGGAAGGCTGGACATTCCATCCTGTGGTGCGGAGCTGCACATAAGTAGTTGCATATCACTGAATGGTGAAGAGCAACGCCAAAGGCAATCCCAGGGCTGGCCATGCAGTCAGAGTCCATGTGAGTACAATTGCCAGCTAGGAGCTCTGGTGCTTAGAGGACGGGCGTAGTATAAGTAACCTGGGGAGATGAATGAGTATCATTTATACAGTGCTCCAGTTGAGTAAGGGGAACAGAGTCCTTTCCACTCTGCTGTGGTCACCATCCTCCACGTGAAATGGGAGTTGTCTGAATTTAAAGAAAGAAAAATCAATACACTTAAGGGTTACAAAATTCGGAAGTCTTACAAACTCTTACACTGAATGTTCTCTCGGGTGGATCGTCCTCGGCTTTCTCTTGCGTTGCAGAGCAGTGACGTGCAGAAGGTGGCATGAACGCAACATAGAGACCTGCTGGAGCAGCCCATTACTGTTGACTTCAGCAGTCTGACGTGTGCGCCCAAGGGATGCTCGGGAGAGTTCAGAACTGGACTCTGAGTTTCCGCGGCTGAAACCATGAAGCATCAGGAAATGCAGACGCTGAGGTTCCAGCACCAGCAGTGGCTTGAGTATGCTGGACACCCTGGATTTCTTCTGGCCCGTGTCTTACAGGAACAGGGAGTGCGCCGTGGCCCTTTGAAAGGGACATTGCTAACTCAATTACATTTCCTTCTAAAAATGCATTCACCCAGGCTCCCGGGGAGGAATGCCTGAGATGAGTGTCACTGGAAGAGATTAAGGGAATGTTTACAGTTGGTTCCCTTGATGCCTTGAACAGCACTTTGGGGCTGATTTTTAGAGGTGATGAATCTCCACTATTCTGGTTTAAGTCTATGGGAGCTGGAGCTGCTCAGCACCTCTGAGTACTTTTTGTGTATAGTCAATTGCACTGATTCCTCTCTCTCCTCGATTTCCTCTTTGTGCCTGGGTCTTCCCTGCAGCCACAGGGCAGAGAGAGACGTGGTCTACAATAGGAAAATGGGCTTGGAAAACGACAAACGTTTGAAGGGGATTAGGGGCACCACAGTAGGGTCTGAAATGAATGATAGAGTTGATGGTCTCTTATTACCGTCAAGACCTTGGCCTTTGCATTTTTGACTTCTGATCTTCAACTGTGAAATGCTGATGTCATTTGAACTCTGTTTGAAACTTCCTCTGCTTTTAAAGAAAATTATATGCTTATGGTTAATGTCCGTGTTTAATGGCCAGAAGCAAGTACTTTAATTTAAAGATCGCCTTGGCAGAGACGGGTATGGAGAAGTTTAGCCGAAGAGGGAATGTGCTGGGAAGCTGCAAGTGTGTGAAGACGGGGGTTGTACTAGAAAAAGACGTGCAATCGTAACAGCAAGTGCTAGTGGCAACCACAATAAAACTCTTCAGGTTTTGGACCTCCTGCGTCGCAATGGCTTTCTGCTTCTTCATAGGCTGCAGTGTGTTTAAAGCACACTTGTAGATTTTGGTGTGAACGGTAGGCCATAAATTGCAACATGCATTTGGTTTTCAGTGTTTATTTCAAACCCTGTCATACATTTGGGGTAGGGGGCAAGTTGTCAGCATATTCCCATGAGAAGGCATCATAAAATGTATACACATGCTGTGGGCCAAATGAGCCGGTCCTCCAGTCCCCATCCCATATGGAGCGCTCTCCATGGGACACAATCTGTGTCAGGCTCCCCTCACAGCTGACCAGGCCAAATCTGGGTCTGGATCAAAGTGTCCGGACAGTGGAGAGGGGAGAACTTGGAATTGCAAATGGTAGGATGGGGTGAATTCCAGCCCTCAGCCTTTGTACTAAGTGTTGCAAAGCAACGTAGAATATGTAAGAATATTCTGAGCACGTGGCCTGTAAAACTTCATTGTCAAACAAGAGAGGTTTGTAAGTAACCATTCACGCCTTTCTGCTTTGTAAAGGGGCTGATTTGATAATGCCATTGATTTCGCTTCGTCCTCAGCACAGAGGGCCCAGGCCTGCCAGTGCCAATGTGCCTTCGCCTGCATGTGGGAGAAGGGAATACACCAGCTGTGGCCCATTCAGTCTTTTGCTTTTCTGCTGAGACTGTACCAAGTGGGCCGATTAGCCCGAGTTGTGTGGTGGCTTTTGTGCACTGTGACGTGAAAAGCTGGCTTCATGCAACCAACTGAACAGCTGTCAGATGGTAGCAATTTTCACTCCCCACAGACCTGGGCTGCAACCCTTTGTCCTATGGGGTTTTTTGAGCTCTTGCATCACAGAAACCATCTATAATTTGCTCCTGGCCTCAGTTCTTGTGTCTATCTTGAGCTTCTACCAGGAGTATGGGTTTAGGATTGCTTTCAATAGCCACTATGAAGGAAAAGGCAGAACTGCAAAGCAGCAGCTGGATGGACAAGAGGAAAACAACCATTGAAGCTCTAAGTGATTCTTCCCTTTCCTCGGTTCTCCTTTCTCTTTCACGCATGCACCTGTTTTATTGTGGGATGGAGGATCACGTGCACTCTTGAGAGCTCTCAGCCATGACAGGGCGTCTTGAGCGGCCTTCAAAGCGCTCTGGTGCAAATCTCTGCCGGTCATATTGTGCAAGGTTTCCTTGCTAGCGAGGAGTGAATGGAGCACTGCTGAGGCTGTGTGCGTTCCCACACATCTTTGCCCAACATCTGAGCTGTATTCACCCCTATCACTGTGTGATAGGGGAACTCCCGGGTAAATTAAACTGCTCTTGAAATTATGTAAATATACATCTATTGCCCCAGCTGCAGTATTACAGCTGGGGCAATACAATACAATACATCTATTGCCCCAGCTGCAGCACTGTCCCCCACTAGTGACTGGGTCACATGTTGCAGACTTGCTACAGCTGCCAACAGGAGCCTGAGGGCCAGATTTTATTTAGAGTCATGGAGTTTAAGGTCCAAAGGGAGTAAGGAACCCCCAGATTGTCCCATCTGGCCTCCTGAAAACCCCACTAGTGGTTTCCATCTTCCCTGCTGCTTTGGGCATTGAAATACTTGTGACGCCCTGGCCTTTAGTGCTTCAGAGACGCATGCTTCTCTCAGAGCTCAGCCCTAGGGAGCAGGCATCACAGACCAGTGACCTGCGGCGGGGAAGGGGAGCAATGTAGTGGGAACCCTTGTTATCCTGCTTGGTGTGAAGGCCTGAAAGGGGATTTAAAAACACGAGTGGACAAGGAAAGAGGATGTACTTGGTTTTTATCTTAGACATGCTGGTGGTAGTTCTGCCCCCAGTTCCGCTGGAAGAGTCTCTGGTACACTGGAGAACTAGTAGGTTCGTATCACAGCTATCCTGCAAAGGAAACCTGAAGAGAATGAGAAGGGATGGCTTGAACAAGCTATTTAAATTTGGCCTTTCAATTAGGGCCTGAAAAGAGCTTCTAGTCCGCAACTAAGACCTCCGACAAAATAGGCCAAGTCTTTTCTTGCCCTTCTGGTACTTCTAAAAGGTAAATAGCTGAGGAGACCGGGAGGGTGGGAGATGAGGGTTTAATTATCAGGGAGGGGAACTTATTGTGTTGAACTTTAAAAATCCCTCCATCAGCAAACATGCACATAAGTAATCAGCCCTGTGCCTCTCCTTGTCTGTGGTAGCTATGCACGTGGTACCCCTTTCCACTTCTTTGTCATTAGGTATTTAGACTGTAAGCTCATCTAAGTAGTATTCCAAACGCAGGTGCAAGAGTTCCCTGGATTTGCGTCTGTTCTGGATGGACCGGGAATGCTTGGCCAAGCCAAAGTTGCTGGGAATCCTAAGGATTGCTCAAGAGTTACACTCAAAGAGCTGATTGGCCCCCTGCCTGTCGCTCTGAGGGGTTTAGTGCCATCACTGGGCAAGAGACGAAGGCTTATAAAATGCTTTTCTAACCAGCCCCGGAAGCATGGTTTGTCCTGAGTGCAGCTTCCTCAGAGCAGGCTGTAGGGTTGCAGGGCCCGAAGGGTGCATCCTTTGGGATTCAGCCTAACGCCATAGGCTGGGTATGTTGACACTCCAAGAGGGCGCTGTCCAGAGGAGCGAGATCACATCCCTGAGAAGAAAACGAAATCTTCCCCCGGTTCGAACCAGACCAGTTGGAGCGTGTGATTGTCAGGACGGGTGTAGGCGGATCTCTCTGGAGCATGTGGAGTGCTCTGACTTGCTCAGGGAGGGCCAGGTGGTTTTCCTGAGTTGCCCTGGTGTCCCTGACTTCTTGGCAAAGTCCTCAAGGAGTTGCACCCTTTGATTCTCCCTGGGCTTCCTGCTCCCCGGGTGTGACACAGTTTCTCTGGATCCGCATTGCAGCGTGGGCTGTGCGCAGGGATTTCATCTCCCAGCCAGGTCAGCTGCTCTCAAGGCAGCTTTTAATGTGTGAAGAGTCACAATTCCCCTTAAACAGGAGCTCAGCAGCTGGCATTGGTTGGGGCTTTGCTGTGGGCTAGCCCAGCTCTGCCCCCTCCCCCACTGATGCTGGCAGACTAGCCCCGAGAGGGGACTAGATTCCTGCTCAGTGAAGCTGCTGGGCTTTGCAGCCTGGCATGGAAGGAGAGGAGCATTTTTCTCATCCCAACACCTGGTGGCATCCAAGGGCTGTAAGTCTGGCAGCTGCAGAGCCGCCTATTTTCCTATTTCTGACCCTTGCCCTCCAGTGTTCCTTCCAAAGCCAGCCACAGCTGCTGTCAGCTGTTCCCCGCCCTGGGCACAACTGCTCTGGGATGGGGCTTCAGGAGCACCATGAGCTAAGCAGCAGCCGTGAAACACCCTGGGAGCACAGGTTGGAAACCCGCAGGCTCGGCTCAGCCCTCCCTCTTCACACGGTAGGTCACCAGCGTGCCAGGCCCTCTCCCTGGTGGTGGAGTATTCAGCGCAAACAGCGGTTCCACGTGGACATGAAAGATCCCCGGAGCCCTTAGTCGAAGTCTTGATTGTCCCATGGGGATACTGTCCACGGGCTGCCACTCTCCACCTGGAGGTGTCTGCACTGAGCAGAGGTTGGTGGGAAGTGCTTGGGGATCCTTCCAGCTGTAATAGAAATAGGAGAGGCTTATAAAAGTTGTACATCCTGCCACGTGACCCCTTCCCTTTAGCCGCTCTCCAGCAGAGAGGGCCAGTAGGAGGGACCACTCCCCTACTTCGTCCGGCCTGGCATTTGGACCCAGAGTTCTTGCTCAGGGTATGTGCCTTGAGCTGATCCGTGCAGCTACGGCACAGGAATATGCCCCCAAGGACGCAGCAGGCACGGATGGGTAAGAGAGTCGATGTGTTAGATGAGTCACGGTGGCGAGACGAGGGGCAGGAAATGTTCAGCTGGGAGAAGCACTGGCTCCCCTCAACCCCCAGCCAGCACTTGTGGTGTGCGAAAGGGTCTGGGTAGGTTCTGATCCCACAGTGCATGAGCTGTGGATACATGGCACCTCTCAGAATCCACCACATCTGCTGGGCGGGTACCGGCGCCAAGACCATGCTGGACGTTACTCCCTGGCCTCTCTGGATTGCTGTAACCACCCCAGTGTTCCTCCCTCCCCACGTTTCCATCTCCCCCCCACAGGCCTGGAGCTATGTGGTCAGAGACTGTGGGTATCCCTCCCCCAGCCACCTGCTAAGAAAAGCATCAGGTCATTTCAAAGTGGGCCCATTATCATCGCCGACACCTGCCACTCTGGGACGCCTAAAGGCCCTTGATCCTGTCGTGCCTCTCCCACGGCAGCTGGGTACTGGGCTAGCTGCACGCCCGTGTCCTTCCTGCAGTGTGTTTCCCGCAGCTGAACTGCTTGCTCTGAGCTCGCGCCCCAAGATGGCTTCCCTACTCAGCGCTGTGTGTCATGCGGCCAAGGATGCCGGCCTGAGCTGTACCAGAGAACAGCAGGAAATAGCTTCTCGGGGAGGTGTTCTACAGCCTGGCAGCTGGTCCAGGCTGAGGACAACAGCGTTACTGCCATGAGGGCCTCTGCCAAACTGTGAGTGCAGCAGGTCTGGGTGAGCAGGTAGCCAGTTCTGGGGCAGGAAGTCCCTTAATGCACGTCGGCCACGGTCTTGCTGCGGGTACAGTTATTAATGTGATGTGCAGGGAGCTCTATGCAGCCCCTGGCTGGGGCACTTGGAGAGGGGGCTGGGAGGAAGAGCGGATGAGGACGATGATGTCCTTTTCTTAGGCCAGCTCCTATTGGTTATAGGCACTTAGGCTTGGCCGATTTTGGTTTTGTTTTGTTATGATTGTGGCCAGTAACATCCAACGTTTATTTTTAAGCATTTTTTCCCACCGTTTTGGGGCAGACTATTAGACAGGAGCAGACAACAGCTGTTTAATGATTGTAGCCTTGGAGATTCCAAAAACGAAAGCTTTCTAAACATGAACCCACAAATTGTCAATGTCACTTGCCACAGAACGCACCGGAAACTGCTTTCGGTCAAGCCCTAGTAAGTTCTCAAGTAGCAGTTTTCTGACTTTGCTGTCAAGGGTGAGGGCAAAGCTAGCTACAGCAATAGTGTGGACGAAGACATGGTGGGGGGCAAAGCAAGGGTGGGTTGGTGTTTCTGAGCCGGGATGGCGGGGATTTTTCTTTTGCAAAGCCAGGCCTCATTCCGATCTGGGCCCAGCTTTATCTGGACAGAGTCTGGGGTCAGGCAAGTGTTTCCTGAGTGAGTTAGAATCCTAGAACCACACGTGAGAAGGGACTGCAGGTGTCAGTCTAACCCCCTGCCAACATGCAGGATTTGTTGTGCCTAATCTATCCCAGACAGGTGGCTTTCCAGCCTCCTTTTGGGGAAGCTCCTTCACTGGAGGTTTTCAATCTCCCTAGACACGTCTGTTCCGTTGTCCGACTGTTCATACAGCTAGGAAGCTTTTCCTGAGATTGTTCCCGATGAGCATTCCCTGCTCTCCGCTGGCTTCCTATCCTCTGGAACGCCGGGCACCTTACCTGTTTGGCTTGCACTGAATGAATCTGAGGCCGATATCAGCCATTTGTGATCAAGCTTCACACAAGACCTGTGCTGATTGGACCAGACACCTGACTGCTGGAATTGCCAGGTTAGGTGTTTACTAACCCTTATTTTTTGGCACAAAATGGACCAGGCCTCCTGGAAAAGGTTTCTCCTATCCCCAGGCTCCAGCCCTGCCCAAAATGCCTCATTAGGACCCAGATTTCCCCTGTGACCCATAAACTTGCTGCTACTTCGCTGCCAATTAGGGTAAATTGAGATGAGAAAAGCTGCCTCGTGAATTGGAGGTGACAGGAGACTGAAGGAGACAAACCTCACAGCTGCTCGAGCCACTGGCAAAATATAGCACGAGCTTTTCCCTCGTTCACTTGCAATGAGCAGGGCCAGTTCTAGGGTCCTGGTACGGGGCTGGGGGGCGGGACAAGTGGTATTTTGGGTCCTCTGGATGTTGCTATTCCAAAAACAAAGAACCTTCCAGGCCGCTAGGGGGTGGTTTAGGCAACCACCTGCTGCTGTTTGTTTCCACCGCGGGCAGGGAAGGAAACCAGACTTTGTGGTCGTTGATTGTAAATAAACAGGATTCCGTCCCAAGGACAGACCTGACTTGTAGCATCCATCTCTCCACCTGATGGAAACAGCCCTGCCTCGCCCCAATTATTGGCTAAGTGCTCAGGCCAAAGAGCAACAGCCTTCAAATTAACTCAGGGACATCTGAGGGGTGGTGCTACATGGATCAGATTATCTCAATGTTCCCTACTGGCCTCAGACTCTGTGAAGGTGTCAACCAGGTGCCACTGCTGTGCAAGACCCCAGCACAGAATGGACCCTGACCTGGGCGTTACAGAGAAAATAAGACACACCAGGGATTCCAGAGGGCAGAATAATGTGGTCCTAGGGCGATTTATTTGGCCATCAGGCTGTATGCAGGGACTTCAGATTTTCCTAGCAGCCGATCCTGGGGGGCTGTTTGGATATGGTTGTGTGATCTCAAGGTGTCCAAACTCTTGTTAGCATGTTGGGCATTGCATTATTCTTCCATTCACAGTTGAATAAGGCAATTAACCAGGTGACTCTCTTCATTACAACACTTACTTCTGATTTGCATTCATATATTCTAGCTCTGTCTAGCTCTGGGACACTTGGATTTTACAGAAGGCGGGTTCTTTAGTGCGGGAATATAAACCATTCTCTCGAATGAAAAACAACTCAGGGTTCAGCCCAAGTGCCCTCAACAGTGAAATGTTGGGAGTTGTGCCCTTCTCGGGCAGCCTTCCGCTGGTGAATGAAAGCCAGAAAGGTGTTTTCTCAATAGATGGTCCTTATCTTAACATTATTTCCTCCTTTGTTTTCTACATTAGCAATGTAGGGTTTGGTTGTCCTAAAAGACTCTCTAGCCCAGGCTACACTAGGGCTATCTCTCAATTGTAGGTACTTCTCGGGCCCCGGGGCACCATCTTTAGAGCCAGGTCTGTTCTAGAAATGATGTGGGGGCAGTTCTCTGGTCTGTGTATTACAGGAGGTCAGACAAGCTGATTCCAATGGTCCCTCCCGGCCTGGGAATCTAGTGTGAGGGCTGGCTGGGAACCAGGCGTTTCATGTCACGAAAAATGTGCAGGGGGTCAACATTTGTTTTCGCTCTGCAGCAGGCAAACCAGAGACAGGCGAGGGGAAAGGCCCTTAAAAGTGGGGGAGACACCGGCGCTTGAAACGTGGCCTCCTGCCCCTTCCTCCCTCACCCTCGTGCCTCCCCTTCCCTTCAAGACCCTGCCCCCCTCCCCACTCCTCTTCATCCCCTTGCCCTGTCATTGTCCTTATGGCTGGTGAAAAGTGATGGGGCCATGGCCCTCTGGTTCCCCCTCTTCCGGCACCCCGACCGAGCAGGTCGTTTTTTTCTCAGAGAGAGAGAGAGAGGCCATTCGTGGCTAGGTACTGAGCAGGCAGGACCCTCACAGGGAGGGTAGGTTTCAAGTTCACATCCCTGATCTGCTGTTCCCTTCAGAGCAGGGACTTGAACCTCACTCTCTTCCAGCCAATGATGGCCCTAACCTACAGCTAAAGTCAGTTGCTCCTAGAGGTGCTGACCTGCAGTGTATAAATAAATCAATGTTCAGTGGGCCAGAATGAATTGTTGAAATGTCGGGCTGGAAGGGAATTTGTGAGGTCCTCTAGTCCAGGCCCCTCAACATGCTATGAAAACTCCACAGCCCTGCATATGCATGGTTTTCTGCATATAAAAGCCAGGTTGTAGCAAGCAGGGCAATTGCCTGGTGACCCATGTGACAGGGGTCCCGCAAACCTAAGTTGCTCAGGCTTTGGTTTCAGCCCCTGGTGGCAGGGCTCAGGGCCCCAGGCTTCAACCCTATATGGTGGGGCTTTGGCTTTCTGCCCTGGGCCCAAGTAAGTCTAACACTGGCCCTGCTCGGAGGACCCTCTGAAACCTGCTTGTGGCTCCCCAGGGGGCCCCAGATCCCTGGTTGAGAACCACTGGTCTACTCCAGCCCCCTGCACTGAGACAGGGCTAAGAGAGACTGATGTTGTTAGCCCACTGCTTTGAGTAGACCCAGGGTTGCCAGGTGTCCAGTTTTTGCCCGAACACGCAGTCAAAAAGAGACTCTCGGGCCTCTGGTCAGCACTGCTGACCAGGCCATTACAAGTCTGGTTGGTGGTGCAGGCAGGCTCCCACCCCGGCTTTGCACAGCTCCAGGAAGCACCTGGCATGTTCCTCTGGCTCCTAGGGGCAGGGACGGATAGGGTGCTCTGTGTGCCGTCCTGGCCCCTAGCACTGGGTCTGGAGCTCCCATTGCCTGGGAACTGCAGCCAAGGGGAGCTGCGGGGTCGGTGCCTAAAAGATAAGGTCAGGATGACAGTATGTAATAAAAATGTTTTGACTGAACCAACATGTACAAGGTGATGGGTAACAATTAGCCACATCATGGGGCAGTAACTATGTCAGAGGCAATACTAACTTGTTTGTATCACGGTATAAAGACGTATCTCAGAGGGATATCTTTGCCCAGCTGAGAGGGGAATGGAAAGTCCCACTGTTCATTAAGCTGCGTCCATTGTCATGGGCATACATGTCTTAGTAGCCTTATAGAGCCTGCCAGGTGCTATTACCGTGTCTTGTCGACAGTACCTCTGTCCTGGCACCTTCATCCCTTACTGTATCTTGTGGTCATTGAGCAGTTTGCTCAAGGTCTGCTGTGCCGGCCGGCTGTGCAAAGCTGGGGCAGCACACAGGGCGAACACACACACGTAGCCAAACATCTAACCACACCTTCATTTCTGGACCCACCCTGGAGCCCGCACACCCAGCTGGAGCCCTCCAAACCCCAATCCTTGGTCCAGCCCAAAGCCCCCTCCCATATTCCAAACCCCTTGGCCCCTACCCCCAGCCCGAAGCCCTCTCTTACACCCCAAACTCCTCATCATTGGTCTCAGCTGGAGCCCTCACCCCGCCCATACCCCAACCCCCTGCCTCAGCCCAGTGAAAATGAGTGAGTGAGCAAGGGTGGGGGAGAGTGAGTGACTGAGGGATAGGGGATGAAGTGAGTTGGGGGGCTGGGCCCTTGAAGGGGCCAGGCAGGGGCAGGGCCTGGGAAGGGCATTTGGTTTTCTTCAGTCATAAAGTTGGCAACTGTATGTAGACCAGAGACTTGAACCTGGAGTTCTCATAGTGCAGGTAAGTACCTTAGTCACTGGATTATTGGCTATTCTGGGGGTATTTCTCTCTTGTTTTGACCAGAAATTCCATCCTGGACCTACAGTTTGGTTCTTGAAACAGAGGCATTTTTGTGAACGCTTTTGCTTTTGCTGAATCAGTATTCGCTAATGGAAACTAAATTTAATTAAAAAATTTCCAGCCAGTTCCACTCCCAACCCTCTGGTGAGGCAGAGGCACATACCCCCATTGTACAGATGGGGACACTGAGATAGAGAGGCATTAAGTGGCTTTCCCAAGGTCACACAGGGAGTCTCTGGCAAAGCAAGGCCTAGAACCCAGTCCCTGAAAGCCCAGGTTGGTGCCCTGACTGCTGAATCCTTCTTCCTCTCTGTGCAAAGTCTCACAGACAGTGAGCAGTCACGTTGGCTTCCATTGTGACAACCTTGTGGCAAGTTCAGCCTGTGTCTATGGATCGGGCCCAGGTGTTTCTGTAACTGAAATCCTAACCATTGCTGCAGCTGGCACAGATGCTGGCACTTACGACATTGGGGTTCTAGTATAGAAAAGGCTCCTGCTGCCCCTGGTGGTTAACCCCACGTTATCCAACCCCTCCCCAACCATGTGGGGATGAGGAGGTTTTAAAGTAAACTGTTAGTGTAGACAAGCCTTATGCTACTGGGAGAACCAGTGATCACCCAAGAAAGGAGACTGAAAGCCAAGCAATTAAGAAGGGAAATGACAACTTTCTGCTTGTTTGTAATGATCTAGAACAGGGGTCTCCAAACTACGGCCCGGGGAAGCTGAGCAGGCACGAGGAGAAGCTGCTGCTGTCCCCCTGCGTGAGCTGCTGCTGGCGGCCTCGTGCAGAGGGTGAGTGCCCCCACGGCGCGGCTGGAGGAGGAAAGGGGTGAGTGCTCCTGCAGCGTGGCCAGAGGAGCAAAGGGGGAGGCCCGTGGCAGCGGCATGGCTGGAGGAGTAAAGGGGGGAGTCGCAGCAGTAGCTGGCAGAGCAAGGGTGGGGATCAGCATCAGCAGCCCACGAAGCCCCTTCAAAAATCTAATATGGCCCTCATCTCAAAAAGTTTGGAGACCTCTGATCTAGAACTCCAATGACTAATAGACACTTGGGGGAAAGACTGTCTTTGCTAAAGGGTCAGTACCTCACCCCTTTCCGTTAAGGTGTGGAGGTCTCTGAGACCCTCCCCAAAGGGTCCCCCAGCAAAACCAGTTCTTGACAAACCACTTGCCACTGGCCGGAAGACTGGATTCTCTCCCATTGGACACAGACCTGGCGGCGGCGATCTGTGCATTTGTGACCGCTAGCTAGACTGAGTAGTAGTGGTCAATCTGGGCCTGCAGCCTCCTGCCCTGAAAAATCTCCAGATAGGCTGCTGTCTTTCATGCTATCTGCCTTGCAACATGCATTGCTATGTACATCACCGAGGTGCTCTGCTCTGGCTACCCATTGGATAGAGGCACAGAGGCCTGTGGTCTGATACTCAGAGCCCCCCCATGAGACTGGCCCTCTCTGTGTGAGAAACACCTCTTGCTCCATCACCACAACCTACCATGACAGATGAGTCCTCGTGGACCAATAAGACCGTCCATCAGTCAGGGTAGATTCATGGGCCAGGGACAGAACCTTATGAGAGACAAACTGGGACCATGGGTCTGAACTCCTGCAGCAACCAGGAGAGCTCAGAACCACTGCAAACCCCAGTTTCAGGCATTAGGTTGATTCTGCCAGCCCAGACACGTGGCTACTCCTATCCCCCTGAAACAGGCTCAGATACAGCCAAGCTCTGTTCCTATGGAAAGGGAGAAAGGAGTTTATTTGGTAATCGCTGTTCCTTCTAATTGCTTGGGAGCTGCTCAAATTATCACTTATTGCTTATTATTCAGAGTGCTGTCGGGCTGGGGGACCCTGCTCCTGGATCAGGGCCCCATTGTGTTGTACAAACTCATAAGACAAAGGATGGTCCTGAAGACTGTGATAAAGGGCGGTTCAAAATCTCGCTAGCTTCAATAAAAATACCAGGAATGTCTCTAAGAGAAGAAACAACATCAAACCAAACCTCTCCCAGGCCGCCTTTCTCCATCATAAAGGAGCAAAGAAAGGGCACAAAGCCAATTTTTAATGGGAGAGAATCTTCAAAAGCATCAGCAGCACTGGCTGGCCTGCATGCAGCCCCCATAGAGATCAATGGATGTTTCTCCGCTGCCATCCGTGGGAAGAGAGTGAGGCGGACTCTGCTTTTAAAAAATCTGCCAGGATTCAGGCGAAGATCGCTATTAGCATCTTGGTACTTTGACAAGCATTGTCCCCTCCTGGGAGAAATGTGAACACACCTTCTTTCTGAATGGCCTCCTAGATTCTTAAATGACCTCTGCCCCCTAGGAGCTGTCTGTTGTCTTGGCCAAATCTCCAGCCAGTACAATTCGCTGTTTAATAGATGTGAAAACCAAACTGACTCTTCTGTCTGCCCACTCCAGATCAGCGGCTCCTGCTTTAATCCAGCATAGCTGCACCTGGGATGAGTAACAAAGCCTTGGCCAGATCTAAGGCTCTACCAGGGCTGTTGTATCCTAGGGCTCTGTTCCTCCAAGGTATTTAGGCCCCTAACTCTTGGTGCCTAAATATCTTTGCAGATCGGGGCCTAACTTTCAGTAACCTCCAGCTTTCGTGGGGATCTAGCAGAGTGACCAGACTCTCTCCCCAAAGCCCGGGCCCAGCATGCAGTGGGACAGTGGATTCTGATTGGACAGTCTCTATTTTGGCTCTTTCTGAGTGCTGCTGGGAGTGCTGAGGGGCTGTGGGGCTGACGGAGGCGATACAGCTGGAGCAAGGGAGGAGCCACCAAAGGCGATGATGCTGTAAACGCAGCCGTAGCCATTATCCTGGAGTTGTTGGGACGACTGCATGGAGCCAAGGTATCCTCAGGCTCCCTGGGAGGGGAGAGGTTAGCAGTGTTATGATGCTCACATGGGGGCAGTTGTGCTTCATAACCTGTCCTGCACTCGCACATCACCCCAAGTCTTGGGCCACTGCAAAATGGCTGTGCACGTCTCCCTAGCTAGGAGCTGCAGATGCAGCCTCATGCCTGAGGATTTTCAGCTGCAAACCAGGTTCTGTGTGTGTCTCTCATTAATTTAATTTAGCTCTTAAAGGAAAACGCCAGGAAAACTCCAGTTGCTCCAGCCAGCTACAGACCAGTAGAGACAAGGGCGAATGCCAATCTGCTAAAGAATAATCAACAATCCAGAAGTCAGTATCATTGCCTAGTTTGCTGATGTTATTTAGGAGACAGGAGATGCAGTTCCCATTTGAATGAACCAGAAGGACGGGAAGCATGAGCAAAAGCCCTCTAGAATTTACCCAATAAGGAATTTGAAGCCCTTCCCCCTCCTCGTGCATCCAGATGTGCTGAGCTTCCTGCTGTTGCTAGCCTGCTAGCCAGCACCATGTGCCATTATGCACATCTGGGGAGCGGGCTGCTGTGATAGGTTTGTGCACTCACACTGCATTTGCACATTGCTGTGACAGTCTCTTGTACAAGGCAATGGAGAATCATATGCCAGGTCTTCTGAGCTATGGCAGAAAGGACCCTCTGCTTGGAAGGCCTGGTGAAAAGGCAGCATTTAATGGCATGCGGTAATACTGGGAGAGGCATTTCTGGAACCTGCTTTGAAAGCTTCTACTCTGCAGCATGTTTTCATTTGAAAAATAATTATAGGGAGGTAACATGGCCTAGGCGAAAAGCATCAGTCAGGGGCTCAGGAGATTGGGGTCTATTCCTGGCTCTGTCACTGGCCTGCTCGAGCAAGTCCCTTCCTCTTTCTATGCCTCAGTTTCCCTATCAAAGGCGGCTAATGATGCCAACTTCCATTGTAAAGGGCTTGAAGATCTACTGACAGTAAGTGCTATAGAATGTATTATTGTTATTGAGCCTCTCGAATGATGGGAACGGAGCCAGGCAGCTTTTCTTCCACCAGAGAACACCCGCATTGAAATCCCCACACCAGCACAGGGTTAATTAAGTGTTTTCTCAAATGGTAGTCCTCTGTTTCAGCAGCATGAGTTTATTAGGCTGAAAGGGACACTTGAGTGAGATCTGGTAGCATCACCTCATCCAAGTGCAGATAAACAAGGAGGCGTTGGTGACATATGGAAATGTGACTCCACAGGTACTGCAACCCAGCTGGAGTCGGGGAGGGGAAGGGTGGCCCTTCCCTGTCCTCTGCCTCAGCACAAAGGGGCCGCTGCAGCATTTCTGGCCAGGCGCGAAATGGACTGGCCCAGCTCGGGGCTCGGGAGGGGCCTAACAGGGCTGCTGCAGAGCAGGACGGCACTGGGTGAGAGCTCTGGCTGGGAGCAGAACATGGTGGATTTTGACGTAGGCCGGCTTCCAAGCCTTTGTGCACATTCCAGTCGTGTGTGTGTGAGATCTTTGACCAGGGACCCGCCACGTCATCAGCCCATCTATGCTGAACACCCAGCCGGCGCGCTGTGGCAACACCAGCCAAGGCGGTGTGTGTATGGGGAGGGGGGAGGGGGGAGGGGGCAGGAGCATTAGCTCAGCCCCTGTTACTAAGGTGGCGTTGGTCAGCCAGGCGCCGCCATTTCCTGACACTGCTGCCAGCTGCCCACGACCCTGGTGCCCTGATTTGAGTGGGGCTGTATGAGACATTTATGCAAACCAGTTAATATTCTGATTTGCATAGCAGAAAACAATTTCCATGTTGGCATGGCCCCAGTTTTGAGACATGACATGGAAAGCATCAGCCTGGTGGCCCTGGCAACGTGACCCCAAAGCTCAGGGCTGTGGGTTTCAAGCCCTGCATCGAGCAGGTGGGGGAATTTCTATCGAGTAGATCAGGGGTCTCCAAACTTTATGAGACAAGGGCCATGTTAGCGTTTTGAAGGGGCTTTGTGGGCCGAAGTGACAGTGAAAAAATTAAACATATGGAAATATATGCAAAATTGTTAAAAAAAAAAAAAAACAAACAAAAAAACAAAAAAAAACAACACTACTGCGTCAGTGTTGCATTAAATTCTAAATCAGGTATAAAAGTAGCAGTATGATCAATGCTGGTCCTGTGAAATCACACAAAATATTTGTCAATAAATAAAAAAATGTGAAATGATTTTTAATGTAATGTGTTTCTAAAAACTCACAAATTTGTATCCGACAAATACACACATTCAAAAGTGTGGCTGTACTTTGGTAAGAGAAGCTCCAGGTTCCCATTGTTGGTTGGGACTGTTTGGTTCAGTGCTGTAGTTAAAATGTAACCCTTTGCTCCTCCGGCCGCTGCTGCGAACTCTCCTCCCCCTTGCTCCTCTGGCCGCTGTGTGAGTGCCCCCCTTTTGCTTCTCCAGCTGTGCCATGGGGGCACTCACCCTTCTGCACATGGGGTTGCTGGCAGCAGCTTGCGTGGGGGGAACAGCAACGGCTTCTCCACATGCCTGCTTGGAGTGCCAGCTCAGCTGGGGGCCGGACAAATTGAAGCCATGGGCCGGATTCGGCCCGTGGGCCATAGTTTGGAGACCCCTGGAGTAGATGAAAAGGCGTGCCCTGGGGAAAGAAGCCCTCTGTTTATCTGCAGGGGGAGCTTCCCACACAAAGGACTCAATCCAGACCAGGAAAGATTGCCTCTTGCGGGGCAGGGTGGCTGCATTGGTGGCTTCTTATTGTGGGGTGGTTTCTGGCTCCTGTGGGGCAAGTGTGCTGCTCCTGCAGCTGGCCTGGGCTGTTTGCCACATCCCGGTGTGCAGCTCAGGGCCTTTGCCTCCCTTGGCAGCAGCTGAGTGGCGCCTGGGGACTTGGCATGATCCCAAGCCAAACGCAGCTGGACCCACGAAGCTGTGTCAGCCCCAAGCGGGGACGGAACAGGCTAACAAGCATCGTTCTCACTCTGAGTCACACCGGCCCAGCGGGGACTGACTCAGCATCTCTGTGAGGAGCCAGGCTCTGTGCTTGTCCAGCACTGAGAGTGGTGTGTCCCCTCGGGCCCTCAGCTCACTCCTCCCCTGCCCCACACACCTCCAGGCAGCCTGGCTTGGGTGGTCCCCTCTTTCCAGCCCTGCCTCTGGGGCACTGAGTGGTCCAGCCTGGGAGTGCAGGGGAGGACTCCTGGCAGTGGGGACCCAAAGCCCCCCAGCTGCAGCAGGATGGGAGGGCAGGAAGTCGCAGCAAATTCACTAGAAAATCAGGGGAGGGGGAAGGAATGAGAGGCTGCCTAGCTCCTTCTAGGGCACCTCCCTGCACTGAGTCCAGGCTCCCCAGCCAGGGGCTGTTCCCTCTGCATTGCAGCCAGTTTCCTTATCCCTCCCTTCCCTGCGGCCAGGGACCCCCCAGTGCAGGGTGGGAAACTGAGTGGAAGGGACCTGGAGGAAGGGCAGGGTCCTCCCATTCTGATGGCTACTCCCCACCCCCCACCATCCCATTGATACACACAGACTGGGACCCTCACGCCTGTGTTTCACTGAGGCGGCTACGGCGTGGGGCATGGGTGGGGACCTGGCTACCGATCCAACTGGCCCTCCCCAAAGGCTCAGCAAAGCCAGATCTACCCAATGGCAGCAGCTGACTCTAAGTCAAATGCAGGGGCACACGAACAGCAACAATTGTCCAGCTGTCTGTCTGACTGACACATTCCCACCATTGCAAGGCTGGGCAGGCCAGGAGCATTGATATAGTGCTGTTCCGCCTTCCCAGCTCCTGCTTTCTATAAGGTAGGGCTCTGCCCACCACAGGGGGTCTTTGGGTCTTGTCTGAGGTGTGGGGGGCGCCTATGCATTTTGCAAACCCAATTTTTCCAGGATTTGCTCAGCTGGTGAATTCCTCCCAAACACGTCTGCTCTTCTCAGATGTCGCTCCAGCCTCAGGGGCAAGGGAGTGTGGGCTGAAGAGAGGAATACTCTGGCTGGCATCCCTTCATGAGGCTGGACAGTAAGACCCAGCTTGGATCCACGGTCTCTAGAGCCAAGTACTCACTCCCTGGGCCCTGGCCAGAGGAGAGGGAACCCTTATGTGGCCGTGTGCCCCTTGGAACGTTCTCCTTAAGGGACTTTTGTGAGGCCAGGAGCCAGAGGTCGCTCCCCCTTCCTGCTCCAAAGGAGCCTTCCCTGCATGCCCCACAGACACCACGGGGGTCCTGTGGCTTCCAGCAGCAAGGCCGGGGTATTTTTCCCCAGCTCCCTGCAGACTTGATGTGAGGAACCGGGGGCGGGGGGGGGAGGGGTGGCACCTCCCCTTTGCAGTGTGTGGCTCATACTGGGCTTCCATGGCTAGGCAGGGGCTCTGAGCTGAGGGGGAAGAATAGCTCAGTGGTTTGAGCATTGGCCTGCTAAACCCAGTGTTGTGAGTTCAATCTTTGAGGGGACCATGTAGGGATATGGGGCAAAAATAGGGATTGGTCCTGCTTTGAGCAGGGGATTGGACTAGATGATCTTTGTGGGGGAGGGATAGTTCAGTGGTTTGAGCATTGGCCTGTGAAACTGAGTGTTGTGAGTTCAATCCTTGAGGGAGCCACTTAAGGATCTGGAGCAAAAAATCTGTTAGGGGACAGTACTTGTTCCTGCTAGTGTAGGCAGGGGACTGGACTCACTGACCTTCAAGGTCTTTGCAGTTCTAGGAGATAGGTATATGTCCATATAGCAGGGGAGAGAGTTCTCCATGACTTTAGTGGGGCTGCACTGGGAAGGCTGGTGCTGGGCATCTCTTGGCCAGAGATCAGAGAAAAACACCAGAAATGACTATGGGCTGTGGGGTGGGGAGAGCCCAGCTGTGGGTGGGGGAGAGGAAGGAATGAGGACTAGCTGAGGGATGGAAGGGGTAGGGAAGTGGGTCCTGCCCTGGCCAAGGAACCAATGTGGGAGTCTAGGGCTGGCCTGGGTCATGTGGATGGGGGAGAGGAATTGAGCAGGGATCAAAGAGGGAAAAGCAAAGGGCTTGAACTCCTGATGTTACTGGGGTGGGAGGTTGGGATGTCCCCCTTAGATTTCAGATCCAACCTCCCCAACAAATTGGTCTCTCTTTCTGGCTTTCCCTGTCCCATGCTGAATCGGCAGCAGCAGCCTGAGTGCCTGCAGGACTCTGTCTACCTCACACCCAGGGCTGCCTGCCTGGCCCTGCACCTCTCCCTTGGGTTTGTTCAACAGGCTGTGCAGGCTGTAAGCCACTAATGGCTTTTTCTCTTTTGCTTTTAGTGACCTTGGGGGAAGTGGCGACTGGGGCATGGCTGGCACGTTTCACACTGGGCCCTGGGCTGAACAGCATGTGGGAGCCTGGCAAAGTTGGAGGCACAAGGGAAGGTGCTACCAATTGCCGTGTCAGATGCTGCACAGTCTCACCCACCGCCGAAGCACAAGCACCTGGCGGCATGAGAACAGTCTGCTGGAGAAAGCCCCAGGCCGAACAAACCAGTTTGCCTCATGTACTGGGTAAGAACCGCCAAGGGATCCCTGTCCATCTCCCACAGGCGATTTTCACTCCCATCCTTTGTTACAGCAGCACCCAACTGAGATCAGGACGCTGCTGTGCCAGGTGCTGTACAAACACACAGTGAGCACCCACGGGAGCTTCCAGCTCTGGAGCCCTCACCCACGTAGACAGGAGCAGGAGTGTGGCCTAGGGCAGAGGTTCTCAATCTTTTTCTTTCCGAGGCTTCCCCAACATGCTTTAGAAATGCCACGGCCCAGCTGTGCCACAACAACTGTTGTTCGGCATATAAAAGCCAGGGCCGGCTTTCGGGGGGAGCAAACAGGACAATTGCCCAGGGTCCCATGCTACAGGGGGCATCGTGAAGCTAAGTTGCTCAGGCTTTGGCTTTAGGCCAAGGTGGTGAGGTTTGGGGTCCCAGGCTGCAGGCCTGCACAGCAGGGCTTTAGCTTTCTGCCCTGGGCCCTAACAAGTCTAACGCCAGCCATGTTTGAGGGACCCCACTGAAACCTGCTCGTGGCCCCACAGGACCTCCCAGATCCCTGGTTGAGAGCCACTGGCCTAGTGGTTTGAGCATAGAGTCAAAGTCGAGGGGAAAGTCAGACCATTTGAGTTATTTTCCCAGCTCTGCCCCTGACTTGCTGGGTGACCTTAGGCAAGTCCCTGCCCTGCTGTGTGCCTCAGTTTCCCCATCTATAAATGGGGATAGTATTTAACTCCAGGGGGCACTGTAAATGTTAATGTGTGTATATTGCTAACTGTTAACCCCTTTTAACTGGTAACAGTGCAGCTAAAGGGAAAGGCTGGGTTTTCTGCAAGTGACAATTCTCTAATTATTGTTCCTTGTGAAGTGCAGCAAAGGCGAAGGTATTAAAATCAATAGAGGCTGCTGACTGCTCTTCCTGCGAGGCTGGAGTGAGCGATGGATTGTTTTCCCCAAAGAGACGTGCTTCCCACCGGTGCAAGGGAGCTGGGGATGAGCTGAGAGAACCCTCTGTATGGTTCTAAGTGGATGTGATATAATTGATCGTCTAAGAGGAGCTGCTGATCCCAAGTGGGCTGAGCTCAGACACGGCGCATCTGTTCTCTCTGTTGCACAGAAAGCTGGAATAAACAACTAGTTTTGCTTCCATTTCCTAAATCCCCTAAGTGGAGCTGCCAGTGAGGTGGCTGGGTGTCCACTGGGGACCACTGCCCCACCCCCTGGGCAGTCCTTCCCATTCGTGCAGCATGGTACACCCTGGGTCAGCTTTTGCATCTTCTTTGCACCCATGGAAATTGCTGCCCGCTGTGCAGGGCAGTGTAGGGTGACCAGATGTCCCGATTTTATAGGGACAGTCCCAATTTTGGGGTATTTTTCTTATATAGGCTCCTATTACCCCCCACCACTTGTCCTGATTTTTCACATTTTCTGTCTGGTCACCCTAGGGCAGTGGCAAATCAGAAACAGAAAGGCCCCTGCGCCTAAGAGCTTCCAGTTGGAATTGGGTAAATGCAAGGAGTGAAGATGAGAGCAAAGGAAGGGGATGAATGCGTTACAGTTAATTTCAGGAAAAGGGCCTGATCCTGGCATGTTAAGGCTAATTGGTGCCACTCTGTCAGTGCCAAACAACTTTAAATTTAGCTTAGCCAGATATCTGGGGGATTCAGATTGCATGTAGCTCGTGTGTCAGCCCCAGTGGCCCCCAGTCTGTAGCCCAGGAGAAATGGGGAGAGGCTAGGAATGCTGCTGCACTTTGGCTGTCCTATGTTACCAGAACAGCTCTTTGCAGCTGGTGCAATTTAGAGCAGCCCTGTGGCTGCTCTAAGCTACTCCTTAGGATCAGAGAGTCACTTATTGCCCATGTTGTGGCTGTCTCCGAGCTGCACTGGGGACAATGCAGCTGGTGTGCGGCCCCACTAGAGCTACATTATGTTGTGACTTTAAATTTTGCAATACTTGTTAAAACTCAGGGCATGTCTACACTTACCTCGTGTGGAGCAATCCATCCACCAGGGTTCGATTTATCACGTCTAGTGAAGCCGCAATAAATCAACTGCCGAGTGCTCTCCTTTTGTCTCTGGTACTCCACAGGAGTGAGAAGTGAGATCCTAGGTGAGGGATTGGAAAGGGAAGGTGGATAAGAGGCCGAGAGCTGCAGGAACTCCCCATAGATCTGTATCAAAACAACTGAATAAAGCTGCAGGATCAGTTGTACCAGCAGTGACCTCCTGAATCTGTTTAACCATCCCCCTGGCTGCAGTTTCCCATATTTCTGATTCCTATTTGGATGGGTGGCCACGCAAGCTGTCTCATTTCCCTGCGTGCTGTGCAGTGGAAATGGAGTCAATGAGGTATCCTGGTGGAGCAGTAATTAGCTGTTCTTCCCTCTCCTTGTGTGCTGATGCGTTTCCTGATGCGTGCAGTTCAGTGACTGCCCTGCTCTGTCTGGGCTCAGCCTCTCAAACCAATGGCAGGTGGGTGCCACCGTCTCAGCCATTAAACCAATCTGGGATGGAAAGAAAAAAAACCTAGCAGCTTAGCTCTCACTTAGCTTTTGGAGGCCAGTTATACTGATTGGTGTGTGTGTGAGAGAGAAGTCTAAATCCCCACCCCCTTGGCAGTACACAAACATGCTCCACCTGACAGTGCCCCTCCTCCCAGCTGACGGGAATGGGATATGGCTCCATCAGTGCATTTCCTAGCCCCAGCCCCAGAGTTTATTCTGTCGGCTAGGGTCTGTGTGCTGCCATGAGCTTTAGAGATCAGGTTGGACACGGGGCTGTGAATGCAGATTCTCCAAGGGGCCAAGTGTTGTTCTAGGCCAGGGGTGGGCAAACTTTTTGGCCTGAGGGCCATATTGGGGTTCAAAATTGCATAGAGGGCTGGGTAGGGAAGGCTGTGCCTCCCCAGACAGCCTGGCCCTGCCCCCTATCTGACCCCCATCTACTTCCCACCCTCTGACTGGCCCCCTCAGAAGCCGCAACCCATCCAACACCCCCCCACGCTCCTTGTCCCCTGATTGCCCCCTCTGGAGACCCCCCCACCCTAACTGCCACCCAGGATCCCCACCCCGTATCTAAGCCCCCTGCTCCATCCCCTGATTGCCCTGCCCCCTAGCCACACCCCTGCCCCCGACAGGCCCCCTAGGAGTCCCATGCCCTATCCAAGGCCCCCGCTCCCCATCCCCTGACCGCCCCCTCCAGAGACCCTCTTCTCCTTATTCAGTCCCCCCCTGCCCCGGCCCCCTTACCCCGCCACCACTCAGAACAGTGTGTCTGGCCCGGAGCCAGATGTGCCGTCGCACAGCCCCACCCCCATAGTTTGCCTGCCCCTGTGCTAGGTACACAGGATCAGTGAAAGTGATCAGGAACAGTCAGCATGGGTTCACCAAGGGCAAGCCATGCCTGACTAACCTAATTGCCTTCTGTGATGAGACAACTGGCTCTGTGGATGAGGGGAAAGCAGTGGAAATGTTATATCTTGACTTCAGCAAAGCTTTTGATATGGTCTCCCACAGTATTCTTGCCAGCAAATTAAAGAAGTATGGGCTGGATGAATGGATTATAAGGTGGATAGAAAACTGGCAGATCATTGGGCTCAAGGGGTAGTGATCAATGGCTCCATGTCTAGTTGGCAGCCGGTATCAAGTGGACTGCCCCAAGGGTCTGTCCTGGGGCTGGTTTTGTTCAAATCTTCATTAATGATCTGGAGGATGGTGTGGATTGCACTCTCAGCAAGTTTGCAGCTAACACCAAACAGGAAGGAGTGGTAGATACCCTGGAGGGTAGGGACAGGATACAGAGGGACCAAGACAAGTTAGAAGATTGGGCCAAAAGAAATCTGATAAGGCTCAACAAAGACAAGTGCAGAGTCCTGCACTTAGGACGGAAGAATCCCATGCATTGCTACAGACTAGGGACCGAATGGCTAGGCAGCAGTTCTGCAGAAAAGGACTTAGGGGTTACAGTGGACGAGAAGCTGGATATGAGTCAACAGTGTGCCCTTGTTGCCAAGAAGGCTAACAGCATTTTGAGCTTTATAAGTAGGGGCATTGCCAGCAGATAGAGGGATGTGATCATTCCCCTCTATTTGGCATTGGTGAGGAAGTGAAACTGACTATACACTGAAATGTAACTGGCTGGTTTAGTTTCACTGGCCAAGGAGGTGAAAGTATAAAAAGGAAACAAAGGGTGACCAGGCCATAACCAGGAAACGTGTCCCTTTCCCTGTAAGGCTCCATTATTTGCAAGCCTAAAGATAATGTTACCCAAATAAGTGACACTCCTTTTTCGTTTAACAAACATTGATTTCTCTCCTCGTTCTGAATCCAGCTGAATTAACAAAGCTGTTTTTGTTTGAACAACAACAATTTGTCTAATGTCCTATTGTGCCAAGTCATCTTACTTAGCGGATCAGCATCTGGGAATAATGATTTCCACTTTAATTTCTGTGACAAAATAAGAACGGCAACTCACTACCATTTTGGTATGGCCTGCAAAAAAAGTGGCTAGTTCTGTTCTTAATTTTTCTGCAATAAACTGGTTGATTTATAGTTTAAATAGAACAAGAGAAGGGGAAATGATGTAGATAGTTAGAATGAGGAGGATTTTCACATTTACGTTTCTCAGATCATAGGTCACGTTAAAAGTTGAAAACTGAGGCCGAAATTGCTGGAAAGTGGTTGTGTGTAATTTAATTGAACACAGTGACATACCAAGTTGAATCTGTAGTACACGACTTTGAAGGCAGTTGTCTTCACAGGTAAAGGTATAGCCCCTACATTCCCAGGTGTAGCAATTTAGGGGTGGATTTATCTATGATAATCTTGCTTGTGTTCTGTGTATGGTTTCCATTGATAGTTCACGCTGGTTCAGTGGTTAGAGCAGGGGACTGGATGCCAGCATTCTAATCTAAGAACTAGTCTACACTGGCAATGTAGCTTGTGTAGTTGCAGCAGAGCGCTCTAAAAAAACCCACCTCTACGAGGGGCACGGTTCCCAATGCTGGTGCATTGTCTACACTGGCGCTTTACAACACTGAATCTTGCATTGCTCGGAATGTGTTTTTTCACACCCCTGAATGAGAAAGTTGCAACTCTGTAAAATGCCCGTGGAGACAAGCCCTAAGTGTAGCTACCTCATCTAAAATGCCTGTCACTATAGTGTCAAAGGTTCTAACCCTTGTGCATTGACAATGCTTGCAGTTTTATCATGAGTCTCCATATTTGGTGTCTTCTTGAAGTGATCCTGCAGCTGCTCGGTACTCCTGGAGTCAAGTGACTGTGAGAATCTGAGCTATCATTTTTTAAAAAGGAAGTTTCTAGCCGTTACAGTTGTGGAGAAAAACTTGAAAACATGACTCTTACAGGCTCAGAAGAGAGAAAGCAAACACAAAGAACACATATTTATTTTTTTTAAAGAAAGCCTCATGACTTTTTGAAGGGCCTGACTTGTGATGTTTGAATGCCTTGAATTGGCAGGACTGAGCCCATTGCAAAAGTGGGGCCTAAATGCAGAGACTCTTGAATTCTGCTACGAAACTGCTCTGGCCTTGGGCAAGTTGTTTACCTTCTCTGTAAATAAAAATGGGATAACAACTTTCAGCTCCCTGGCAGGGAGTAGTCTGTCAAGTGCTTTGGAATCTGATTAAAGATGCAGCAACCCTGCAAAGTCTTATTATTTTGTATTGATTTTTTTCAGAGTATAAACTGCATGCAAAGCAGAGGCCCTTGCCATGGGACAGGATTGAATTTGGGCTTCCTGCTGGCACTCCGGTGTTTTCTCCTGACTCCACACAGTCCAATGAATTGAGGAGAGAATTTCCACAGCTTCCTGTCTTAAACCGTGATCCAGCTGCTGTGTTCCAGCCCAGAGGTAGCTGCATTCAGCAGTGAATTAAATCATTCTTCTAGGTATTGGGTGTGGGTTGCTTTGAAAGGCAGCATGGTCTGGTGGTTATAACAGGACTTGACACCAAGACTCCTGAGTTCCATTGTTGGTTCTGACACTCAGTGTGCATTGGCTTTCTCCAGCTGTGGAATGGGGGTTAGGGAAGCTCAACTTTGTAAAGCCCTTGGAGCTGCGCAAGTGGAATGGGTTAGGCTGGTGCGAGTGTCTGGGATTTCAGGTGCTGTAGAGCTGGAGGGTCACATCTGGCTCAACATCTGCGATGGAGTCAGGGGACCAGGCGAGAACCGGGACACGTGTCCCTTTCCCCCAGCACACCTCTGCAGCCACCTTCTCTCTTTCTCTGCCTGTTCCCCCCGGGACCCACCCTCCCTCCCTCCTGCTCTCTGCTGGTGGCTGCCCAGTGCAAATCGCTCCGCTGCTGCACCTCAGCCCCGTTATGGGGCAGGAGGCGGTCAGAGCCCCCTGGTCTCCTTAGCCGGAGCCCCGGGACCGGAGCGAGCCGGCTCCAGGGGTCGCGTGGGCGCTGAGTCACCGGACTCTGCAGCGCCCGCTGCCGGCGGTGGGCGGCGCTGCAGGCCGTTCGTGGCCAGCTGCGGGCGGCAGCAGCCCAGGTGAGCGCACGGGGACGTCCCCAGCAGCCTGGGCTAGGAAGTTGCATCCCAAGCGCCGAGCACCATGGGACTTGTAGTTCCCACCTTCGAGTCTCTCCACCCACCGGCTCCCATTCTCGCTGCTCCTTATCCCCGGCACCTCAGGCCAATGGACCGGCTCGGCCCGGAAGCCGCCTGGCTTCGCGCTGTATCCGCAGCCTCAATAACCCGACTGACAGCGATGGCAGGGTGGCTGAAGGGACTACAATTCCCACAATGCTCTGCGTTCCTCAGCGGCTTCCGCTCCGGCTTTGCAAAGCCCCGTGGGGCTTGTAGTCTCCCTGAGCGATTCACCGTAGCTTTTACGCTGTCTCTGCGACGTAGCCCTTTGGTTCTCTATAGGTCGCTGCGCTGCGGAGTTGGCGTAAGGCCGCGTTTCTGGACTCCCGGGCAGGCTCTGCTTGAGCTTCTCATTGAAGGGAGAGGAAACAGTTTCCGAAGCAGCTGGGAGCCGTGAAGGGAGGGGGTCAAAGTTACTCTGCCCGGGAGAAAGTGCGGGGCCCGGGGGACGCGAGCAGCAGCCCAGCCGCCTCTCGCCAAAGGTAAGTGCCACCCGCGGGGGAGCAGCGCAGGGGCCGGGGATCCCCCCCCATGGAGCCGGGCCGGGGATCCCCGCTCTATGGAGCCGGGCGGGGAGGGCGAGGAGCTGGGGAGCCCTCCCCTATGGTGCCGAGGGGTGGGGGCGGGAAGCCCCTCGTAGGAAGCCGGCCCGAGGATCCCCTGTGGAGCCGGGCGGAGGGGACGATGAGGCGCTAGGGAGCCTCCCCCTCCCCCCCCATGGAGCCGGGCGGTGGAGTCCCCCCTCCCCACGGAGCCGGGCGAGTTTAGAGGGGAGGGGAGGCAAGGGAGGGGGGCAGGGAGTCCTCTCCCCGCGGAGCTTCCTGCAGCTGGGAAACGGGGATCCTTTCTGTAAAACCACTGGTAAAGGAGGGAGTGGTCAGCAAATGGGGGGCAGCCCCTCTACAGCCCGTCGAGCTTTCTGATCCCAGCCAAAAGAGGGGGATCCCCGGCATTGCTACCCAAGTAGAATTAACCGGGAGCTGTATCTTGTTCTGAGCCTGTCTAGGAGGGGCGCCCCCCGCCCCCAGTTTGTAACTGGGAATGGAGAGGGAAGGAGCAAGGGGTGTTGTGGGTGGAAGAGGGGAGGTGTTTTGTCCTGTCCTGTCCTGGCTGGGAATGGGTCCAGTGGTATAGCCGGGGGTGTCAGGTTGGATCATTACAGGCAGGGCAATGGAAACTCTCTCTCTCTGCTTGTTGAAATAACGTAAAAGCTAAAGAAACTAGGAGAGAGGAGGTTCCAGGATGAGTGAGACGTTTGCTGCTTGAAACCCACTGACTCTCCTAGTTGCCCTCTCAGATGCCTTTTAAAGCCCTCTGGAGGTTGGGACTAAACATCTTGGCTTTTGTTGGCTGTTTCAAATTCACCCTCACCTGATGCCTTGTCGGCCCCCCGTGCTTTTTATTCCTGACAGTATTTTGCTGTGGTGTGTTCTGCCTCTTGTAAATAACAACCACTCCCTTACCTGCCTAACCTCACCTGTCGCTGCTCAGGGACCTGGCCCTGATGTGCTGTGTAGGAAGGCGACTGCCCTCTATAACAAACCACAAGGTGGGCAAAGCCATGGGGCTCTCTTCTGCTAACACCTGGTCACCTCACGTGAAGAGGAATTTTTAGCTGGATTGGCAAAGTAGATCTATTCTGAAAGCTGGACTGCCTCAGATCGGGGGGAACAGCTTCTTAATAGCTAGGATAAAATATGAATAAGAAAACCTGGATGTAGTCCCATATAGGAATATAGTCCAGTAAATATAGGACCAATGGGCAGCACTGCTGAGGTTGTGTTGCCATTATTGCTGTATAATAGGCATAATATCATTATTGCTGTATAATAGGCTTATCATATGCACTATCCCCTTAATATCTCTGACTTTATTTATAATTGGAGCCAGATTGCTTTAAAAAAAAAAAGATTACAGGGCAGCAACAGAGATGCTGTGGAACCTTAGTGAATCCCTCTCACTGTAATGAATTTATTTATCAACGCTTTGCACTTCTGTGGTGCATTCCAGTCACTGAGTGCTTCGCAAACAGGGACAAATTTAGTTTCCCAATCCCACTGGGAGATAAGAAGTATTGTTCACATCAAGTTATATCAAGGAAATGGAGACATAGTGTAGTTAAATGACTGCCTGGTTGAACAGTGAATCAGTGGCAGAGCTAAGAAAAGAACTCAGAAATCTTGCCTCCCATTTGTATGCTCTAGCCACTAGACCAGGATTCCTGTCTCTATCTGAAACAGGGTCATGAGTTCAAGTGTTTAGGTGCTATTGCCTGTTTATTGTACCCACCTACTGTCACCTGTCTCACAATGTAAGCTCTTCAGGGACTTAGATCTGTCTTTGTGACCCCCTTGGTCTTACTGCGTTACAAATAAGACTTAAATACGTCACCGTAAGTCTGATACAGTGCATGTAATGGACTCTTTCCTCTAACCAATCCTCTGTTATTTAAATAACTTTCATATGCCCTTCTTGCATTCAGACAACTGAGTTTTACATCTCCATCTTGCTAAGCCTGAAAGCAAATTCCATGGAATGGTTGTCCTGTGTACTAGCTGGAAGACAAGATTACACACATGCGTGTTTACAAAAGCCCTTTTTTTTTTCTTCTTTTTTTTGCATTTCTACAACAGGAGAATACTTTTGTACTTCATATTCTGTTGGCTTTTCTCAGCGACATGCACTAGTGCCTGTGAACAGCCAAACATAACGAATGGTTTTCCTTAATGTACCTACTACACATGCATAGGAGTATTATCCACTGATGGTGAGAGACAGTAATGGTTTGCTCAGGAGTTATCAGAGGCCCTGCTATTAATGTGCTGAGACTTAAGGCTAGTTTGGGCAAAGTGTAGACCAGAGCTGCCTTTTAATACAGACAGGGTGGCCCCAAGAGTCTTGTGCATCCTAGGATGCAATGCTACTTACCAATCTGAGTAACCAGATCACAGTGAAGCAGTGCATGTTGGGACCTGTAGTTCCTAGGAGTTGCCTGTTGTGTTAAAGGCAAATCTGGTTGCCATCTGTTCATTGCATGCATTAGGTATAGTGTTTTGTAAATGGTAACAGAAATCTATAAGGCCAGGAAATCATTCGCCTTTCATCTTAAGACATGCTGGGGACCAGCTGCACTGAGTCTGCTGGGTGACTTCCTTTGCAGCTGCATTGTGGGACCCACTGGCACACCAAGCAGCCGTATTCAATTAGCTTATGTTTGAGCATGATCCCGCATCGTTCAAGCCAAATGGGAGTTTTCCCATTGACTGGCATGGGACCAGGATCGAGTCTGGTTTGCAATGTTCAAGGATGAACAATCCAGTAGCATATTGGGCAAAGTGACTTGCATCACCCCGCTTAATTTGGGATGTAAACGTTGCCCTGTATTGAACGGATACTTGGAATCCCTGAGTACCTATGAAATCCTAATGATCTTTATGAGTAAAAGTCTCATATGCTTCACTTGACCTCTGTCAGAGCCTCGATCTCTTGACTTTCAGGACTCAAGGGATGGCCCACCGTCCTCCATCGCTCCCCAAATGTTTGGGGGCTGAGAGGCCTTTGATTGCAGTGGTAGGTTTTTATGTATTTGTGTGTGTGTGTGTTATTTCATTGGGGTGGGAAGAGCAGTCTTGTGCAGTTAAGGAGGAAGCCCAGGATGTGCCAGTCGTGTGTTGTCTGTTTAAATCCAAATAAATATTAAGCCATGGGAAAGTTTGAAGTACCACTAAAAGAGTCTGGCATCCTGCTAAAGCTTGGGGCTGGCCCTGTGATACGGAGGGGCAGGACTGACCCATGTAGGCAGCCAGGTATCCCTGGTGCACAGACAGGCTGAGTGATGGTATGTGCTGAATCGTGTGCGCTGACTGGGGCGTCCTGAGGACAGCATTTATCTTTGCTCTGAATTTCTCCTGCTTTGGGAGTTTAAGCCCAGCCCTCGGCATTACTTCAGCACTGTTTGTCCTTGTGGCAGGCTGGAGTATGTATGATATAATTGGCTTTGTCATGTGGAAAAGACTTCACTGGGTTTTGTCAAGAGGGCTTTGAGTAAGTTTGCTGGATTGCTCCTCTGTTGATAGAAGACTGTTGAAATCATTGGGGAGGAATATCCTGGTAGGAGTTGCCAGTGCCTCTCCCCTGAGTTTTTGGCACCTACAAGCACAAGCTATATTCATATCCTAGAGAGAGATCGGGCCAGATCTGTTGCTGCTGCAAATTGGCATAGGTCCACTGAAGTCAGTAGAGCGATGCTAACTCCAACTTTCTAAGGATCTGGCCGCTTCCTTTTGGGGCATGTGGTTATTTTAAGTTAGGCTAGAATAAAACAAATAGACATTTTTCCTCCCTTCCTTTCCATCTAAACCCTGTTCCTTTCTCTGCTTAGTCCCCTGTGACCCGTCATGAACTCTTGCCCTGCATGCGAGGAGATGGGACCATTTTGAGCTGTTAGCATCAGGGCCCAGTATCACTTGGTGAGGAGAGGGAAAGCAGTGGGGTTCAGAGCGTTGATTGTTCTAAGCTAGTAGCATTGGGCGGTAGGTAGCAGTAGCTAATAGCCAGTCGATGGAACTAGGGGCACCGTGGCTCTGACAAAGACATATGAACATGGCCCAGCTGTGAGAATCCCACTGGACAAAGCAGATCCTGCTCGTAATGTAGTTCAGGCAGTTCAGTAAAGGTGTCCTTCTTGGCTTTCTTTCAGTAATCCGCCTTCTTCCTCCTGCCATCCCAAATGTAGCTCCATGGGCTGTACCTCTGTCAGGCTGGAGTGTATTGTATATGCCTTTCAGGTTATACTATATATGTGAGTTTTCATCTTTGCCTTGGACTAGCAGGGGTGAGGTGGAGCGGAACAGACTCCCTGTACATTGAGTCCTGGGTAGTCTGGAGTGCCACTGATTGTCTAGAGTTTGGTGATCACTGTTGAGGAAGCAAGGGCAGAGACAGGGGCCTGGGCATAACTCTTGCCACCCCAACCTCTCCCAGGTATTAGAGGCTCTTGACTTAGTAGATGGGAAATGCCACAATGGCTCCCTAAAGCCGCTCGCTTGTTCTGAGTTAAAGGATAGAGTGGGTGGGGTGTATGTATTTCCTCACTCTCGGGGCAAGAGAGGCTGCCTCTCTTTTTGGTTTGGGGGTGGGGAGCGCAATGAGAGGGGAATTGAATCCAATCCAGAGAAGTGGGTCACCAGCAGCAAGAGGGATTTTTCCGCTGCCTTTACATCGCAGAGGATTGCTCTCCTGTCAATGGAGCCGATGTTTGACAGCCCAGATAATGCTTTTATATTGATGTAATTAGCAGGCCCTGGGGTTTGTTGTTGGTCTCAGGGACACCTTGCTTTTCACTCTAAATCTCCTAAATACAACAGTAGGGACTGAAGAGCTGCTCCGGTGGGACAGGATTGTGTCTGCAGCCTTTCCAACCCCCTTTGGGCTTTTGGAGGGTCAAGTCCATCGCCACTGAGACTTCTTGGCGGGTTTCTTATTTCCGGGCATCCTGGGCCTTTGGGAGGAGAAGAGCGTCTTGCTTCTTTTGGGACCTGCAGGCTGTTTCTGAAAAACTTGAGATGATCACGTTTGGCCTCAGAAATCTCAAGCTGAACGTTGGATCTTTCTGCCTCCATTTCAAAGTAACAATGATCTTGCCTGTGTATACTCATTCCCATCCAAATGGATCCTGCAGCTCTCTCCTGATGTCGTGTGGCTGTGACGTGTGTACGTCAAGATATAAATTGCTTCGCTCACGATTGAAATGCAGCTGATTCTGGGACAACACGTAACACCTGGTTAATGGTGCGCAGCAAAACCGCATGAGCCTTTGGAAGGGATGTGAGGAATATTGTAACCATGTGGAAATTCAGATAGGCTGAATTGACTGGGCCAGGCTGGAATTGTGCCAGGTCACTGGGATTAATGGTTCTCTTCTTAAAAAAATGCTGTGGGATCAGCAAAGGTCACAAATGGCCAGGACCTCTGTTTTTACTCCCTTTGTGAAAGAGAGCCCCCTAACACCTGCCAGTGACTTAACTGACTTGGAGGGAAGAGCGCCACCTACTGAATCCCAACCACCACTTCCTGTAGTACCTAGACATCTTGCATCTAAGGCCTGGGCTACACTGTGGGTGTGTGGGGGGGTTTCAAACTAAGATACGCAACTTCAGCTACACTATTCGTGGAGCCTCTTGCGGAGCTGGAGTTCTGGAGTCGATGGGGAGCGCATTCAGGGATCAATTTATTGTGTCTAGACAAGACATGATAAATCGATCCCCGATACATTGAACACTACCTGCCGATCCGGCGGTTACTAAGTATCAACCCAGCCCAGTCCTGCTTAGCCTTTGGATAGCTGATAAGATCATAGCAGGCCTCACCACTTTGTTTTCAGCCACACTGTTCTCCTGTCTGCTGAAAATCTGTCCATCCTGTAAAATAAGGGTTTACATGGAAGCTAAATCATTAAATGCTCTGCCAGGTGAAATATTAACTAGTTTGTGTTTGGCTATTATGATATGAAGCCCTATTATTCAACTTGAGGCAATTGGTTTCCTTGTGGTAGCAGGCAAGACCATTGCACTGGGCACTTTCTTCCTTGTTGGCTCTGTTTTCCCAAATGGCTGGAGGATTGAAATGGAAAAGGATCTTGCTCTCAAATTCTTGTCCATATCAGTCGCCCGCCTGCTTGTAAGATCAGAGCAGACAGGCAGAGTAGTGAGACTGTGATATACCCATGTGTGACCCCCTGCGCCCAAGCACAGTTTGGAGGTGCGTATATGCATACGTGCTTCCAAAAGTGATGTGTATCCCTTTGTCCCGATACTGTCACTTATGCTGCGTGTTATCATCTGGCATCAATCTGAAAATGTCTCATTAACTCTGAGTTATTGGCTATCTTCACGAGGAACAGAAATAAATAGTTTTGGAACTGGAGTTGGAATGGCCTAAATATCTGGCCATCTTATAAAAGATATACTCTACGTTAGCCGGAAGATACTGGGATTGCTTCAGGAATCACTGGATGAGATTCTATGGCCTGTACAAGAGATGAGGCTAAGATGTTTGCAATGGTCCCTTCCAGCATTAATCTATGAACTTGTACTGGGCCTCAGAGTCTGGAGGAGTTTCTTGCCCACTCAATATCTTTTTTAGCGTGTTTTGTATGCTGCTGGTTAGATGCTGTTAGCTACATCCAGGCTTGAATTCATGCAGTGGGTCTGATTCTCCATTGCCTTGGCATCTGGCATTCCATGTGCCTGTGCAAAGTATCCTCAAAACACTGCAAAATAAAATTCTCTGCGTGCTTGCACTGATTGTTGCCCTCTTTGCACAGGTGTAACTGACAGCACAAGGGGGAAGGCAGGTGCAGAAACATGCCTGTCTGTAATTTTAAAGATAAACTGTTGTTAAGTTTTGAGCATTTTTTTTAACTCCCCTCTTATACGATTCACAAAGTACGTACATAAAAGTGTGTAGCCTTATGGTTTTAACTCTTATTCACTCCACAGGCCCTGAGCTGCAGCTATTCTGGTGTCTCTGTGGGACACTGGGGCCACTCTGATATGTTGATTAAAAGAGCAAACTATTACAATCAGGGGTTCTTCGGGACTTTGTCACAGGGGCTATAATTTTTCTTATGGGGTCTCAGCCCAAAGGAGACTGGGAGCGGGGCTGGGATAGGAGGATGGGTTTCATTAAAATCTGTTGAGCTGGTTTAGATTTGAGAACGTGGGGGAAATGCATCTTTTTTTAAATAGCTATTTTTTGGGGGTAGGATAACAAAAATTATTCTTTAAACTTCAAAGCTTATGAGGTCTTAGTGCTCACAGGGGGCAAATGCATTTAACCTATTCAGAGGAATCTTTGCTCATAAATTTCTAGTAGATGCAATTGCTAATGACACACTTGCTGTGCAGAATAATTAATGTCTGTTACTGTATTTGAAGACGCAGGCAGTGGGATCATCCAGAGAGCGGGGTGGGCACGTGCGGATCCCTCCGAAGATCCTGCCCCTATTGCTGATTGTAGGAAGCTGCTCAGAGTTAGGGTCCTGCTGAGTTTTCTAGGTGTTAAAGAGCCCTCACTGAGCTAGTGGCAGCAGAAATGGTAACAGAACAATAAGACAACAGCCCATTCTGAAAGGAGAGCAAAAATCTCTGTGTAACCCCTAACCACAACAGATAGGCTCCTGTCTCCAGGCAGGTTCAAAGACTGATGCTGTAAGAAGCCCCAACACCTTCTGGGAGTTGTAGTTCTGAAGAATCCACAAGCATGGTGAGTGACTTAAAAACACAGAGTGTATTGTGTGCATTGGTGAGGTGCTCATCTGCCTGGTATCTCGACAACAGTTTGTTCATATATTCGTTTTCCCTCCATTCACTGACCTTACACCACTGTCAGTTGATGCCGATCCTTATATGATGGCTACAGTCTGTAAGTAGCAGGCCAGATCATCTGCGTCTGGCATGCATTGATTACGGTGGCACTTTGCTGGCTTACACCAGCTGACGATCTAGCCTATAGAGTGGAAACCAAGACCCAAGACACTGGTTCACAACGCTTTTCTATTCTTATCATGGATGGCAGGAAGGGTTCAGTCCTTTCTCTCTCCCTCCTCCATTTCCCCTTACCCGAGTACGGTCTGCACCACCTCCCCTTTTCCCTGTCTGTTTTCTGGCTTTCTCACCTTCACTCTGTGGTAATTCTCCCTCCTTGTATCAGAAGGCTCTGTGCCGCAGGTGCTCTTGTGACCGAAGTGGTGCCGCAACAGCGGAGGGAGAACCTGGGCCCAGTGGGATGACGGCCTGAGCTTTGCAGCCTTATAAACTGGAGCTCCCCAGGCAGTTGGCTGTGTTGGAGGCCATCTCCAGAACCGGGAGGGCAGGCAAGTGGCTTTAAGGAGCCCCCTGCTGCTTTGCCTGGAGTCACCAGCCTATGTGATATTTCCAGCTTTGGGGAGCAGGGTCCACCGAAGGGACAGATGAGAAAAGGCAGGGGAAGTTGGATCCAGAGTAATGCAACTCTTACTGCTCCTTTGCTCCACCTAGGGCCGTACCTACCCGTACGCAAAGTATGCAGCTTTGTAGGCACCAGGAAATGTGGGGCACCAAATTTCCTGGTGCCCTGCATGCTGCTCCAGCTCCTGCCCCACCTCTTCCCCATACCCCCCCAGCTCTGCCCAGCCCTGCCCCTTTCCACCCCCCCTTCCCGCCCCTGCTCTGCCCCAGCCCCGCCCCTGCTCTGCCCCAGCCCCACCCCAACTCCCCTGAGGACTGCAGCAGGGCCAGGCCTGCACTCAGCAGCGGTGGGAAATGCAGCGACCCGACCCCAGCTATGCCACCAGTGAGCTCTGGGGGACGGTTCCCTCCGACCCCCAAGCCAGCCTCCCGCTGCGGAAGCCTGGGGCCAGCCTCCACCCTTACAGAGGTGTCCCCTCCACGCCCCCCCCCATGGGGGGCTCTGCCTAGAGACCCAGAATAGCTAGGGATGACCCTGGTTCCACCCAAGGAATGGAGATGGGTGTGTGTGGGCTGGACTTGCGCCTTCAGGGTTGGCTTGGCTGCTCTTTCTCTGGAGGACTTCTTTCTTGGCCAGCCTCACATCCCAGTGAACTTGGAACATGGCTAAGTAGGGCTTATCCTGATCTTCCCTTGCAAAGATCCCATTGTGACAGTTTCGGTCACAGAGACCCCCTTGGAACAGTCACCTGATGTGCTGACACTATTTCTGAGCTTGTTTTCCCTGCCGGCTTGGGACTCCAGAACCCAGTCTTGTTGAGCCAGACACGTTGGCCTGCTGCAACACAGATCCAGGGTCTGGTCCATGCCCCCAAAGCTGCAGACTTTAACCAAACCTGCTCGGCAGGTTTCCTATCTCCAACACCCAGAGGGATCTGAACCGCAAATCATTTTACTCTGTAAAGTTTATACAGGGTAAACTCATAAATTGCCCGCCGTTTATAACACGGATAAAGATTCGCAGCTGTTTGCTTCCCCAGGTATTAATCACTTACTCTGGGTTTAATAATAAGTAAAAGGGATTTTATTAAGTGGTTTTAAGTAATAACAAACAGATCAAAGCAAGTTACCAAGCAAAATAAAACAAACCATGCAAGTCTAAGCCTAAAACATTTAAGAAACTGAATACAGTAACTCCTCACTCAATGTTGTAGTTATGTTCCTGAAAAATGCAACTTTAAGTGAAACGATGTTAAGCGAATCCAATTGCCTCATAAGAATTTATGTAAATGGGGGGGGTTAGGTTCCAGGGAAATTTTTTTCGCCAGACAAAAAACTATATTTTATATATAATATACACACATAGTACGAGTTTTAAACAATTTAATACTTTACACAGCAATGATGATTGTGAAGCTTGGTTGAGGTGGTGAAGTTCAAAGATGGAAAAGCGTGGGATATTTCACAGGCAATGCCTTACTGCTAAATGATGAACTAGCATTTGGCTGAGCTCTCAAGGATTATCACGTTGTTAATGTAGCCTAACACTCTACAAAGGCAGCACAAATGGAGGGAGGGGAGACAGCATGGCAGACAGAGACACACCCTGTGTGTGGGGTGGGGGCAGAGAGAGAAGGAGATGCGCATTGCCTCTTTAAGTACACTGCCTTTTTACATTGCCTTTTTAAGTATATCAGAAAGTTGAGACAGCAGCTGCGGCCAGCAAGTTCTCTCAGTCCTGATCCCTGTCGGACTGAGAGAGCTTCCACTAGTCCAGACAGGTTTAGGCCCCTTGGCGGGACTGGGCATGCTCCAAATGCTCTAGTGGTATAAAGGGAGGAAGCCCAGCTTGTTCTGGGCTGGCAGCCACAGGGGAAGGACCTGTCTGGGATTGGGAAGCTCCTCTGGAGGGCCAGCACAACCCCTGACTGCTCCGGGAATCGGAGCCGCGCCGGGAATCGGAGCCTCCCCTGGCCTGCTTGAACCACGGCGACTGGAGGAGCCAGAGGAGGCGACCGGCCCAACTGTCCGTGGAGAATCCGAAGATTCGTGGGAGACCCCAACACGGGGACTGGTAGGAAGTGACCCAGGGAGGGTGGCAGAGTGGTACGTCCCACCCGGGAAAGCTCAGTGTGTTTTGGTAAACCCCCCTCTTCATTGAGTCAGTGGCAGAGTGCTACGCCAATGTTAGGGCCCTGGATCAGGGTTCAGTGGAGTTGGGTAGGCCTGGGCCTCCCGACCGGGGCTGCCCCCCACCCCCCGATAGACTCTGGCCATTGGGCTGCACTGCCCTGGGCCTAGGGGCGTGAACCGTCACAAGCATATTTCCATAAACATATGGATTGCAGTGTCACCTGTTCCTTTTCTCAGCCCAAGGAGTGGAGATGAGTGTGTTTGGGCTCGATTTGCACTTTCTAGGAACTAGGAACATGGCTAAGTTGGGGTTATCCTGATCGTCCCCTGCAAGGATCCTATGCCTTCAGGCCCTGTGTTGGAGGCAGACCATTTTTAGGACCTGGAAGCTTTACCCTAGATGCTGTCATCTTGTCAAAGAGGGAAAACCTCCAAGATATCCAGAGCTTTGTAGCTAAGAATCAGGACCTTGAGTTGGCTCAGGAATCAAATGGGGGAGCTGTCAGACTCCAAGGGGTACCTGTATGAGATGCTCTCACCAAGTAAGTTCACTGTATGGACTGAGTGGAATCTCCCTGTGGCCTTGGCATCCAGCCTCAGGTGAAGAGTTGGGGTACTTCAGTCTGGGTCACTGAGGCCAGCTTTGGGGTATAATCTCCTGGCCACTTCCAGGCATCTCTCACTACAGCTGTCTGAGGAGCCACGATGACCTGGTGGCTGTGCACTGCCTTCACAAAAGGATGAGATCAGCCCCTCTGCTTCTTGCCTCTGGGTCAGTGACTTGGCTAGTTCCTGTCAGATCCCGTTCTAGTCGAATGCTCGCACCCTGTGCCAGAGTGCCCCCTGGGTCGCTGCCCAGACCCAGCAGTGTGGTCTGTTTGCAACGCATGCAGCAGCCTCTGAGATCACTTTCTGTTTGATGTGAGCTGCAAACACAACTTTTGTGTTGTGACTCCCATGCCGTACAACTCGTTTTCCAGAGTGAAACTCTTCTGCCTGTCACTGGGTGTGGTGGCCACTACCTATGACAGAGAGAGAGAGAAGGCTGAGGAGGAGGAACTACCAGTGCAGTGATGCAGTGTGATCGCATGTCTAACCAGGCACCTGAGTGTTACATCTGCAGCAGGTGATCTGTGAGCTGCTCTCATTAATGGCTCTCTGAGAATCTAGGAGGATTCTAGCTGATCTAGCTGATATCTGAGAATTCCTTCCCCACCCACTTCACAGGGGTCAGCTGCTGGTCACGTCTGTATTGTGCCTTTCTCTTGGAGGGAGGCTATAGCGAGTACGATGCCATTGTTTGTGCTCTGGTCTGGATGGCCACGTCCACTCCTTGAAAGCGTCCATGTTATTTTGAAGTCTTGCTTTGTAGGAAGTCATCTGTTTGTTTTATTTGTTCATTGCTGTTGTGCTTGTTAAATACTGCTAGGGCTTTGTCTACACACACCTGTTATATGAGTGTTGTTAAAGTGGCACAACTCCTGTAGAGGTGATACAGTTCACCATTATAAAAGTGTTGCTATTCCCATTTCAGAAGGGGAATAAGATGCATTAGTATATAGCCACTTTATACTGGTTTAACTGCATCCATACCAGGGACTGTACCTGTATAACTATTTCATTAATAAATCATTCCAAACTGAAATAGTTACACCACTGTAGACCGGTACACAGATTTTATAATGGTGTCAATCAGACTATTTGTACTTTATATAGAGGGGGTTCGGCCATGCGGGCTGGTGTGTGCAGACGCTTGAGCAGTTCTCAGTTATTCTGATATTTTTCTTTTTAGATTTGTTTCTAATGCAAATACCAAATAACAACCGACTGCCTGTAACGCTCATCTGACCTCTCCACCTGCTTGAGGCCTGTTCCGAAACACTGGCCGTCCAAAATCTAGGACAGTGAATTGGCAATTAGGACACAGTAAATGACTAGTTCAGGGAAATTCCAAACCCTATAACCTGGAGGAAGAGTTCTCGGTAACTTTAGATGGCGAACTGAACATCTGTAAGTCTTTCGTTCCCTGCATCATGAAAGGAGGCTCAATAAAGCATAGCAAGGGCTTAACAGTGGCTCTGTACAGGGCAGGGCTTCAGTACAGATACTGTGTGTAGCCCTCTTCTCTCACATTGCAGGATAAGTTCTGTAGGCGAGGTATTGCTACCTAGCTACCATGGGATTTTCTACAGAATCCATCACTCTGGCATCCAAATGTTCCCCAGATGAACTAGAACTAGATCTAGATTTGCATTGCCCAAGGTATAGTGTCAGAGGGTGGGATGCCTACTTCTTCCTGCTCTGAGATCTGGCTCTTCCGGTCCCTGCCTGATGCAGCTTCCCTCTGGTGATTCTGAAACTCCACGTCTTATAACAGCTCTTGGCAGCGTCCTATGTTGACAGGCTAGCCCTTCATCCACTTATCTCTGTGGCTTAGCTGGCATGCAATTAACGTACACTCCCTTTACCCTCCCTTTATCCTCAGGATGGAATATCTTGAGTTTTGTATAGTGCCATGGAGTGCAATGTGCTTTAAAACCTTCACTGAAATACAAACCATACCTGGGATCACTCTACCCACTGTGGGTTGGCCTATTAGGTGGGTTAGAGGAGGGGTAGAGAAATAAATCCTGTATAAAATGTAGCTAAGATCAGCTCATCTCATTGATGGGGGTGATCCTCGACTTGGGAATTCATTTACCCACTGATCTAACACACCCAGCCTGTCATGACTGTCAGGGCACAGAGAAAGACCTGGTTCTTTATTCAGGCCTGCCTGAATGAGCTGTATAAACACTCACAATTTCTTTTGCTTAGTTTTTTGGTGAGCTTTTAGTTGACTTCGTTCGTGGTTATTTCCAAACGTTGTGGCGTTAAGTGACCGTAAGAGCAGCTGGTTCAGAAGGGGTGCATAATTTTTAAATGACAATAAATACAGAGGATTTCTATTCATTTTAGCGTCACTTTCATCTGGCTTTCCCTCATTATTGCTCTAGCTACCAGCCCGTTGATGCTGCCGTACAGAAAGATGGCATCTGAAGCACTCATCACACTGAATCACGACGATCCGATAAAGCGGATGGAGCGAGGAGGCAGTGCCTGGTTCTTACTCATGTTTATCTCTAGCTGTGAATGTCCAATAACAGCAATCCTACCCTGCACAGGCTGGCACAGTCTCAGACGGGAGGATCGGCTCTTGACCAATCAACACCCCACTGTAGCGAGAAAGAGAAACTGTTTGTTTTCTGGCTGCAGGGGAAATCAAAGTTAGGATAAACCTGTCTAAAAACAGTGGAAACTTGTGTGTGCGTCATCCAAAAAGTGTTATCCTGCATGCTTTCTCGCATGCTTTCCTTTCATGGAATTTTCTTTTTAGACTCCGGTGCCTATGAAATATATAGCACATTTGTAGCACACGACTTAAAGTTCCCTACTTATAATGCAACTGTTCTCAATAGGCAGACAGTAAAAGTGAGGCAAATCATTGGGCTGACTAAGATGATAAAGGATCTGTTGCAAGGATTATAAACACAGAGGGGGGAAAGGTTCTGGAAATTTAGACCTGCTCTTAAAGGCTTGCAGAGATTGGATGCTGTGGCCTGGCTTGTCTTTCTCCTCCTCCCCCAGCCACGAGGCACCTGTTTAAACTACGGCAGAGTTGCTAATGAGACCAGCCATGCCAGCTCACATACTATTGGTAACTCTGTGCTCAAAATCTGACCACAAGTTGCTAATAAACTGGAAAATATGAGCAGCCCTCTTGCACCTCATTGAAGTAATGTTAATTGGCTTAGTAGTGCACTGGGCTTCGACAGTGTTTGTTTTTTGAAATGTGTGTACACTCAGCCCTGCTTAATCGCAGTTGGCTTGCGATCTCGGTGCTTATTCGGATAAAATGAACTTCCTGCTCATAAATCAATGACAGAAATGGGTGGTAGGATTAGATGCCACTTAAAAGGACACAGTCAGCTGCTTTTCCGTAGCTTTTAATTAGGATTTGATTCCCCTTTCAAATCTGTATAATCCCCTGTCTTGAAGTTTGGTAGGCACAACAGATTTACTGTACCTGATCAGAGAGTTGCTCTGTCTAGCCCTGGTGTCCTGCTTCTAGCTGGGGTCACTACTTTACTTTTCACCATGCTATAGACAGAAGAGGTGGAAACTTCTTTGACCGTAGCAGCAATGAGTTTATGCCATGAATGTGGCTTGAAAATGCTATTCGTATTGCCTGTGACCTTTTAGTGTGTGTCATACTCTGATTCCACTCCCTCTATGTCAATGTTGCAAAGTATTAGGAAGTGGTATAAAATCAGGGATCTCAAACTCAAATGACCAAGAGGGCCACATTAGGACTAATTCATTGGCCCGAGGGCCGCATCACTGACACCCCTGGCCCTCGCCCTGGCCCGCCTCTTCCCACCCCTGCCCCGCCTCTTCTCCGCCTCCTCCCCTGAGCACGAGGCTCCCCGCTCCTCTCCGCCCCCCGAAAGTTCTAAGTGCCATGAAACAGCTGTTTGGTGGTGGGAAGCACCTGGAAGTAGGTAGAGGAGCGAGGATGTGGCATGCTGTGGTAGTGGTGGGAGCTTGGTGGCCTCTGGAAATAACCTGGGGTGGGAGGCAGGGAGCTTGGCCGCAGGAAATAACTTCGTGAGCCACATATTTGAGACCCCTGTATTAAATGGAGTTCAAATCAGCCTAGCTCTTGGCTAGTTCTCCCTTCCCTGCCGAGGTAGTCCAGAAACAAATCCCCATGGTTCCAGGTTACAGGGAGTTTAGATGTGGAACTGAGAGATGTGGCTTCATTTGGTGGCATGTGTGTAGCTCCTGTGATGATGTTAAAGGGGTGGTTTTAAGTATGCAGCTCTGATAATTGCCATTCAGTGACCCCACATTTGATGTACTACATAGA
Source organism: Dermatemys mawii (assembly GCA_007922305.1). Lineage (NCBI taxonomy): Eukaryota > Metazoa > Chordata > Testudines > Dermatemydidae > Dermatemys > Dermatemys mawii. The sequence continues at coordinate 29,884,935 of ML677381.1, forward strand.
AAGGATCTTTCCTAATAATGGGGACCTGGGTGCTCTCTTCTTGGCACATCACCACCAGGGCAAATTTTACCCTCCTTTACAGCTCACTTCAAGAGGTACTGATCTGGCCCCCATTACTGTATTATCTAAGCACCTCAAAATCTTTACTGTATTTATCCTTTCCCTGCCTCCCAGGCATGTTCAGTTCTGTTGTCAGCCTCGCTGTACATTAGTTCCCCCCTAAGTTGCTTGCCAAGAGCACACAGGAAGCTTGTGACAGAGCATGGAAGTGAACGTTGGTCTCTAAAGTCCCAGGCTGGTATCCTAGCCACGGGCCCAGCCGGTCTCACAACCCTGTTGATGTCCCAGAGGTTGTACAGGCAGTGAGGAGTTTGCACAGCTTTGTATCTGATCAGAAACTATCAACTGTTTACTGATGTGCAGTGAACTGGAGCCTGTCCTTTCTCTAGCTGTGCCGGCTCTGCAGGGTTAACTAGAAGAAAGGGCAGTGAAAACCTTTTTGTCACCAAGGCTGCAGTTACACACACAGTGCTGGCTGTACAAGGAAGTGTCAATTTCTACCCGGCCACTTTTCAACTGACCCGCCCTTAAGCTGCTGTAGCTGCCAGCACGGAGGTCCATGGGCCACCTATTGTACCGCAGGACTATTCAGACCAGTGGCTGTGTGCTGTCACGACCATGAAGTCTCAGGGCCTTATTTCGGCCTCAAAACATAGGGAGGAGAGGGATGAAGGCGGTGGCGTTTTGTTGCTTAAACACTCTCCTGCCATCCTAGGGAGGCTGTTTGCTTTCCCAGTCCAGCAGCTGTGACTCCCTAAAGGCATCTGAGGATAGAAAAGAACATAGTTGTTCCACCCCTCCCCCCCGCAATGTAGCTTCTTATTGAAGTCCTCTCCGCATCCTCTGGAAAACACACACTGCTCTGCTGGCTGCATCGTATTGCATCTTTCAGCCCTGGCCCAATAGAGCCGAACGCCTACTTATTTTATTTACACTTCCCCCTTCCCATCACTCCCCTACACACACAGTAGACACCCATGTACACATACATCACGCGCCTCTGTAATATCCCCTTGATTGCTGTGTGTGACCCTCTCCTTACCTTCATGATCCTCTTGCACTAACACACATGCTATTGTGTTACTCTTACACATTAATACAACACCCCTTACAAATACACCCCCTGTAGCTATACACTGGCTGACTCCATTACACAAACACTCTTGTGTAGCTATGCATAGCCTTACATACACATTAATGTGACCCCCTTACACGCACATCCCCAGCAGCTGTGCACTCCCTTCTACCCATCACTCTGACCTCCCGCTTGCATGCCTCCTGTAATTATATACACATCTGTGTGTGAGCCCCTTACAGCATACCCAGGAGTGGATTTACCATGAAACAAATGAACTGTGTGATGCCATGAGGTCCCCAGTGAGAGCCCCCACACCCAAGTGCAGGACACACATCTGATAGCCTGCCCTCAAATCCCAGCCGGTGGCGAAGCAGGGCTCAGGCAGGCTGCCTGTATGCCATGGCTGCTGACCTCATGCTGCTCCTGGAAGTGGCCAGCTGCTGCCATGTCTCTGTGTGCCCCTGGTGGGGAGGAGGAGGCAGCTCCGCTCACAGCCCCCACCCCGGGCAGCGCATGGACACCCCCTGCCTCCCTCCCCGCAAGGGGCACACAGAGATGTGCCAGCAGCAGGGCTAAGGCGGCTCCCTGCCCACTTTGCCTCCCTCCCTCTGCACCGCTTTGCTCCTGGAAGCGGCCAGCAAGTCCTTGTGGCCCCTGGAGCGTGTGTCTCTCTGTGCTCCGCCCCTGCCCTGAGTGCTGACTCCACAGCTCTCATTGGCTGGGAACTGCAGCCATGGGAGCACCTGCGGGCAGCGACGCATGGAGACCCTCCTGCTTAGGAGCTCCTGCTGGAGGTCTGTGTGTGCCCAGTTGCTTTGGGAGCTGTGCCACCCGAGGTAAGCAACACTCCCTGTGCCCAGAACCTGCCCTCTGAATCCCTGCCCCACTCAAAGTACCTCACTTTAGTTTCATTTATTTCCCATTACTTATAATAGAAGAGGAGGATGAAGGAGGAAAAAAACCAAAAAGAGAAACAGAGGGGAGGAGAGGAGGGAGATGAGAGAATGTTCTTTTTCTTGGCTGGGTCTCCAACAATGAAGCTGCGCACAGGGCCCCACTAACTCAAAATCTGCCACTGAGCATATCCCCAATAGCTGTGCACATCCCTACACCCATCACTGAGCGATTTCCCCTGGTAGCATACCCCCAGTAGCCGTGCACATCCTTATACCCATCACTGTGTGACTCCGCTGGTAGCATACCCCCAGTAGCTGTGCACATCCTTATACCCATCACTGTGTGACTCCGCTGGTAGCATACCCCCAGTAGCTGTGCGACATTCACCCATCACCGTGTGACATTCAATCTTGCAGGCATGAAATACACACAAACATGCCCGTGGCATTGTTTCCAGGGTGGTGTGCAGCTGACCCTGGGGCTGGCAGCATCTGCTCCGGCCTGGGAAGTGCTGTGTGAGCTGTGAGCCCTCCGGTTGCTGGGCTCAGCCTGCTAGCATCGCCTTGTGGGGCCAGCCTCGCGCTCTCCCCTTTCCTCCGGTCTGGAGCGAGTCCCTAGTGCCGCATGTCCGGCGCTGCTCGGGTGAGGGGCAGACAGTCGGGGGATCTCCGCGTGGGGCGAGGTGGCCGGGCAGTTGCAGCTGCCATCCCTGGGCACTGCCCGAGGCTCCACCTCCCCCAGCCGGGCTCGGAGCGGCTGCAGGCAAAAGGCGGGTGAGCAGAGCGACTCCACCTGGGCTGGGCAGCGGCGTGGGGAGTGAGCGAGGTGGGGGTCGGTGTGGGCCACGCCGGGCTGTTGGATTGCCCCGGGCGCGCGGTCTTCTTGATGGGCAGGGGCACAACATAGAGCATTATTAGCCGCCCACTGGTAGGTCCGGAGCCCGCTTCTCTTTTCTTCCTAGGAGCCGTGTGGTGACCTGAACCACTGTGTGAGCGAGAAGCGGAGCCTCTCTCACACCTGGTCTGGAGAGGCTTGGCAGCGACGTGACCCTGGAGTGGGCCTTGCTGCAGTGATCCTGCTGCTCTGGGCTGGCTGGAGCGTGCTCTTCATGGGTGAGCTTCAGCCCCTGAGACCTCTCCCCCGTGAGGGCCAGCCGGCCAGCTGGCTTCTTGGGGAAGCTGCTGCTGGTCGCTTTGGGGAGGGATGTGTGAGGGAGTGGTGATGGGGTAATTTACTTCCAAAAATCAAATCAGTTTGTTTTGAAAACAGTATTTCCAGAGCAATTAACTGTGCCACTCCAAACCTAGTAATTATTGCACTTTAAAACCCTCAGAGAAAACACATAGTTAGGTGCTTAACTATTCATTTCAAATAGCTAACTGCCCTGCCCCCGGGGTCATGGGGCAAATTAAATTAATACAACTACACATTAGATCAGGGGTGGGCAAACGTTTTGGCCTGAGGGCCGCATGGGGTTGTAAAACGGTATAGAGGGCTGGATAGGGAAGGCTCCAGCCTGCTGCTCCTGCCGGGGAGCGTTGCAGCCGCGTGACTGGTTCCAGCGAGTGGTGGGATTGGTAAGGGGCAAGGGGTCGCGGGCGGGGGCAGTCAGGGAACGGGGCATTGGATGGGGTAGCGACTCTGGGGGAGAGTAGTCAGGGGAGGGGAACGAGGAAGGGGCCGGGACTCACTTCCCAGGCCAGGAGCTCAGGTGGGCTGGACAGGATGGTCCTGTGGGCCAGATGTGGCCCGTGGGCAATAGTTTGCCCACCCCTGCATTAGATCAATACAAGAATCTGCTGTCCCCTGGCTCCAGATGTCCAGGAATTTCTTAACTAGGGAGTGGAAGCCTGTGTTTGTTTTCTCCCCTCCATCTGTGTAGTTTTCTGTGGCTTGCTGTATCACTTGCTAAATATATTTAACACACACTATTTACCCTTCTGTGTGCCCTTTCCACCCTTGGAGTTTTACAAATCACACTGAATGCAAGACCCTTAATAATAATAGTCAGCCCTTATATTGCACTTTCTTTACCTGTTTTCACAGTGCTGCAAAGAATTAACTAATCCTGGCTAAATACCCATGTGAAGTAGCATGTAATCATTAGAACCAGCATTCATTTTTTAAAAACACCACTTATTTTTCTGATGGGCAAACAGTGGGTTGGATTATTAAGCCATTTCCTGACCGCCACTGTGGTAGGCATGGGAGCAGGCATTAGTTCTGCATAAAGTTGAAATGAGGAGGCATCCAATGCTGACACTATGATCCTGCTTTTGCTTGTTTGCAAACTGGATCTCACGTTTTTTTAATAACAGGGTTTCCTGTTGGTTAAAGGGAGGGCCATTTTTAGCACTGAGGGGTCCAGCCCAAGATGAGGGATTTAATGCTTTGCCCAAAGCAATCCGATTTCACAGTGCTGCCAGAAAAGTAGCCCAAATAGAGCTGGAGACAGCTACAGCTTAGCTAGGTTATCCTGTCCCTATTTATAGATCCCTTCCTTCACCGAACTCCACCCAGCACAGAGGTTTACTGAGTAGTATTAAACCAAGATTCCATCATCTCTGTTTCCCAAAATACATTTGCATTCAGGGTGGCTGGTATGACTTCCTGTAACAGACCTGGAGGGGCAAGGGAGGAGGAATGGGACAGGAAAGCAGTAATATGTGGATGCCCGCTCCTTGCATCATTGCTAACTTGTCTTCTACCTAGCAGAGTCTGGGGAGTTAAAACTTGCATGTCCCTGAGGCTCTCTCTTATAGAGGGGGAAGAGGAGCAGCGTGGCCTTTTCAACTTGGGTGAGTTGCCGAGGAAATGGTTTCAAACGAGACTGTTGAGTTGCTTTATCTGGTTGTGCAACTCTGTGCACCGCTGAAGTTGTAAAAGATTGAGGAGGAAGGTTAAGGCTTTTTATAGATGCAAAACAGACCACGCCTCAAATCTGACTTAACATCCTAAGATTATTGTAATTTTAAAGGTAAGTATCTCTTCCTTTTTTAAAAAATTCCACCTTTTTCCCCACTCTAGGAGGGAAAATATAACTTCTTACAACTTAACTACTCTGGTGGCAGTTACTGAAGGAAAAAACAAGGGACTGTTTTTGCCAGTCCCCCAATAATCAATGAGTTCCGCATGTTGGCTCTGTGATGGTGGCAACGTACCACAACCATTTTGGTAATGCAGATGCACAGAATCTGTGCTGGCCAATTAGGGAGACAAAATCAAGGAAGGGCAAAGAAATAATTAATCTTGGACTTTTTTCTTTTAACCGATCGTTACAGACCATAGAGAATAAAGAAGAAACCATTTAAAAGGTAGTTAACAATGTCTATTTAATAACTAATACATTTTAGTTTTGGTGCTAAGCTCCTGGCAATACGGCACCTGTTGCAAGAGCTCCAGTGTTCTGGGGTTTGCTATCCACTGAGGCCTTTTCTGATCCCCTGGAACAATCCCGGGAATGAAAAACTGTATTTACAGTCTTTGTTTCAGTCTTTTATTGTATTAAGCAGTTTCTTCATGAAGGGCTTCCTACAATTCATTCACTTCTGCAAATCCTGGTGGGTAATTGAATAAGCTATGCTGTGAATTCCCCCCCTCCCTTGTTTCTTCTTTTTTACTCTGATAAATATTCCCTTGATCCTTTTCCTTCTTACACGAATCCAGACTGTAAGGTCTTTATTTTTTCTTAAGGAAAGAGGGGTGTATGTATGTGTGTGTTGTCTTTGAAGACCAAAGCAGAGTAAATGTTCCTATCCTTCTAGTTTGTGGAAGTTTGATGCAGTAAATTGTGAAAATTGGAAAAAGAAAGAATAAGGGCTGCCCCTTTTTGTTGTTGTTGAATGTTTGTTAAAAATATAGTCTACCTGAAAGGGTGTAAACGTTTCATATTTCATTCCACTATGCAAAATGGTTGTGGAAAATTTACCAGCCTAGGCACAAAATCTGCTTGCCTGCCCTTTTACTATGATGATGCTGAAAAAAAGGAACGGAACTTTATTCCTTTTAAAAATAAAAAACCTCTTTGCTCTCAACCAGGGGTTCTAAAACTTGGGGTCAGGACCCCTCAGGGGATCACGAGGCTATTACATGGGGAGGTTGTGAGCTGTCAGCCTCCATCCCAAACGCTGCTTCGCCGCCAGCATTTATAATGGTGTTAAATATATTGAACATGTGTTTTTAATTTATACGGGGCAGTTGCACTCAGAGGTTTATGTGAAAGGGATCACCAGTAAAAAAGTTTGAGAACCACTGCCCTAGACAAACAGACAAGTCCTACTTTTCAGGGTTGCCTTAATTGGCTGGTCATATTTTTATAGTGTGGGGCCTTCAGAAAACCCTTTCTGTGCAAGTCATTCCCAAGTGCTGATGCTTATGGCATTGTAATTGGGACTATGGTGTTTACCCAGAGGAAGCTTCTATGAAACCACCCTGCATCTCCCACCTCCAGACTGGGATGGACTGGCCTGTTAAAACGAAACCTCCCCAGCCCCTGGCAAACTCTGGAACTGTCTTGTTCAGAGGGTTCATTAGCAGGTTTTGGGAACCGCAGTGGTGATGATGTATATCAAACCTTGTTTCTTTTTCTTTTCTTTTCCTTTCCTTTCCTTTCCTTTTTTCCCCCCCCTTCTTTTGATCAGAACCAACCTCCCTTTCTACAGTGTTGGGATCTTTACGCCAGTCCATGCCGCAGCACCTCGCCCCTTTCCGTTGGCTCGGACCTAACCTAGGATAAATCTTGGCGTGATCTGGGTAGGGGGGAACCATGGGGAGCTCTGCCTCATCGCTGGCTACAGAGACGGAGTCGGACCATGGCTTCACTAGCCCACCCTACCCGGGGCACCCGGTTGCGAGCTGGTATAGGAGTAGCCACAATGGCCCTGTTTGGGAAAGTGCCCTTATAACACGGCAGCATCAGCACTTACAGCACCGGGCACGAAGGTAAGAAAGAGGGGAAAGAGCCTGATCGCATACCTCTCAGCTGTGCCCTGAACTCAGGACAGGACACTTGGAGGCTGAGTCAGCTTTACTGAGGCCAGATCTTGGTCCATCTGAGATCTGGGGCCAAATTCCTATTGACATCAGTATGGCCAGACAGTGTCCTTTTAAAGAGCAGCTGATGTCTCATGGAAAACCTTGTGTGTGTCTATCTCAAATTTCCCTGCTCCATTTAATAGCAAAGCTGCCTTCATGAGAAAGGGCTTTCGATTCCTTTAAGCATTGGCCCGGTCCTGCTGCTTGTGGCCCCTCTTCTTTCTTGTGACTTCCCAACTGGTTGCTATAGAAGTGATGACAGTGTCACAAATGGGGGATTATGACGCCAGGTTGGTGGGGATAAGCAGCAAGATTCCATGAACTCCTAAGAGCGAGAGATGGTATTTTTCGTGCTTATGCCCTTGGCAAAAAATAACAAGAAAATAAAAATCACACGCCAAGAACCAAATCGGCTTCAGAGACAATTACCTCCAAGGGGAACTTGTCCCACATCACCAATCCCCCGGCTCCAATGAGATCTGCAGATCAAACTGCACCTGAATCACTATACGTCCCACTATCTTTTCTCCCTGCGAGCTCCTCGCAGTTAAGGTTTTTCCTCCTATTAGGTGGCTGGTGTCCTATATTTGCAGGTTGAGAGGTATGTTGAAAGCATTTAACAGTGTGCTGCCCGGGGGGCCTTGGCTATAAAGGCTGCTGTGTTTCGCGCTAATAATATTTTAGCCTCTGATTAATGCTTGCTTTTTATAGCTTCTCGGCTTGTAGGGTGACTGTACCTGCCTGATTCTGTGTAGAGACTGTAGGAGTAGCAATTTGCTTCCAAGCTTCTCTGAACTGTTATGGCTTCACTCTGAAAGTGTTTGTGTATGTCGTGTACCTGTCTGTTGCCCACTGCTGTAAATCCCAATGAGTTTTTTTTTTTTTTGCCCTGCTTCATGGCACCTGGATCTTGCTGCTGGCACAGACACGGGGAGACCCTGGGTCAAACAATTTCATGGCGTGCTCCTTCGCAGCTCTGCCCTGGGTTTCCTGTAATGCTGGCAACTGTGTAATTTAATCAGTTGTTACCTTTGCTTTCGGCCATGTGACCAGATTCTCAGCAATGCTCCAGGGGACTTTAAAAAGGCCATGTCATGTAGTCTGTGCCATTATAGCTGTGCCACCACACTCTGGGGCTGGCCTCCTGTTAACTTGTGTAGATCTCAAGTGCGTACCTTTTGTCTGTGCACCAGTTCTCCCAGTTTAAATGCTTGCTTTTCATTTATGCTGCACATTAGAGTTCTGAAACTGAATTTCCAAACCTCCCACAGGGGAGAGAAACAGTGATCCAAACAACCATTCCTCCTCCGGCTGAAACTTCTAAGCGGCATACGCTGGAGAGGCAGGAGCCAGGATCCACAGGCTGAGCCAGTCTGCTGCTCGTGGGCCTGTGCGATACAAAAGGCAATATGTGCTACTCTTGTAAAAGATCTGATGATCTAATTTAGTGCAGCATTTCATTGAGATTTTGGAGGACTTAAGAACCTGTGTGGTGAGGTGTGGGGTACGGGAGCATGAATGTAGTTTCTTAACTGGTCAGGTTCCGTGGTGGAAAAGGTGTGATGGATGTGATGTTTAAGAGGAGGAATAACTGGTTTCCGAGCAGATAAAGCCGGTGTCTTGTTAGGGGAGCTGTATGAGAGCTGTGTGTTTCCTGCTAGAGCAGGAGTACAAAAATAGTGTCCCTCCTACCCTTCCAAAAAAAGTAGACTGTGACTCTAGCAGGCAGGAAGATCCCCAGTTGTGATTCACCACCAAGTTCTTGTGTGGGAAGAATTTGCTTTTAGGCAGCGGTTCCAGAGCTAGGTTTAGAAGCCCCAATGAAATTAGACAGTCTTTCAGTCCATACATCAAAGTACCCACAGTTCCCATCTCTAGGTCTGTGGAACAATGATACTGAGCAAAGGCAGCTAATCTATATCCAGAGCAGGGTGGATGAATACACTCTTCTACAAAAATAAAAATAAATAAAACAAATCTGAGCAGACGGCGTCGGCTCTTGCCTTTGAATGTCCTATCCCCTGGAGCCCAGCGGAGCAGGAAGGAAGTACAGTACTGCACAGTCAATCTGAGGCCGGAGTGAAGTTCTAGGATTGACTTGACTTTGCCTGCTGATTTCCTGCCTGGGTACAGCCAGCTTCTGAGCTAATAATGCATTGGTCTGTGGAGTCCAGTGCAGAGCAAAGGACTCTAGACGGCTTGCGAATTCTGAATGAACACTGAACTGTTTACTCAAAGAAAATTGCTTGGTAGGTGGTGATTGTAAGTAGAGTGTGGGAAAGAGCAAAGACCTGGAGGGTGGTGGGGAGGGAGGAAAAGGTGCCTTCCCCTTTTAGGAGTTTATAGGCTGGAATGAGGCAGGCAGTGTGTTTAAAGATGCTGATAGTGCAGACTGAGTAGGCCTTTGGCATTCCTCTTATGCTCAAGACAGAAGGACCTGGGGGAAAGAAAAGGGTGGCCCAGTGGCTTGGATGCTGGCTTAGAACGTGGGAGAAGGCCCTGCTCTGTGTAAGTTTCCTGTGTGAAGTTGGGCAAATCAATTAGCCTCTCTGGGTCTCAGTTCCCCATCATGGAGAGGGGATCACAGCGGTGCCCTGCCTCCTTGGGAGTCGTAAGGCTGTGTATTGCTAAGGCTAGCGAAGTGGTGTGGTGCTGGGAGCTACCTAAGTGCCTTCAATAGAGTGGGTACTCCCCAGGGGCTTGAGGTTTTTTGCCTGTTGTTGAAATCTCTGATTAGCCTGGAGTCGCCTTTGTCCGCAACTTCATCACATCTTGGAAGCTAAATGGAGTCAGGCCTTGGGTGAGAGCTTTCTATGGACTATTTAGGTGCTGGTGGCTCGTTAGGGTGCACTCTTCCATCAGTTTTGAACTAGGGTTCATGTTAGAGGGCTCTGGGCTGTCTTTGCAGTGAGTCTTGAGAGAGGTTGTGGTTGCTTGTCATGAATTCTCATGCATTTTTCACAAGCAAAGAGAGGTAAAAAAAAAAATTCTTGAGTAATTGCATTCTGCTTTTCTGAATTCCCCCCTGTAATTGCAGACCGATATGGTACCTTCTGTACTAATCTGTTGTGTTGCTATGCGCTGTTAAATAGCTACTGTGTTATACCCCAGAGATGACTGTATTTTAGTGGTTTACCAGTGGCTCCTGTGTGTAGACACTTTGTAAAGCAGTTTGGACAGATTTCACTGTGAAAATGCATTTAATTTAACACTGAAATTTTTTTGTCACCTGTGTTGCCAGTCTTCCTCTTTGAGAAAGGTTGTGGTGAGACGACAACTAGCTGAATCTGGGTTTTTCTGGTCCCTTTGACTGCAGCCAGTTTTATTCTAGCCCCCAGCCCCATGGTCTCTGAAAAGCTGGAGCGGAATTCTGCATCACAGTCTCGACTTTTCCAGCTCTGTAGAAATTCTCAAAATTCTGCTGCAGCGTCAAATACATTTTGAAAAGGCTTTTATGCAATTACATATTGCTGGGCCTCAATCACTGTAGGGAGTACAGCATCTCTTCTACTGACTTTTTGGCTCAAAAGACATTGCTCATCAGACCACCCTTGAAAGGGAGGTGGCATTCTCCCCATTTTGGAGAGCGGGAAACTGAAGCACAGGAATGGGGATGGTGGGAGGAAAATGATTTGTCCACAGACTGGGTCTGCCAAAGCCAGGATTAAAATACAGGAGCACTCCTGCGCTTTGTCTACTAGACAACACCTCCCCTCGTTATGGCCAGTGATCATGAAGCTAAGTAAGGAGCTGGCTTTGCTGTTGGTAGTGGCTGGAGAGACAGCGACCTCTGCTTCTGCCAGCAGCGGCCTGGGCAACGCTGCCACTTCTAGCCACAAGTTCAGGGTTCTCTCCAGTCCTGCAGAGATCAGCATGGCCATCACCAAATCTGGAGCAGCCACAGCGGCCTGACTAGCATTGGACAATTGGCTGTCCTGGGTGGGGTTCTGCAGGCTCTGTGCTTTTGCCCTTGCTGCTCAGTATGCCTACAAGGCTACTGGGAATGTTAACAGGCAGTGAAGGATGGCTGGAAACTCTCCCGATTTCTTAATTTGCACATGGTGCCATTAGCTGATCATTGATCTCAGCGGCATTCTGCATATTAACCAGGGGACAGCAGCCAAATCTTTGGTCCCCTCCCATCCTGTGGTGTCCCAGCACATCTCCATGCATTCTGGGCGGTTTTATTTAGGGAGATTAGCAGAACTGATATTTCTCATTATCGAAGCAGGTGGGCTGCTCCTGCACATGTGTGTCAGAGAAGGAATCCTAGACTATCAGAGTTGGAAGGGACCTCAGGAGATCATCTAGTCCAGCCCCCTGCTCAGAACAGGACCAATCCCCAATTAAAGCATCTGTGGCGAGTCTGGCCCCATGGCGCCCCTCTGAGGCCGGGGCGGGTCGTGGCGGTGGACCTCCGCCACTCTGTAACCCCCAATCACGGGGCCGCGTGGCCCAATGGCCAGGGTCACTGAGGTTCCCCCCTCTCTGGGGTAGCACAGCCTAATGGCCAGAGTCACAGAGGTTCCCCCTCTCTGGGGTAGCACGGCCCAATGGCCAGAGTCACTGAGGTTCCCCTCCTCTCCGGGGTAGCACGGCCCACTGGCCAGAGTCACTGAGGTTCCCCCCCTCTGGGGTAGCACGGCCCACTGGCCAGAGTCACTGAGGTTCCCCCCCTCTGGGGTAGCACGGCCCACTGGCCAGAGTCACTGAGGTTCCCCCTCTCTGGGGTAGCACGGCCCAGTGGCGGCAGGGGTAGGGGGACCCGGGCCCGCCCACTCCACTGGGTCCCGACCCAGGGCTCACCTATTTGTGGGGGGGGCTTCCCTGCCCCTAGCTCGGCAGGGATCCACTCGCAACACGCCGAGCGTACGTGTCTCTTTAAAAGTTCCCTGGGTCACTTCCTACCCTTTGCTGCTGGGGCTTTCGGCATCCAGGGGTCTCCTGCCACGTTCCCCTTCTGGGCTGATGTCTGGCTGGGCTGGCCTCTGGGCCCTGGGATCCTGGCTGCACCTCCGTAGGAGCTGGTAGTAAGCATCCTTCCCCTCCCACGGTCAGCCCCAACTGACCAGCTCTGCAGGCTTTTATACTGCTCCTCCAGTTGGAGCATGCCTAGCAGGGCTTCTGGGGCGTGGCTTCCTCAGCCCAGAGGGAGCGGTTAACCCCTGCAGTGCCAGTGCGGGGCCACTCCGCTCTGTCACAGCATCCAACAGATTTTTGCCCTATATCCCTAAATGGCCCCCTCAAGGATTGAGCTCACAATGCTGGATTTAGCAGGCCAATGCTCAAACCACTGAGCTATCCCTCCCCCTGAAGGCTGGAGGCTCGGGGGCTGGAACTCTACAGATGTAAAAGGCTTTACCCCAAAAGGATGCTGGGAGAGTTGGCTAGTCACACTATTCACACTTTACATTTGAGGCAGAGAGGGGAAGCGACTTGCCCAAAGTCATGGAAAGGAGTTAGTGGCAGAGTCTGAGTCAGTCTTATGAGTTTCCTGGCTTCCAGCCCCCTTGCTCAGACACTGGGCCGTGTCTCTGTGTAGGTAAAATGATACGGTTGCTAGTTTGCGACAGTTTCTCCAGGTCTTGTATAAATAAATTTATATGGGAAATTTGGCTTTAACCGGTGTTTTTGTAGGGGAATTTTTGTACAGAGTTCTGAGGATCCCTCAGTCTCTCTAGCAGCCCAGTTAATTCTGGCCTGACTCAAACAGAGCTGACTACCTCATTCCCACAACTGCCTACTCGGTGGCTCATGTTTTTGAGAGCTCCCTCACCTCAGTTCTACACTGAGCAGGGTTAGACCTATCAGAAACTTGATATTATTTCCCCTCTAAACTCCCCTCTTCTCGTCTCGTTCTCTGAGCGATTTAATTTGAAAGGCACAAACCAAGGACTGTGCTGTGAGATGGGAGGTTCAGTTAGGGACGTCAGGAGTGTATTCCCAGAGCTTCTGGATATGAGTGGAGCCACTTCTGTGCAGCGCCAGCCCAAACTGGCTTGTGCGCATGGGGATTCTGGAATTGGCGAACTGCTTCCGGGTCTCTCAGACCAGGCTCAAAGAGGCCCCCGGGCTAAGATGCGGTTGGAGAAGACCTGGCTCTGGTTTGACTCATGATGTGTCTGAGTTGCAACCGATTATGCTGCTTGTTTTCATGTGTGGGGCAGGGAAGAGAGACCCTGTCTCCCAAACCATAATGCTACAGACATGGCCTGCGTGTCTTGGGATGCGCTTCCTGGTCATGCTAGACATGGGACCAGGGTTCCCCCAGTCTCCCCTTCTTCTCCGCTTCTCTCTGGGCTGTCATCTGACTGGGATCCCTCTGTAGTGCCAGTAGCGGGTGCTATGGTAGCAGTAAAGTGGGCATGTCTGGCTTAGCTCTGTGCACTTTGCTGTTATTCCCTCTGGGAATCACCATGGTGTTGAACTTCAGCTGGGACTTGGTGGAGTAAGACTGTTGCTCGTTGCCACGGAGACCATCTGGCTGGGAATGCTGGGTTGTAACTCTGTGTGTGCCAGATCTCTCTGAAATACATGGTGCTTGGGGTGATATCCTGGCTTCCTCGTGGCCCCCCAGCTGCTTCTAAGACATCCGCAGCCTTTCAGTAGCACCTGTATGTTTAGCACACAGGTAGCTTGACCCAGGCACAGGTCTGCAAAGCCCCTCAGTTGTTTCAATTGTCGCTGTTTTGAACACGTTTTTCTGGAGCTGTGGAGAACTCGGAGGACATACTTGTGAGGCGGGGTAGGGTTATGGAGTTCATGCACATGCACCTTAGTGCTGGTGACTGGTGGTGGCATGGTAGTTCTGGAGACTGATGCAATCAGTTTGCCCACAAACAGGTAGCAGCAGCAGCAACAGGACAAGCTTCCCCCCGGTGCTGCCCTCACAATAAGCCTGGGACAAAAAGGGCGTCTGGTGTTTCTGACCCAGGCAGACCCTGACTTCGCTGTTGATGGTGGGGTGAATTCTGGGAGGGGGGATGCTTGTTCACTGGGGTCTGGACTAAGCCACATGCATCTCACTAACCAGTCCGCCAGTGGTAATGGAGTTTGGGCCCTACCAACCTGAGCTGGATTCTAAGCCAGGACCTAGAAGTGAAAGGCTCCGTATCCTCTTTCCAGGGCAAAGGAAGGTTTCATAATTTTTCTTTCCTGTGGCCCTCCCCAGGAATCTGCATGTGGACTCGGAACTTGCATGGCAAGGGTCAGCTCAGGGCAAAATCCAAGAGCTGCATTTAGAGCCCATGGATTGGAATTTGAAAGCAAATACGGAGACCCTTTGCCTGGTCTGTGGCAGCACAGAGCTGTGCTATGGTGCAGCAGAGAAAGCACAGCTGGCCTGTGTTTGAAATAGTGTTAATTTCAAGATACTCACCATTGGTGTAGCAAGAGACCAGTGGCCTTGCCACTTCCTCTAGGTCGGGGTTGGCAACCTTTCAGAACTGATGTGCCGAGTCTTCATTTATTCGCTCTCATTTAAGGTTTCGCGTGCCAGTAATACATTTTAACGTTTTTAGAAGATCTCTTTCTATAAGTCTGCCATATATAACTAAACTATTATATGTAAAGCATACAAGGTTTTTAAAATGTTTAAGAAGCTTCATTTAAAATTATATTAAAATGCAGAGCCGCCAGGACCGGTGGCCAGGACCTGGGCAGTGTGAGTGCCACTGAAAATGGCCACACGTGCCATAGGTTGCCTACCCCTGCTCTAGGCTCTTGCTGCACCCATTGCTCTGATGTCTGAGCAGTCTGATACTCCACAGGTGCATGCGCACATGGATCTGTGGCTGTCTCCCAGTCTGCAGAGGCCTTGATGGTTTTGCTTTACAGAAGCAGGTTAAAAGAATGAGGAGTACTTGTGGCACCTTAGAGACTAACAAATTATTTGGACATAAGCTTTTGTGGGCTACAGCCCACTTCATCAGATGCATAGAATGGAACATACAGTAGGAAAATATATATATATATATAATAAACACACACACAGACAGAGCGAGAGAGAGAGAACATGAAAAAGTGGAAGTTGCCATACCAACTCTAAGAGGCTAATTAATTAAGATGAGCTATTGCCAGCAGGAGAAAACTTTTGTAGTGGTAATCAGGATGGCCCATTTCAGACAAGTGTGAGTAACAGTAGGGGAACAGTTAACATGGTGAAATAGATTCAATTTGTATAATGACCCAACCACTCCCAGTCTTTATTCAAGGCTAAATTAATGGTATCAAGTTAGCAAATTAATTCCAGTTCAGCAGTTTCTCATTGGAGTCTGGTTTTGAAGTTTTTTTTGTTGAAAAATTGCCACTTTTAAGTCTGTTACTGAGTGACCTGTGAAGTTGAAGTGTTCTCCTGCTGGTTTTTGAATGTTAAGATTCCTGATGTCAGATTTGTGTCCATTTATTCTTTTGTGTAGAGACTGTCTGGTTTGGCTAATGTACATGGAAGAGGGGCATTGCTGGAACATGATGGCATATATCACATTGGTATGATATAAATGGTAGCTGATGGGTCCCTCATGCCACTGGAACTGCTTGCTGTACCCCTAGGGGAGGGGTCTGGAGATGGGTTTGGAGCATTATGGATGCATTTCTCCTCATTGATGCCCGGACAAAAGTCCTTGGAGGTCTAAGGCAGCGGTCTTCAAAGTTTTTCCTCCATAGCCACTTTTCGCGGAGGAAAAACTCGTGTGGGCCCTGGGGGTATGTCTGCTGAAATGCCGCCTCAGAAAGCGGAAGCTTCCGCTTTCCGCGGTGGCATTTCGGCGGTACAAAAATAGACAGCCCGGGAGTTCGGCAGTCTGCCGGGCGGGACTGGTGGCGGCTCTGGGATCTCGCGCACCCCAGTTTGAAGACCATTGGTCTAGGGGGAAGGAAAGGGAGAAGAGATTGGCGGGAGGGGGCAGAGCAAGCACTGTAAAATGAGAACTCTGTTGAGTCTCCCCTGAACAGCTCTGCCAGCTTCACTGAAAACTCCTTTGCTGCTTGAAAGGAAACAGGCTTGGGACGGGCATGTGGGCCAGTATTTCAGGGCAGATCATCCCGACGCAGCTCTGGGGCTGCAGAGAGACATCGTGCACAGCTGCCTCTCAGAAGTAACTATGGAATTAATATGCTGGCAGCAGGAAGGGGGAACCTGCTGAGCTCCTAGGCACAGCTCAGCCACTTCAAGGAAGGCAAAGGTAGGAAGATTCCTCAGGGTCATGTTAAGGACTGGAGAAATGAAAAAGCCAATACTGCACCCGCAGTGTGCTGGAGAATGCCTGCCCCTCTGAGAAACCAAGTGTGTTAACCCCTGCACTCCCACTGCAACGTGTACCAACGATAAGGATGACCGGACCAGAGGCTTTGAGGTGACAGCTGATCACAGCAAGAGTCAGGCAGGAAGCTTCTTGGATTGTTGAGTGGTTGTTTTTGCTTTGCTTTGTAGCATCAGGCTGCTGCAGGAGACAGGATGCTGGATCTGAGTGTGATCTGGTCTGACACCACCTACGCTCCTCCAGAATGGAAAGTCAGGTCTTGGTTAACAAGATGGTTCAGAAGCCAATAGAAGAACAGTTAAAAGGTAGTGATTTTTTCCTGCCCCTGAGTCCCTGTGCAGCTCATGGAGTGGGATAGAAGGGCTCTGTCAGAGCTACATTCATCTCATCTCAAGCTTGTTTGCTGTACCTGGGGGAAACGTACTTCTGGGCCATGTCCATTGCAAGCGGTCCATCTGAATCCAGGGCGAGGTGGTTAATGTGATGGGGAGGGCAACTGTTCTGGGGGTGTGGGCACGACAAGAGAATTAATCAGGACTGGGAGAACGAGTTGTCGGTGCTGTTGGAATGTAAAAGTCCTTGGGCTGTAGATTACGTTGTGCATCTGTCCTCTGCTCTGAGTGAGGCCTTGTTGCTGCATTGTTTCAGCCTTCTTCCCTCTAGTGCGTAGCCTTCCCAATAACTGCTAGGGCACCTTCCCCCAGGACTACAGCTGCCCAGTGACCCAATGCAAGCCTCACCAGGCCTCCAGGCATAGTACTATCAGAGCACAAATAATGCAGCTGGCAAGGAATAGCTAACAGAATATTCCATCATTCGTGCCAGAAATGGTGTGTCTCTGCAGCTCTGGGAGTGAACTGAAGTCGGCAATGATGAGTTATGAAGAAACCAACTGAAGGTGGTGGTGGTGGGGAGAGCCTGTGTTACAGATACTAGGTGAAAGCTCTTCTCTGGTACAGCAAGTTATTAAATCCAGCAGCAAACTGCAGCCCCCAGCTGGAAGGTTACGCACACATTCACATGCAGTGTGTAGGCCTTTGGGATCTGTGCCTTTGCTAGGCAGTTCAGCCCCAAATCTGTACAGGGGGTGGTCCTGGTGTTTCAGGGTGTACCCTACGCGCCTCCTTGCCCTGCCGTTTACCTCCCTTCCCTTGCCCAGACATACTGACAGAGCTTCACAGAAAGGTTCAGCTGTGAGATGGGTGCCAGAACCAGGCAAAGTTTGCTCTGTGGAGGGCCAGCCTGACAACCTGCTGGGAGCCCGAGGGCTACCTCTGCCTTGTATACAATGGATCAGATTGCAGCCCCCCTCATCTTCAGTTCAGTGAGTCAGATCGTGGAGACCACAGCTCCCAGCATGCAGTGCTCAGAGTGGCAGTGCTTGCTGGGCCCTGTAGTTTCCACAGGCCCAGGCCTTTGTATTAAAGACAGTGGGTGCACCATTATCCGGTTGGTGTGTCTCTCCCCCGTTGACAGTCAGTGAGAATTTGTATCTTCGAAAATCTCACCAAATGGCTGTTGTGGTCCCCCTTAGAGCCGGGGGTGAGCTATGCATTGGTCTGCCCAGGTTGAGTTGTGATGCAAGCAATTTCTTTCCAGGTGACCCTGCCTCCAGATAGCCATGCCAGCCAAAAGCAGGATGGCAGGAAAGCAGCAGCTTTTTTCCCCTGAAGCTCCATTCAGACTGCATTTGAGGGACTGGAGTTATGTGCACAGGCAATTCTGTGCTTGTTCTGGTCCCAGTGCTGAGGATCACCTACTCTGCCTTGGCTGGGGTAGGGAGTCTCATCAGACCGCAGCTGCTTGTTGTTAATACGCTAGGAAGCTGAGTGAAGAATCTTGCACAGCTGTGTGGCTTGGTGGCTTTAGTGTGTGTCTGCAGAGAGACCCGGATTTAGAAGCACATAATGCTTCTGGGGGTGTTTAAAAAAAATAATTAGCAGAAATCCTGGGATTCCATCCTCTGGCGAGAGACTGCTTGATCATTAGCACCGCCAGCGTATTGAAAGCAGCTTCCCCGGCCCTCAGGTGCCATTGCGATGGGTGAATCAGGCATGATGCAGAGCGTGTGGATGTTACAGAATCTCCGAATGAGCAAATAAAATCGGGTCATGATGCTTTGGTTCACTGCAGTCATGTAGACGCTTCCCACTCCCTTGGAGTGTTCACATGGGTGCTGGAGCCAGCCGTAGGGAAGTGGGAGACTGTCTCAGCTTGCTCTGTGTGTTTAATAGGCTGTCTGTGAGTGCACTGTCCATAGTAAGGTGGCTGAGCGGTCACAGTGGCCGACAAGCTCCATCTGTCATGTGTACTGTTAAGTCTTTTGCGGGCAGAATGCTGACTCTTTCTCTCCTCCATCTGTGACCCACAGGCTCACTGCAGTGCTGCTAAGCTTCCCACCCTCCCCTCGGAGTTTGCACATGCCAGCTTGTGCCAAGATTACTCAGGAGGGGGAAGTCCTTGGCAGGAGGGGCAGGAGATGTGCGTTTAAACAGGCTGCAGAATTTGACCTGCCTTAACCCCTTAATCACAGAACTTTTTTTAAAAAAAAGAATGACAACGTGCCTGGATTTATTTAGCAGCTGTGTGCGTGGGGGATGGGATGGGAAGGCGGACTGTAGGGTTGGAGGAGTGGTGGAGCCGTGGGGGTGGGGTGGAGAATGGGAAATGCAGTGATCTGGGGAGCTCAGAGTGATGGCAGGCCTGTCAGTACACCACACAGCTGCTTGTGGCTATGGTGAGAGAGGGAGCGGAGCTGCAGATGGAGGGAGCAGACATTGTATAGTGAGGGGTGTAGTGCAGTGGGATTGCCTGGGAATCAGGTTGTTCCTGGTGTGCTGTTTCTATGGGCACTTGGCAATTAAGGGGTTAATTGGTTATGGTTGGAGAGCAACCAGCCTCTGGATTCTTGAGCAGTCATACTCTGAAGGAGGCAGTAAACAGTATGTTGGGCTAAAAAAGTCTGGTCCAAAGTCTTCCAGGGTACAGTATAATTCGTAGGTGCTTCATTGGTAATTACTGTCTGACTGAAATTTCGCATAGTGAGTATTTCAGAGGCCTGGCTGGGGCAAGTGAAGTTTTTTTCCTTTTGGCTAGATGCCCGGAGGCCATGGCAGCCATCTTTGCTGTGGGCATTCGGTGCTGATGTCTCAGAGGGAGAACTGGAGGGTAGGAATACATGTACTGTCCAGCTGCTGCTAACAGCTCTGTTGAGTCTGTTCTTGCTGCCCTTTCTGGTTCAGTGTAATCCCTTTAGTTCACCTTGCTGTGCCCAAGAAACCAAAAGAGTGACCCTTTTATAGATGAACCACACAGCAACGCTGAACAGCCTGGATTTCTGTGCAGAATGTTCCCCTGAATGGGCAGGCACCAAGGAAGTCAAGGTTTCCCTATATTATAAGGTACACTTCCACCCCATGACATCCTCTTGGTGCTTCCTGGCTCACTGATGGTATCCCATAATGCAGCATCCAGTGACATCACAAATACCACAGACAGCACACAGCAAGAGTCCTGGCATTTTCTGGTGTATTCTACTGTCCTCTTTAGTGAAGCAGGAAGTCAGAGAGAGAGTTTCTGTCTGATGGGCCCTGGGATTGCATAGACTGTGTGCCCCAACTTTACTCTGCAGGGTGCTCTGTGGAGCAGATACAGATGAGGTGAATTTCTGTCTCGGCTTTGCAACTCACTCTCAGCACCTCTAGCCCAAAGCAATATTTCATATCCTTGCCTATTAGGATCAGTTAGCACACTGGGCCCAGTGCTGCAGTCATTGGCACAGGGAAGAGAGGAAGCACCACAAGCCAGGATCTGTTTAAGCACCTCCAGGGGACGCACAAGGAGGAAGGGGGAAGGAATGTTGACGGATTAGCAAAGGATGAGACCAATATGGATAGAAGTGTTTATCCTTTGAGCTTCTCAGAGGCTGTCACCGATATAAGAGGTAACCAAAGAGATGAAGAATATCCAGTGGGCAGGAGTCACAGATATAGGAATTAAATTACTTTTATGGGAGCTGGGATGTTGAGCCCCAGTGAGCTGACTATATTCTAGCAGGGCTAATTATGCTCTCCCTGAGCCGTTCAGTCCACTGCTGGTTTGGGGTTCTGGCCGTCGGCTCCGCTCACCTTGGTGCTGGTCTGGAGTTCCAGCACAGGCCCCCTGCCAGCCAGGGCCTGGGCCTCCGGCCCTGCTCAACCCGCTGCTGGACTGGGGTACCAGCCGCCAGCTCCATTCACCTCACTGCCGGTCTGGGGTTTCAGCCGCTGGCCCCGTGCCAGCCAGGGTCTGGACCTCCAGCCTTGCTCAGCCTGCTTCTGGCCTGGCACACCAGCAGGCCAGCCTGGGGCTCTGCTCCTGGCCTGGGCCCAGCTCTCTGCAGCCGCCTCCAGCTGTGACCTACTGGCCCCAGCCTGGGGCAGTGAGGGGTGCAGACGGGGCAAGAAGGTGCGCAGCTCAGCACTCCCATCTTAAAATTGCTTATATCAGACCATGTCTGCGTTTGACCTTGTATGTGTCCTCTGTCGCCATTTTTTTGAGAGTTGGAGGGAACATTTAACAAAATGGCAGCTCCTAAGAAAGCAAAGCTAGATGTCCGTTCATTTCAGCCTTCTTAATCAGACACATTTGGATTTATTCAAAAGAAGGACCGTGCTATTTGTGCTTTCTGTTATGAAAGTATTGTTTGTCACACATCAAGTGTTCGACATTTTGAAAATAAGCACGAGAAAACCTTTCTTGACGAAGCAGACAAGACTGCGTCGATCAAAAAGGCGGCAGCAGCCTGTGAGAAGCAAAGCAGTGTTTATAAAAGCTTAAGTGTAAGTAAAAATCTAGCTACAGAAGGAAGTTACAATATTGCACAGTGCATTGCAAAAAACGGAAAGCCGTTTACAGATGGGGAAAATAGAAAAGAAGTTTTTCTCAGCAGTTCAGAGATTTTGTTCAATGATTTGCCAAAAAAAGGTACAGTCATAAAAGAATAAAAGAACTGCCTGTCTCTGCCAGAACAATTGAGATGCACAAGCAAAATGGCAGAAAACATTAAGGAAAAGCAGATGACTGCATTAAAAGACACAACAGTGTTTAGTGTTACAGTTGATGAGAGCATGGATATAAATAACATTTCACGTTTGGCAGTTGTTGCAAGATATTGTGCTCTCGATGAAATCCAAGAGGAACTTTGTTGCCTAAAACCCCTGCATGACACAACGAAGGGGGAAGATATAGTGGAAAGTTTTATAAACTGTTTTGAAGAACAAGGAGTTGACATCAGAAAAATGTTTTGTGTGACAACAGATGGTGCTTCTCCCAGGGTCAGAAAACAGACGGGATTTGTAAAGTTACTTGAAGATCAAATTGGCCATGCAACAGTCTAATTTCACTGTATCATCCATCAAGAAAACCTGTGTGCTAAAATTTCTAATTCAGAGCTTAATAACGTGATGAATACAGTGGTGTGAATTGTGAATTTCCTTGTTGCTCGATCTGTGTTGACTCACCGACAATTTCAAGTACTGCTAGAAGAGATGGACAGTGCTTATAATGATATACCACTTTACAGCAACATTTGGTGGCTAAGTCGTGGCAAGGTTTTGGTGCACTTTGTAGACTGTTTTGATATAATCAAAGCTTTTTTGTAAGAAAAAGAACAAAACTACCCCGAACTGGATGATGACAAATGGCTGTGTAAGCTCATGTTTCTAACTGACATCACTGCTCAGCTAAACAAACTCAACCTCTGTCTCCAGGGTGCAGAGCAAACGGTTCTGGATCTTTTTGAAGCCTGGAAAGCATTTGTTGTGAAATTAGCAGTTTTTTCTAGGGATATTCAAACTTCTACTTTCCGCTTCTTCCAACACATAAAAGAGCTGTCGACACATTGCACTGTCAGTGTCGATGAGATTGGAAGGTACATGCAAGAAATGGAATCAGAATTTTCCGACGAATTTCAAGATTTCCAGCAATTTGGCCCAATACTTTCTTTTCTAATTAAACTTGAAAAGTTCAATGAAAGCGACTTGGATTTGTCTGTATTTCAGTGGATGGATGTTGAAGATTTTGAAATTCAACTCATTCAGTTAAAAAGCTCAGAATCGTGAACATCAAAGTTTGTGGATCTGCGGAGTGCGCTTGAAGCTCGCTAGAGAGGTCATGGGGCCTCTGTTCTGACCTGCTGGACGTCCCTGCCAGTGAAATTTAATTGTTTGAAGAAAATTGCGTTTGCAATGCTTTCAGCATTTGGATCCACATGCCTGTGTGAACAGATATTTTCATACATGAAATCTGTCCTCTGTCCCTCTCGGAACCAGTTAACAACTGATCACTCAGAAGCCTGTGTGCAGCTTAATGTATCCAAATATGTGTTGGACATTGGAAAACTCAGCAAGGAAAAGCAAGGGCAAGGATCACAGTAAACTGATTAGATCTGCATTTTAATTTAATTTTATATGAACCTTCTTAAACATTTTTGAAAACCTTGTTTACTTTACATGTAACAATAGTTTAGTTATATAT
Organism: Dermatemys mawii; assembly: GCA_007922305.1. Taxonomy (NCBI): domain Eukaryota; kingdom Metazoa; phylum Chordata; order Testudines; family Dermatemydidae; genus Dermatemys; species Dermatemys mawii. Next base: position 29,907,780 of record ML677381.1, read on the forward strand.
TATAGACTTAGAGAGAGAGACCTTCTAAAAATGTTAAAATGTATTACTGGCACGTGAAACCTTAAATTAGAGCAGGCCTGCACAATATGCGGCCCAGGGGCCACATGCGGCCCGCACGGGCTCACTGTGTGGCCCGCGGGGGGCGAGGAGGGGTGGGGCAAGCCAAGCAGTGGGGTGGGGGGAAGTGGATGGGGGAGGGGCGAGCGGGGGGCTTTTCAGCCCGCAGCTGGTTTTTTTGCAGTAATATGGTCCTCGCTGCTTTCCGAGTTGTGCGAGCCTGAATTAGAGTGAATAAATCAAGACTCGGCACACCACTTCTGAAAGGTTGCGGATCTCTGCAGTAGAGGCAGGGAGGCTTCCTGTTCGATGTACCCTCTGTGCATTAGTGTGTGAAGTGAAGCCAAGTATTAGCAATTCAGGCACTGGAGGCTGGAGCCCAACAGCTGGAAGTGCCTTGTGATTCACCAAAATGGAGATGTGAGTGATGGGAGCTTTGGAGCCGTGCTGCCACCACTGACCCATTCACCCCCCTCCCTCCGTTTTCTTTGCTGACTTTATTTAGCAGTGCTGCAAATTGCAGCATAAATCCCAGCTGAGCAGTAATCCAGGTGGGCAGCCACCAGTAAATTTCCCCTCCCCTCTGTGCTGGAGAACTCTTGCTGGGAATGGAGGTTGTGGGTGAACACCTTTCCTGATCCTGATTCCATATAGAATAAAAGCCCCTGTGTCTGTCTCACTATCCCAGCAGCTTGCCTCTGATTCTCCCCTCTGTGGGCCATCGAGCCCCCGTAACCTTGTCTCACAACTGTCTGCACAAGCTCTGAAATCCTTCCCCCTTGAATAAGACACCTGTGAGGTGCTGTCCCCAGTGGGAAAGATCCTGCATGTCTGGAATTGACGATGGTCTCTTAACACCGAACTCCATAGGTCAGAAGCTGCTCCCGTGTGTATGATATTACATTAGGTTTGGTTCTCCTCGAACCTACGCTATGTTATCTCTGGCTAATCACCTCTGTGTTGAGATGTTTTCTTCGACACATGTCCTGCATACCCCCATATTGCCCTTTCTGTCCTATAATGCCATTGCACCTCATCAATGCACAAAATCCCCAGTGAACAATAACACCCCTGTATAGAGCTGGGAAGGGGCTAGCTAGAGTGACAGAGCAAGCAGGCACCTCTGCCTGTGCTTTATAGTGCTTTGTGTTTCTTTGGCACCTTCCATCTTGGGATCTTAAAGCACCTACACAAACATTAATACATCTTCATCACAGCTTCCTTTGCAGGTAGCTGAGCATCGTTAGGCATGTTTTACTGAGGAGGAAATTGAGGTTCCAAGTAACCTGCAAAGGAGCTTGTGAGCTTGTGTGCTCCCTTTGCAGGGGGACTTCTTGCAGCTCTGCAGGATGTTTGCTGAGAACGTTACCCTGACTGAAGAACCAGCGTGATTTCTGAGAATAGCTGGGCAGTTAACCCCCAAGGCCAAGCCAGGGTAAGGAGTAAAGAGCAACTGAAATCAAGCTAGCTTCACCTTTGAGCCTGTAGTAAGGGCTTCATTCCTGGAGGCACCAAAGAAGTAGGGGGCACCAAATGAAATTAATGGGCAGCAGGTTTAAAACAAATAAAAAGAAGTTCTTCTTCACACAGCACACAGTCAATCTGTGGAACTCCTTGCCTGAGTAGGTTGTGAAGGCTAGGACTATAACAGGGTTTAAAAGAAAACTGGATATATTCATGGAGGTTAAGTCCATTAATGGTTATTAGCCAAGATGGGTAAGGAATGGTGTCCCTAGCCTCTGTTTGTCAGGGGGGGCGGGGGGTGATAGATGGCAGGAGAGAGATCACTTGATCTTTACCTGTTAGGTTCACTCACTCCGGGGCACCTGGCATTGGCCACTGTTGGTAGACAGGATACTGGACTGGATGGACCCTTGGTCTGATCCAGTACGGCCTTTCTTATGTTCTTATATTCCCCCCATCCCAGTGGGGCACATGGCCCTGTCTCATCCCATCCCATCTTCCATCCGTGCAACTCGCCTCACTGGTTAACCTGCCTCCTCTGCCCTGCCCACTTCATTAGCCACCTTTCCCTGCATCACAGGCTGTGCGACATACTATGGAGCAGTATTTAATTAGCCTCCACTTCTTTTCCTCGCCTACAGATTATAGTGATCTCAGCCCAAGAAGCCCAGGAATGTGATTCTTTCAGAGGACATGTTCAATTGAGATGTGATGACATTGACTTGGTGTGCAACAGAATGTAGTAAGAAGATCATGGAATCGATTTTATTAACGTTATTGAGCTGCTTTGAATGGTTTTGTGAATATATAGATATTGGTGATTTTTTCTCTCTGAATGTCTCTATAATTGGCAGTGAAAGTCGCTATATTTGTCACTGGTCACTTTGATACTTACTTTCTCTCTAGGGAAACCAAAAAGTCACTAAATCTAGTGACAAAGTCACTAAGTCAGTAACACTGAATGGGATGGGTTCGTTTCAGCTTTTTGCTCTCGTTCCTTTCTGCTCCTGTGGGCTCTCATCACTGTGACTCTCCTGCCCGCACTCCAGGACGAGGGACCAAGTTCAGATCCTGTTTGGATCCCCCTGGAAATGTATCTGAAGATCAGCCTGTGATACCAATGCCCAGTGGCTGCTTGTGGGCAGAGCTGGAGCCCTTTGACCATGTGCTGGTTATTTAAGGGCTCTTTTGAAAAGGCTTCTCAATGGGATTGCTGGCTCCCCCCAAGGAGCCCACTGCTGGAAAGTGCGCCACACAGTTTGGGTCAATAGAGCAGCTGGCCCTGTGTGGATCTTCTGTCTCCAGGAAAAGCTTTTCCCTGCTAGATTACCAGCTGTTAATGATACATGGCCCTGGGACAGAGAGGGAAGTGTTTTGCTGCTCTGTGCTAGTTTGATGCACCCGCTGAGTCTGCCGTGCCATGCATGGTCCCCCCGTCACTCTATGGGGTAAAGAAAAGATTCTATGCGTTCAAGGCTGCCTCGGGATGCTGAAGTCTGGGGGGTCTCTGTTGCTTGAAGCGGGTCTACCAGTCCCTGATCTAATGCCCCAGGCCCGTCCACTCAGGTGCTGCTGCCTGCAGTGCTAAAGGGTGCTTGGAGGTCACACAGCCCCTCGCATGCATTGAGTTGCAGAAGCAGTTTGGTGGTTTGTCCTTTTAAAATCCCTCCCCGCTGCCCTCCTTAATTGCAGTAATATACCATATGCCATATGACTTAAATAAAGTTGGAGAGGCCACCCCGGAGCATCTGGAACTTCACTGCCCATGGAAAATTGGCAATAAAAGGACTCATGTATTTGGCAGGGTAGGGGGAAAGCCCATAAAGGCAACATCAGTGGAACGAGGGGAGTGCTCTTAGGTCTTTCATCTTCCTGCTCTTGATGGAGGTGCTCTCAGACCCACCGAGGTGCAGTGCCTGCCAGCTGGCTGGCTGGGCTGCCAGCGAGCCAAGGATAAGCTGGGAAAGCAGGATATGGCTCTGGTGCTATGGAAAGGTGCCTGACTGACCGCCCTGGAGGGCTCCTGTGTCTAGGAAGCGTTGGCAGCAATTGTGCTGGTCTGCGAGAGAATCCAGAGCTCCAAAGCCCAGGAGGAACGGCGAGTTCACACTATTTGCTGAATGAAAACAGGGGCAGTGGAGCATCAGTTGTGTTGATGGTTTGAGGATGTGGATGTCTGCCCATGAGGGCAGGAGGAAGGACGGCCTTGTGGGTAAGGGACTGGCCTGAGAGGCCGGAGATCTGCCTTTGGTTCTTGGCTCTACCACACACGCCATTTGGCCTTGGGCACATCCTGTGATTTCTTGGTGCCCACCTGTAAAATGGAGTAACACCGACCTGCCTGTGAGGCTGAATTCAGGGATGTTTGTGAGGCACTCAGATACTACCGGGATACAGGGATCTGGGCATAGCCCTCTGGCTCTTTTCATGCTGCTGTTGGTCGGAGGATGCTGTTGCAGCCCCATAGGTCCAGTGGGACAAGGCAGCCGGAGGCCTTATGGTGTGGGAGGGGGAGGGAAAAATTCAGTCCCATCGCTGTGTTGAGCCTGTTCTGCCAGCACATGCCTTTGGTTTGTGAGCTAGTCTGGCATTACAAGTCAAGCAGTGTCCAGCCATCTCAGTATTTAGATGGTAGACTCGCAATTGGGGGATACTCAGTGGTGGTGATGCTGCAGCAGCATAGGTAGCTGGTGTCTGCATCTGCTCTGAATCAACAGTCCATCACAACGCTGGTGGGTGCCGTACGGCTGGCATGAAACCTGGCCGTGGGGGGCCTGACCAGCTGTGGCCATTAAAGGTCCCATGATGCATTTCCTTAGTTAGATTTGTTAGTTCTGATGTCCTGGCCAAGTTCCAGGAAGTCTTCCCTGCAGGTTTGATTAGGAATTGCGTTCATCCCTTCCTGTGCAGTGTTGCTGTGCACCATTAAACAGCTGCAGAGCCTCACTCCAGAGGGGGCTGCATTTCAGATCTGAAGAAATTCCACAGTGCACCCCTCAGATGCACTAAACCATTTATCACTTAGCTATGTCGCAGTTCTCAGCAGCAGCATCCTAATGGCACCGACCGATGGCATTTTGGGGCAAGCACGCGTGTGTAGTCAACCAGCCTGCCAGCCTGGAGCTTCGCTTTGCTGTTGCAGTGGCTGGCTGGCATGTACCACCTTAAAGCCATGTCTAGTAGCTACTTGCCTCTCCTCTTTGGGTTTGCTGGAGGAGGCAGGATTACTAATGAGTGCTGCAAGGCCAGGGGATGGAGAACTATTATATTAACTTCAATGGAATATTTGGGCCCAAAGAGTCAAAGATTCACACCCCTGTGTTAAGCAAGGTTCAGGGGTTGGCGCAAACACCACTACCACGCCTTTTAACCCTTTATTGAAGATCCGGGAAAACAGTGAAAGCACTGAAATATGAAGTGCTAAGTAAAGCTTTTATTTTAACAGCATCCCTCGCTCCCTTTCCCTTTGCTTGAACGTGTCTTTAGAGGGGAAGACCCCCTTGCTTGACAGTCGATTAGATGGTATTAAAAATGGTGGAAAGTACTTTTGGCCAAAGAGAGCGAGTTAATTGAGATGGGCTGGAGCTGTTGTCATTGCTCTTGCTGTTAAACTCCCATCCCGTTCCCTGACAGACCAAACAAGCCAAAAGCGCACGCAAGGGGGAAGAAAAGAACAGCAAGGATAGAAAATGCAGCTCCTGGCTCTGGCCTGCCTCGTTGCTGGAAAAACAAACTCTGAGACTTGGCAAACTTGTACTAGTGTCTCTCTCTGTAGGGCATTGCAGTCTTGTGGCATATACAGTTTTGGCCAGGTAAGCCAAGGCAAAAGGAGAAGGATAGGAAAGAGAACACACACACCGGGGAGTGAGGTGGAGTGGCAGTCTCACATCCCGAGTACTGCCTGGGATTTAGCTGAAGCCTGTGGAGGTGGCCACGTGATCTGTGTCCCTTTTTTGGCTCAGCTTAGACAGGAAGAGGATCAGGATGAAGGCCCATTGATGTTGCGCTAGATTCCAGGCTCCCAGGAGAAAGTGCGGGTGGAAGCCCTGACGGTAAAGCTCTCTGCAGTGGTTGTAGGCAGACAGCAGCAAAAGAGAGTGGTGGGCAGAATAGCCCATCTCCTCATTATTTTGTTTGCCAATTAGACCTAATTTCTGACATTTGGTTTGGACTGATTCAGTCTCTGTCTCCCTTTTTGCCTTTTCCTGCCAGCATTTATTATTCTAGGTTGTTGTGACCTTTTGTGAACATCCACTTGCTTGCCAGTGTAAGGTAAATGTGTAGGCCCAGATATCGCAACAGAGCCACCAATGTAAGGACGTTGTCGGTTCAGTCCCCGCTGGGGGACAGTTTTTTGTGCAAAGGGGGGTGGATTTATATTTTTTGTCCTTTTGTTCCTGATTCTTTTCTCTTTTCTCTTAATAATGGTTGAAGTTACATTGCTTACCCCAGCACAGCATTTGGCCCAGTGGCTTCTGCCCCTCCTGTTTCCTGTGTGTCCTGCTAGAAGTGCGTCGAGACTGTGGAGGGCTGGACTTGTGGCAGTAGCTTTTGTCAGAGAAGGCCGAGTCTGAGGGGGGTTTCGTTGCTTGTCGAAGTGAATTACTTCCCACCATCCTGTGGGTGGAAAATATATTGGGCCGAGTTTGCACAGTGTCTGCAGCAGCTGCATGGCCCCCTCCCTGCTCCCGCCTCCAGTCCGTGGGGAAGGCAGAGGCTGTCGGATGGATGCAGTGTAGCAGCAGCAGACAATTTTGCGCTTTGTTGCACTCGTCTGCTAGCCCTGAAACACCTTGGGAAGGGACGGAGGAAGGAAGATCCAAGAGGGAGGAGGTGGGGAAGGGAGAGGTAGGGGCTGCTGTGAAGCTAATAGGATCTGTCATTTCTCAGAACACTGCTGTCCCTTGGAGGTCAGGCAGCCCCAACAATCTTCTCTGCATAGACCCAAAGTGAGGCTACAGTTCCCTTCGATCAGTTGCAGGTCAGGCAGACCTGTGGACACCAGGCTCCGCTATCCAGGAAGCTAAACCAAATCTCCTGGCACTGCTCTTTCCTAGCAGCTGGTGGCAAATGTGAGCTTGTTCTAACGTTGTGTCCTGTGGAGGGGGACTAGGGGGTGTGTGTGAGACAGAGAACCCCAGTACCTAGTTACATTACATAGGATGGCGTGAGCATGGTCTAAGAATACTCCTATTGTTAGCCCTGCTTTGCAATTGGCGTTTCCTGGCAGGGTCACTACTCCCCTGCTCATGGTGGCTACACATAGAAATGTACATGTGGTGCACTCTGGAGGGATGCTGTTCTCATCCGCCCTGGGATCACTTGCCCTGAAAGCAGCAGAGCCACTCCAGTGATGACATTCATAGAGACCATAGACATGTCAGCAGAACTCCACGATGGGCAGCATCAAAGGCAGTAGGCTGCTTGCAGAGAATTGCTATGAACACCTGACCCTTGTCTATCACTAGACGATGATCAACTACTGGGGCACTAGTGCAGTTTGTGTAATGTACCCCAGTCAGGAACCAGATCAACTGGACTCAGGGAAATCTGGGGGTGTTGGACACCACCAGAGTCAGCAGCCTGCTCAGCAGTCTCTTCCCTGAAAGAGAATTGCCAAAATCTGCAAAAAGAGATGGTGTCCTGAACAGAGGCCTTGCTGTAGGTCAGGCTTGACAAAGCCCTGGCTGGGATGATTTAGTTGGGGATTGGTCCTGTTTTGAGCAGAGGGTTGGACTAGATGAGCTCCTGTGGTCCCTTCCAACCCTGATATTCTATGTAGCTTCCTTTAGGAGAACTGGCCCTCTTGGAGGGAGGCACTGACCATCTCCACCTGCCCCAGTTCCAGTGCTTCACCTGCAGGACTTCTCCAGCTGGAAGGTCCCAGATCCTGCTCACATGTTGCCCCCAAGAGCACCACCAGTGCTAGCAAAGGCATAGCATTGCTCTTTTTGAGTCATCAACCTGCCCCGGGGAGGCAGATGGAACTGCCTGAATCAGAGTTACTCTTGGTCCGCAGTTCCTCCCAGGAAGAGAGAGCCTGTTTCCACAGGGACGACGCTGCTGTTGTCACTAGGGGGAAGCGTGTCCGGCAGACTCCCAGTGGGAGGGGAGCAGTCTGTGAGGAGGTGGCCCATGTCATGCGAGTGTTCTGGAATCCCAGCCTGGGAGCTGGAAGCACAAGACTGTGGGCTGAGAAATCTGGCTTCTGTTCTCTTCTCTGCCGTTGACTAGCCGCGTAACCGCGGGCCGATCCTGTTCTCACTTGATTGGCCTCTAACCCCACAGCTCTCCACATCAGGCCAAGGCAGAAGCAAATGGAAAGGGAGATGTTAATTAGGTCCTATGGGTTGGGGGAGCTGTGAAGATTCGTGCCCACTGTGCAGGACAGCTACTCCCAGCAGCTGCTCAGGGGGGCTGCTCTGTAGAGCATCAGACACAGCAGGATTCATTCAACACAAAAGTATTTGTCTTTCAGGCCTCAAAGGCAGCAAATAACTTTGAATTTCCATTTGGCTCTGGGAGAAAGGAGTTTAATGTCTTAAATCGGGGGGTAGTGTTTTGCCCCACAAAGCGAGGGGCTGTTAGTGCTGACTATGTTCAGGCCGGGTTATGCAGTTTCCTGCACAGAGCTCTGTCGAGGCCTAGTTCTGTCCAGTGCACCTCTCCCCTGAGCAGCTCCTGCTAGTCTGTCCCATTGCTCCCCACACCCAGCTCAACTGCTGCCCCTCAATCCTGATCGACAGCATCCCCTGCTGCTCCAGACCTGGGTCTCTCTCCAGCATTTACCATCAACGGTGCCCAAATTATAGGGAAGTCTTGTGTCGTGGCTCCGAGATCCATTAGGAGAAAGCTGAGACATTTTCATTTATTTATGTCTAAATCCAGCATCGACCTTGTGGTTCTGGAAGTGACAGGGCAGTGCATCAGCCGTCTACATCCCACAGCAGCCATAACTTGGCAAGATGGCACCTACGTATCAAGGTTTTAAATTGAAACAGCGATCTAGTGCTATTTAGTGCAGTCGGGTAACCTGTAGGGGCCCAAGGCCAAATTACAGTTGCTGTAGTAAAATGGCTTTGCATCTCTTGACTTTATGGACCAGCTTCTCAGCTGGTGAAAGTCAACCCAGGTCCTTTGAAATCCAGTGGAGCTATCGTGTTTTACAGCTGGCTGCGAATCTGGCCCCTCATGTTTTCAAATCTCACCTGTAATGCTGACTCAGTGCATGTCCTCTTTTATTCTAACACACGTGCTGCCGTTGGCTATCATAGGGCTCGGATCTTCGTTTTCAACCTTGGGAGCTGTCTTACCTATTTTATCTAATGATATTTCTGCAGCACCAGTCACCACAGGATCTAGCAAAGGAGTTCTGCCCTCCCTCGTAATCCTCCCTGTTTTCAGTTGCTCATAAATTTATCAGACGAATTCCTTTGGGGCTGAAAATTTCCATGCCTCTTCTCAGGCCAAATATTTGAATTTTCTTTCTTGAAAATATAAACATAACCAGCTGAACCAGCTTTCCCCCAACTTTCTAGATGAACAAAACAATTTTGCCCCCGTGTTCTGACTGGAATTTTTGCTCTTCCATCACAAATGGAACAAAAGTTGAAGCTAGAAATATGATGTGTTCAGAAGTTTGCATCATGGGCCCGATTCTCTCAGGTGCCAAGCACCCTCTAATCCCATTGGCTCCAGTTAGATTTAAGGATGCTTGGAACCTTGCAGGATCAGGACAGTGGAAATTGTTCAAGTTTTGGTGTGTTGGTTCTGGTCATTTTAAAGTTGTCAGCTCCTGAATTCTCATGCGCTAGTTTTTCTATAGGATTTTTTTTCCAGGTGCCTTTTAAAGAACTATCCTCAGGGATGCATGTGTTTAAGAGTCTACATCTTAGTGCTCTTGCAGAGCCAGAGAATCTTTAGAGAGATTTTGGCCTTGTCTACGCCCCAAAGTCGAACTGATTCAACTAAGTTGGTGCAGAAACGGATGTAGTTAAATGAGGTTTTAATCCTGGATCTGCTGGGTGATCTTGGACAAATCACTTTACCTTCCTGAGCCTAAGTTTCCCCGTCTGAAAAATGGAGATGATAGTACTGTCCCCCTTTTGGAGGTGCTTGGAGATCTACTGATGAAAAGCGCTAGGTAGGAGTTGGTGGTGGTCAGTGCAGTCTGCTGGTGTGCACACTTATAAATTTCTCTATGGTTAGTTCCTCACTGATTGAAGCTAACTCTATAGATAAGGTGCTGTTGAACCCATTTATGAAAATGCAGACCCCTGCTATGCAGAATTCGACCACATCAGTTTGTGCTCCAGATGAGTAAAATTGGTGCCATTTTTGGAAGCAAACAGGTCTTAATAGTGTGTCTTCCTTGTTCCCCTCCTCTCTAAACTTTAGAGAAATTAAATGCAAAAACCTTGTGTTTAATGCAGCATTGAGCTTGAAAAATCAAGTATATGGAGTCCAAAAATGGCTGAACTTACACAGTAATGTTAACTTGGCCACACTGAAAAGGTGTTAGGCTTTAGCTCTGGCTGCAGAAACGTCTCTCTCAGGCCCAAGGAGTGAAGTTTGATTTATTCATTTTGCCAGTTGGATATAATTGGTCTACATGCATTTTTAAAATATATTGTAACTAGAAAGGTTCAAGGCTCCAGAGCCTGGCTGTAAATCTCCTCAAAACTGTTATAACCTGGGATCTGGATACAGATGGAGAGAGATCTCTCTCCCATGAGAAATCTCTCATGGGAGAGATTTCTGAGTGCGCCCCTCTTCCCCTTTTCCATTTGATATGAAGCTTATTGCATCTGTCAATGGTTTCAGTGAAGAATGTTTGAAATCCCTCTCTATTAAAAGAAAAACATGGAATCCGGATTCCCAAATCAGACTCTCTCTCAGAGGTCCTGGGACAGCCCCTATTACAGCAGTATCTACACACTTCACAATCTTTAACGTCTCTCTCCTCCACCTGCCTGTGCGGTAGGGGAGGGCTCTTGTCCCTGTTGTACAGATGGGGACCAGGCAGAGCGAGACTAAGTGATTTGCGCAAGGTCATGTAGCAAGTCTATGGCAGAGCAGAGCATTGAACCCAGGTCTTAGACACTCCCCATTGGGCATCTTTCCAGTCTGCCACACCTTCTATCATGTTACATGCAGGAGCACCTGTGGGGTGGGTGAAATGACTTTCTCTTTGTGTTAAGAGAATTCTTCACCATAAGATTTTAAGCCCAGATTTTATATAATCCATGACAAGACCAACTGTTAGAGGACCGACCTCTGACTTTGCACACCTCCTTGAAATGATTTCTGGGCCGTCTTCATTCCTTTCAAACCCCTTGGGATTGTACCAATTGCCCCAGAGGGAGATTTGGGTAACCTTTTCACTTGTGAGTGAGCCTCTGAAGATTACACTGTCTCGACATGTCTGTAACTGCACAGCTCACTGCTAGCCAATCCGGTTTCCTCCCAAAAGGTAATTGCTTCAGTGTCCTGAGATATTAAGACCAATTAAAGGCTAATGATGCACATCCTAGTTTTTCTCATCAGGCAGACCTTAAAAATTGAGATCCCGCTTTGATGATTTTATAGGAGAAATAATAAAGTCCTGGATTTCCTTTGTGTAAGCTATTGGGTAGGAACGTCAGAGGTTGTGCAGTAAGCTAGAGCTGCAGAGTACAGGGAGGTTAGAGAGGAGTCCCCTTTCTGGACACTTAAAACTTGATGCCAGGCTTAGAACTCTAACGGGTGTATTTTCAGATGCACTATAACCTCTGTTAGATCCTGCTCTTCTCCCGCCACATGCAGTGTAGAGCTTAACTGGCTAGTAAGGGATTTCCTAAGTTGGCCCCTCATTCTGGCCCTGCTGCAGAGGCCATAGCTGGGAAAAGGCAGTATGGATGAAAGTCTGCTATCCTCTGGCAGAATAGGTCCTTGGGGTGAGGTGAGGGGCTGCTGCCAGGCAGTGCAACTTAGAGCAACCCTTGGGCTGCTCTGATTTGTGCCAGGGCAAGTGCTTGGTCACAGCTGAGGGCTTACCTGCTAGCCCTAGAATGGCGTCTGCAGTTTCGATGGCACTGTTTGTACCTGCAGTTTTGTGGATGCAAATAAGTCATCGTTAAACATCTGCTGTCACCGATCGGAGCTAGACATCTATGGCCTGATTCTCATTAGGGTGTTCCTGTGTTTGAGGCAGTGATGGGGAGATTGCTCCTGTACTCTGAGTCTGTGCATGGGGATCTTCCATCCCCTTGTGTGTGTTAGGCCAGCCTCAGGGCTTCTCATATTCTTCTTTCCACAGCCTTCTTGAGCAGTGAGGAGTGGAGGATATCCCTGTGCAAAGCACTCAAGCCACAGTCTTGTGGTCCATTGTCTATGCTAGGAGCTGGCACCAGGATTTCTGTGGAGCCTTTCCCCTAGCCAGGAGAGCACCTGTGTAGATGAAGTTTTTAAACAGCCATTTCCATGCCCTGCCAGAACAGTATAATGAGGCCTTAGTATAACCAAGCATCTCTCCCTCCCCTCCCCGCAGATTCCATCACTTGCAAAGCTGCAGGGACCCAGCAGAGGAAGATTTAGAAACGTTGTTCGGAGGGCCTGATCCAGCTAAGCCACAGTAGCTGGATTGTGCCGTAAGTGCTTGGAAAAGCGTTTTCGTTCCATGTTTCCAGCAGAGTGCTTTCCAAGAAGAATGGCTAGTGAAAGGTGTAGGACGTGTAAGAAAAGCTTTATGAAATACACCAACTGCTGTAAATTGGTGCCCAAAACACCACAGTTTACCATGGGTTCTGTGCATTCTGTAAAATAAACTCCCAGTGTTCTGAGTCTGTTTTTATTACAGGGTTCTTCTTGATTAGGTTCTTATATTTTGACCAGAAACCTTTGCTTAAAAATCACAATCCTCTGTATCCTCCAATTTGGCATATTTTGTGTGATTCCAAAGTGTATATGCGATGATAGAGCTAGTAGAGCTAACCTTACTAGGGCAGGAAGGCTGCTTAACTGAAGCTGTGAAGGGACTGATACATGACCTTGAGTTAGGCAGTTTGTGTCTGTTGTCAGTTGTTAGATGTGTGTGACATGAATGGTCCTCCTAACACCGCTGCCTCCTCTTATAGTTTGCCCTCCAGTCATACACCTTTGCCCGTCCTATAGCCGCAGAATTGGATTTCTTACACTTTTATATTTTGATGAATAACCCTCCTCCTCCCATGTCCTTATTAAACTCTGCAAATACAGTCCTCATGCTTCAACTCATTCACAAGTTATTACCAGTGGAAAGTACCATTTTCAGCACAAATGCACTCGCACTGCTTCAGTAAATGGCCCATAACTATGAGTCTGCTGCATTCAGGGGAGTGAAACTTCTGGAAGGACAGGGGCCGGCTGAATGAGAGTTTGGCATGAAGGACTAATGATCTGACCCCTGGTAAATTTCTTCCTTTCTGAGCTGCTTTCCTAGGAGCTGGTGACTGGTTTGGCCTAGGCTGACTCCAAAGAGCAGGTAGGCGTTGGAGAAAGTATAAATTTATAATAAAGCTCTGGAGCACTCAGTTAATACTTCAGGAACAAGAAGCTTTTCTTTCATCGACAGAATCAACAAGAGGATGGATTTTGTACCCCTCTCCCCTTTCTACTGGATCAAGGGAACCAAGGAGTATCCTAGGTTTGCAGTGGTTCAAGCCGCAGCCCCATCCATGCTTGCAGTTGGTGCAGCCACGCACAGTGAGACTGTGGTTTCATGAAACAGGTGTCTTTCAGCAGCACAGCTTTTGGCATATCTGCCCAGTGCATCTGCTTGTTGGGTGCAGTTGTACCAATGCATGCTAGATTCCTGCAGCGCTGCTCCAGTGTACCCAGGTTGGACTGATGGGGAACTTCCAAACGCAAGATTCTGTGCTGTTGGGTGGAGTAGAATCAGCCAGACTATTGGATCTGCAAGGTTTGTTGGCTTCCTGCATGTGCCAGGGAGCAGCTTTTTGTAGACAGTGGAGGACCTGAGTTAAACCTGGCAGCCCAGGTGTTACAAACAGCACCTTAAAAATGCTTGGGATAACAGGGTGTATGAGCTGTGAGCTCAAGGCATTCCAGCCCCAATGGCTTTCTTTTCACCCGGTATAGACAGAATCTGTACCTCAATGGGCCTGAGTCTCTCTCCCCTTGAGGAACAGGTAAATTACTATCACTGTTTTGCATGTGGAAACTGAGACATATGCAAACAGAGTGCCTTGCCCAGGGTCATACAGGGGAGTCAGTAGCAGAGCTGGGAGCTGAACCCTGGCCTTGTGATCTCCAGTCATTGGCTTTAGTGCCCTTTCCCTTATGAATAAGTCTGTATGTTTCTAAAAGGCCTTGGGGATTTACGCTCTATTAAATTCCTTTGCATAAGCACACTGCTGATTTAGAGGAAGGTAGAACACTACTTGACTTGGCCGGTGGCTCAGGAGTCAACTCCGGGAGCTTCAGGCCCTGGAGTACTTTCCAGGGGATGAGGATGGCTCTGGGGATGATGCTGAGGTGGAGAGAGACTCAGTAGGTTCTTGCCCACCTACCTCCCACTAGAAAGCCTGGTGCCCCCTTCCCTAGTGGATAAAGCAGAGCTGATCTCTGAAGTCAGCAGAGATGTGGGGAAGTTTGAGTACAGTGAAGTGAAAGGGTAGCTGGAAATGCAGCTTGTGTGGAGGAAATGCTTCTGGCTCGAGGTGGGCAAGTCACCCATGTACGAAGCAGCGCTTGTGACATCACAGTGGGCTTTCCTGGAGAAGCAGGATGGCATTGCTCTGCTGCTGACCTAGAAGACCAGCTCCTCTTGGGAAATGGGCTCACCCTGCCTGGATCTAGTATGAACAGGTGTATTCAGGCAGCGGTGACTGGCTTCACAGCAAGTCCCCAGCAAAGCTGGGGGCGCGGGTTACCAGGTGAGTTGGGCGCAGAGGGTGGAAAGGAAAAAGGAACATCTCTCTTGCGTTTGGGTGGTACTTTCATATTGGGCAGCCCTGGCTGTCAGTGCCTAGTTCTGGCAGGTGGTTGGCTGTCTGGAACAGGCTTGGAAGTGCTGGGATAATAGTCGGACTCTTCCTGCCCATACTGTAATTTACCAGGATTTGATGAGGGTCCCTGCTTGGGACCTTTCTCATTTAGACAACAGTTCTTTTCTCATCAGGTGTTGGGGTCATGTCAGAAAGGGTATAAAATACTTGCCAAATCATATTTTGTGATATGCGAGTGGTGGGCTGGCGTTTCATCCTGAAGACAGAAAGGTTAACTCTGCATTCGATGATAAGTGACGTGAATTGGTTAATCTCAGTTTTGATGCCTAGGGTATTGCCAAAGTCCAGTTGGGTATTGCACGGCAGTCTTGACCTTGAGCCACCCATTTCCAGTCTTGGGTGCATATACAGCTCTGTCAACACAGCATGGCTTGTTACTTGATTAACAGCATCTCCTGCTTTTACAGTCAAGGGTCTTCTCCCAAGAGAAGAGACTGTCTCTTGGGATTCCTTGGTGGAACTTTTGTGAAATGGCCGTGGAGCCACATTGAGATCCACGAGCTGCAGAGCAGTCCATACTACCGTAGTGGAGCAATGTCTGAGATCGACAATATCAGTGAATGCAAAAGGATTGTTCTGAGGAGAGGGGAAGTGATTTGTTGCTAGAGGAAAATCAAGCCAGATAGCTTCTGTAAAGAAGCTTAGTGCTTTTCTTGCGTTGTCAAACAGGAGGATTTGATTGGAATATATTGTGTATTAGAGAATTCCGAGTTTGCACCTTGTTAACAAGAACAATTGATTTTTCCACTAGAGAGAACTGAGACAACAGGTTTAAGGGCTTTAGGTCTTCTGGAAGAATTTTCTGTAGAGAGAGGGCCTGATTCTGGTGACCCTTGAGCAGCTGTAGATGGTGAATAACTCTTTTCCTGTCAATGCAGTTGCTCTGGGCTAGTACCGAGGTAATGAGGACCATTGTGTGTTTTCACTCTGATGCTTGGATCGCCTTTCTCTCATCACACTGTACCAAAACTCTTTTAACCACCAGCAGGGGGCTCTTCTAGATTGTGGGGGTGGGGAGGGGAACAACATGGCTAGCATTCTTCACAGGAGAGAAACCAGTATGCATCTGTTCCATAATGCACAGCTGGGTGGCAGTGTGCCAGCTCCTGGCTTGCTCGTTTCCCTGCAAAGCAGTGGTATAACAAAGCAGTCCCCTACCTCACCTTGGTTCTTGCTCTTTTTGATCCCTGCTCTAGTTAGGCCTCCAGTCTCACTGTGCTGTAAGTACCCAGGGAAGCCCCTGTCATTTGCCCCTTGCCTGCTAGATGTTACTACAGAACAGGGACGGCTAGCGCAGGGGTGGATGCTGCCCCTTCAAGAGATTAAGACTCCACTTCCCTCACCATCTGACTTGTTGTCCTCCTCCTTTTAGAGTAGATTAATGTGGTGGGTTGGGTAGCAAGGACTGGAAACAGCTTATGTGCCAGCTGATCCCACGTAGCCCTGCCAGTGTCCCTCAGTTCTGAGCTGCAGGGGGTGAGGATTGCTGTTCCAGGCCCTCACCCCACCCCCAATCCCTCCTGCGGCCATTAGTACTATCCACTATTCTAGTGCTGCCCCACTCCCCCAGCTCTGCCTCACCTGCAGCCCCCTGGCATATTCCAGCCCTGAGCCTTTCTCACAAGCATGCCAAAGGTGGTGGTGGGCAAATATTTGCTCCCAGCTCATCTGAGGCCACCAAACTCTTCACAGCCAAAAGCCAGTCAGGATGGAAGCCCAGTTCTCTCTGGCTAGTGCTTTCCCCTCTGCACCATCTAGCCTGAGTCCCCTTGTCCCGTTTAGTTAAGGGACAGATCAGCAGAGGAACAATTGTAGCTCTGTAATGCACTCTCCCTTCTCTCCTCACTTTCTGTCTGTCTCTCCGTGTACTTCTGGGAATGCTCCGGTCTGCCTCTTGCACGGGGTGGGGGCGTGTGTGTGTGCGCTTGGCTGGAAAATTCCAGTTGTTCCTCTGCTGATCTGTCCCTTAACTAAACGGGACAAAATTCCAACTGCAGTGGCCTTGTGATGCATTCGTGCCCTTGGAAATGTTATCAGAAGGGAAGTCTCCCTGAGGCAATGGCACGCAATTTTCTCTCCATTTCCACATCCTGGAGCTTCCACAAGGAGCCTCTGCCCCTTGAGGCAGGTCCAGTCTCACGGTTCCTTTTCCTTTGTTGCTGTGAATGCCCCACGCTTTCTGCCGGCCCACATCTGACCTGGGACTCATATCTCTTTTGCACTCTCCTCCAGCATCGCTTGAAATCTGCCTCTGGGAAGGCTCTGAACAACGGCTCCCAGACCTTATTGGTTCATGTCCCCCCTTCTTACAGCCGGACTGTGACGTGGGTGGATGGGACCTCAAGCTCACACCACCTGCATCTGGCAGGTTGGGAACTCGGGGTGGTGTAAAGCCTAAGGCCTGCTCTACACTTAAAAATCGAGCACCCCGAGTGTAGTAGTTAGGTCGCTGAACCCTCAGCATAGGGCAGCTAGGTCAACCTAGTGACCATCTCTTGGAGAGGTGAACTCACGCCATCGAGTGCAATGCACTAAGAGTGGCCAGACAGGGTCAGACCAATGGTTCATCTAGCCCAGTATCCTAGCATAGTATCTATTGTATGCTGACAATGGCCAATACCAGACACTTCAGAGGGAACAAACAGATCATGGTGGGTATCAAGTGATCCATCCTCTGTTGTCCAGTCCCAGCTTCTGGCAGTCAAAGGCTAGGGACACCCAGAGCCTGGTGTTGCTAGCAGCCATTGATGGACCTGTCCTCCATGCAAGTCGGGGAGTTGTGCGGGTATAACTGAGTCAGCTCAGGGGTGTGACTCCCAAGCACCTTCATACCCGTGTAAGTGCATTCGCCCGAGGGGCCTGTGTTGGTTAAGCTCTGCAGGTGTAGTTAAAGTGATACAACTGTCTGGTGTAGGCCAAGCCTTTGCGTGTAGCTCAGCGCTTCCCCAGTCATTGTGCATTCTCGACCATGCCACAGGCCATGGGCTGCACCTGCTCACCAGAGCAGTGGCTGACGTGCAGGGTTGCCAGCTGGCTGGTTTTAATACTGACTTGCCAGTTGCCAGTGAAATGTGCGGTTCCTCTCCCTCTTCCTTCTTTGCAAACTGTGCATACGCATGTCCACGCTAGTGGCCATGCAGCAGTTTTGTAAGTGCCGTGTGCGTTGGACCCTTGGTGCGCTGAAACCACAGTGACTGGGGCTCTGGCTCCTCTCAGTGCCAGGGAAGTGGGGTGGCTAGACCCCAGGCTCACCAGCAGGGAGGGGTAAGGAGCAGGGACTGAGGTGTGGGAGGCAGGGATTCCTAGGAGGGGATGGTTTTGGGGGTTCCCTCAAGGGCAGGCTCCTGGGAGGAGTGGGTGTAGGAGCTCCTGGGCTAGGGGGTCAGGCTGATTGAGGGGACTTAGAGGGGAAGAGGAAGGTTAGGCTGGGGTGGGGGATGGGAACAACAGCTGGTTTCTCTGAGACTTGGAGAACAGGGTCAGTGCCGAGGAGGACTGGTGGAGTGGGTCAGTGTGTGTATGGGCTGAATCAGAGACAGGGTGGACCAGGGCAGAGGTTCACAATTAGGATCTTCTCCCTGCAAAGTGCTGATGCCTTCAGCTCCCATTGGAAGCAGCTAGGCCAGAGCATCCTCTGGTTTGTCTGCAATTTACTGGAGCAGGAATTGGGTCATCTGATCCCCACCTCCCCCAGGCCTCTCCAGTGACATGCCACAGCCCTGCTCCACGATGGGGATGGGCTAATTCAGTCTCGGCAGCCATCTATCTATGGCTTCTGTGCTGAATGTGCACCAGCTGCAGTGCCGTGTTGATGGTGTGACTGCGGCTGCCAGCTTCTTTTATGTATGTAAACCGACAGCTGTCAGGCAGTGGTAGCCTCTGGTTGCTACTAATGCCCCACGTCCGAGGGATCGTGCTGAGCTATCGTGTGGATGAGGCGCTGCACTGAGACTGCTGAAGCTCATTTCACTGGTGAGCTGTAGCAGGTTTTGCACTCGGTTCATAGAATCATAGAATATCAGGGTTGGGAGAGACCTCAGGAGGTCATCTAGTCCAACCGCCTGCTCAAAGCAGGACCAACCCCTATCTGGGTGTCCACAGATGTCAGCTGCGTGTGCTAAGACACTCCTATGTGTAGCACCAGGCAATAAGGAGCCATTTAATTTCTTGGTGCTGCATGTTTTGGGTCTGTGGTTTGCTGAGTGGTGACTGATCTTTGTAAACCAAACTCCCTATCCTGCCAGGACCACCCTGGAGGTGAGCGCAGACCGTTTGTTTGTCTCATTTGCTTCCCCCAGAGCTGAGAAGCGTCTGTGGGGTCAGAAAGCAGAGGGAGGTGGCCACCGGGCTGCGGGAACAACTGGATTTTCATATGCATGGGTGTGTTACAGGAAGTCAGGGAGCTCCAAAGGGGCCCACCCATGCAGATCAGAGTATGAGATGAGGATCGGTCAATCAGTCGTTCAGTGTGTCTATCTGCATGTGCACGCATATCTTAAGGGCAAGGAGCATGTCTTCCCATGGACTTGTACAGCCCCTACACTGCGGCCCGTGTCCTGGTTGGGGCAGTTGGCTTCAGCTGCAGTCCAGAGACTGGTAAATAAGTGTGTGTGTTTGCCAGTGTGTATCTGTATGTGTAGAGCACACAGATGGAAATAGTGGGTAGAAATAGCTAGAGTGGACGCCAGTAAGCGGGAGACTTGCATGAGAGGCTGCTGATCAGCTCGTGGTAGCTCATAGGTGTATGACTCAAGGCAGAAGAAAGGAAAATCAATTTTTATATTTCACCTTGTTATGAAAGTTTCCCGAAATAACTCCAATAAACACCTGGTAAAGTGCAAACTATTAAAGCGCATGATGTGAACCAGAAAGAGATTTTGCACGGGCTCTTGGAATTAATTTGAGTCTCTGAGAAGGATTTTGTTTTAAAATATGCATATCCAAGTATTCTCTTGGGAGGTTGGGGAAATCCAGTGGAAGAGATGGCAAAGATCACAGCTGCCCTTTTGGGGGTAGGTGGGGGAAGGGCTTGCCCACTCTTGGTTACCTGGGCTCTCCATTTGGGAGCGTTGCTGTTAAGCGGTTGTTGTCTTGTCTTCCAGCGCTGATGAGAACAGTCGTTTTCATTTGCATGTGGCCGGGAGACTGTGTCTTTCTCCTCCTGTGTTGCTCTCGTTACCCTGTTGCATGGGTTTATTGCCTCAAGACTCAGTTGTGGCAAGGTGCTCGCCTTGGGGCCATGTTGGGAAAGTGCAGCTGGCGCAGAAGGGGCTGGGCTGCTTGGGAACCAGGGCGCTGTGCCGGGGCACGATGGGCCTGCATTGGCACCGTGGAGGTATCTGGGCTGAGTTGAAGGTGTTTGTGCTAACTCCTAAAGCTCTGGGACTGCCTGGCTGAGGGATGAGGTCCCTCACTCCCCAGGCTGTTCTGCTGCAGCTGAGATTGATAGGAGCCCTTGAGCTGGGAGCCAGAGGTGCCTTGACATGACGGAGAGGGAGCTGCTGGCTGTCATCCAGTGTGAGAGGCTCTCAGGTCTGGATCTTGCTCCTGCCCTGTGGTCCAGAGCGGCCTGAACTTGTCGGCCTTCAGAGCACGCTGCAAAGCTCTGCAAGGAGGCGCTATTTAGCAGCCGGGGATGTCGCTTCCTTTGCTGTAGAACTGCTGGGTTTCTCTTTGCGAGCCTCATCTCACAGTCAGACCTGCCCAGGTGGACCCTTGTTCTGCACTGATCCCCAGTGGGGGGGAAGGGGTCTGCCTCAGTGGACCTGATGGCAGGATCAGGGTTGTTTGCTGGGGGCCGGTTGGGTTTGGGTGTCATAGGGCGACCCCAATCCGGCGACAGACGACATGGTTCGGCCACACAAGGAGCTCAGACTCTCTCAATGGTCAATTCAAAAGCCTGCCTCTAGACTTAGTGTACATGGAATAACCCATAAAACCCTCATGATGAAACCAGTCTGTTAACCAGTCTGTCCCTCTCCTCTTCCTGCTTTTGGCTCCAGATCACCCGCCTGATTGCTCCCAGTATCGCTTCCTTCCCACAACTCTCCTTCCGTAGCCCCACCTCTGGCCGCCTTCCTGCTTGGAACGCCTGCTCAGGGGACATCCCTGCAGGATCACCCTTTGGGCCAGAGCTCAGCCCTCTGCTCCACCCTGTCGCAAGGGAGCTTCCTGCAGTGTTCCACTTCCCCCAGAGGTCCCTTGCCTGCAGACTTAGCTTCCCTTGCAGAGGTTGGTTCTTCCCCTTGTTCCTAGCTCCCCTGAAACTTGCCAGGGCATCCCCAGCTCTGGCCAGTCCTCACCAATCATATTCTTCACCTTTCAGTCTTTGCAGTGGCTCCCTGGCCCAGCTCTCCTCTGCTGCTCCTGTGTCTTTCTCAGGCAGCTCTCTCCTGAGTTACCCCAGGTGCCTTCTCTTAATACACGTTTAGGAGGCAGCTGACCAGTCAGGTGTACGGCTCTGCTCCCGCTTCAAGGGTCCCATCCCCTCGACACAGATGGGGATTTTTATCTCTGTCTATAATTTTTCTAACCTTCAAATCCCTCCCGTCAATGAGAAAAGGGGCAGGAAGTTCCCAGTTCAGCCTGATGTGCTGACCTTCGCTCAGGCTCTGGGGCGAAGGGGCCGCGCTGGAGCGTTGGCACAGACCCTGCATTTCCTGGCACTACTCTGGTGGGGGGATGCATCTGACCCTGCATCCCTGCTAGGGGAGACTGAGTGTTTCTCAAGCAGAAAACACTCCTAGTGTGATGGTAAGGCAGAGAGATTAATCTCCAGCCTTACAGCTCCAAGTAAAGGCTTCCCCAGCATTGAGGGAACAGCCTGCTTTGCATAGGCTCAACGTTTTACCAAATGTTTCTGTACTAAAAGATCTGACGAAATGTACGATCACTGGCAGCGTCTCCATGATTTTGTTTCCTTTTCCAGTGAAAAGTGGTTTGGGTTTGTTTTGTTGCCTGGTTAGGATTTAAACTTTGCAGCGGCGTCCAATACGTTTGCCACTAGCCACATGTGGCTAATAGGCTATTGAATTGTGTCTAATGCATGTGACTTTTATTATGTGTCTGATGAGAAAAATTCAAAACCACAAGTGTGGCTAGCATCAAATTTCTATTAGACACGGCTGATTTAAAGCTTCCCTTGCAGTGTTACATTGCAAAGCTTGTAGCAAGTTTCCCTGTGTTACTAGAAAGAGTCTGGGACCAAAAGTGAAACTGGCTGGTGCCACAGTTGAGTAGTGGAAACAAAGCAACTACTCACCATTCAGGGTGAGATGTAGATTAGATTTTTAAAGTGTGTTCAAGGTTAATAAGCTACTTTTGTTACGAGTTACCCAGGTAAGAACATTTTTCTTTTAAAACCCTGATTTTTTTAACTAGAGTGTCTCTTTCTTCCCCTTGCATATTTGTCTTCCAACAGGGTCTTCTGTTACATGATCACTGTGTCTGTCTGTAAGTAATCCAGATATTCACCTAGGTGAATGGACACAGGTGCGGTTTAAACTAATCAAGAGTAAGCTGGAGAAAGTTGCTTTGGAAAAGCCGCTTGGAGGTGTGGTATTAACATACTTCTCAGCCTCTGCTCCGAGATGTGCCCGTGTATTTCTCTACAGTTCTAGGCCAAAGCCCTGCTCCTGTGGGGTAGAGTCCACAGTGTGATGGAATCTGTGTGGTGTTGCCTGGAGCCAGGTGATTATTCAGAGAACTGGCTGCGAAGATTCTGCTGGCACGTGAAATCTCAGAGTGAAAAGCAAGAGGGAAGGGAAGAAAGTGGGATCCCTTCCAGGTCTTTGATGGCTCTACTGAGAGCCTGGCATTCCCTTGGGGCGTGGGGTGTTCCTCATTCCGGGGAAGGACCGCAGGCATTGCACGGCATTGGATTGCTGCCTGTCTGCTGCTCCTCAAGGCGTTTGGTAGGAAGCCAGCTTGGTGCTGTGCGCTTGGAGAAATGGGCTGTCAGTGCCAGAGAAACCAGTCGCTAGTACGCTGGACTCCTGTACGTTCCCGTACTGTAAGCACGGTCCCATCTACGTAACCACACGAGCACCTTTCTAGCAGGGGCTATGTGTGTTTGCTACAGAGGTGTGCACGTGTTCTCCCTGGCTAGTGCAGAGAGAGGCTCCTAGTTCATCCCCTACCAGGAGCCCATCCGGTTTGAGGCTCCTTTGCACAGAGTTCTAGGCTCTGGTGTGTTCCTTTGTTCTGCTCCCTGCGCTGCGGGTTGGTAACAGTCTCTTCTTCTGCTCTCTTGCAGTCACACCCACTCTCCCGGTTCTATGGCGGCTGTGCGGGAGTGGTCCTGCACCCGCTGCACATTCCTGAACCCAGTGGGCCAGCGCCAGTGCTCCATCTGCGAGGCCCCCCGCCAGAAGCCAGATCTCAACCACATCCTGCGGCTCAGCTTGGAGGAGCAGAAATGGCCGTGTGCCCGCTGCACCTTTAGGAATTTCCTGGGCAAGGAGGCCTGTGAGGTGTGCGGCTTCACGCCGGAGCCTGGGCCTGGTGGCTCCCCGCTGCCCGTCATTAATGGCGTCCTGCCCAAGCCCGCCGTCCCGGTGGAGCCCAAGGGGATCGCTACTGAGGAGGCACACAAGGTGGAGAGCAACAGCGAAGAGTCTGGGGGGAAGAGCCCCAACGAGGTGGAGGTGGAGGATGGCTGGGCCTGCCAGCGCTGCACTCTGCACAACACCCCCGTGGCCAACTCCTGCTCCGCCTGTGGGGGGCCACGCAAGCTCTCGCTACCCAAGATCCCCCCGGAGGCGCTGGTAGTTCCCGAAGTCATTGCCCCAGCTGGGTTCCATGTGGCCCCAGCTCCTGCACAGCCCGGTGTTGCCATAGAAACCCTGGACAGTGACCCTATTGCCAGCCCCAGCCCGGCGATCATGGAGCAGGATGTTCAGAAGATGCCAACCTTCAGCCCCTTCTCCCCTGGCCTTCAGAACAACCCTGTGCCCAGGAGCCGCAGGGAGGTGCCACCCCAGCTGCAGCCACAGGTGCCTGATGTGTCTCAGCCCACGTCCGGGCAGAAGGGGTCTCCGCAGGGCCAGGCCAGGGCGCCCCCAGCTGCCCGCTTCCAGGAGCTGCTGGCCAACAAGCGTCTGAGCGTGCTGGAGGAGGAGATGGAGGTCAGCACATCCCACTGGCAGTGCAGCACCTGTGCCCTGCTCAACTTGGCTGGGGCAAGCCAGTGTGAGGCCTGCAGCACTCTGAAAGGCAGTGACACCATTGACCTGGCGGGGGACTCGGTGCGCTTCACCCCCTGCAGCCCTTCCAGCCCCGACTTTACCACCTGGGCCTGTTCCAAGTGCACCCTCAAAAACCCCACCCTGGCACAGAAGTGCAAAGCCTGCGGTTGCTCCAAACTGCACGGCTTCCAGGAGCACGGGGCGCAGGGCGAGCCGGCCCCCAAGTGCGCCGACTGTGGCTCCGACAAAGGGGGCTGCGCCTCCTGCGGCAGCAAGGCCCCGTCGGCCCGGAAGATGGCCCGCCTCTTCCCTTCCCAGCCGCCCGTGGGCCAGGACAGCCCGAGCCAGTGGTCTTGCCCCGCCTGTACCCTGCTCAACGAACTCAAGGCCAAGCACTGTGCGGCCTGCCACACCCCGCAGCTGTACATGACGCAGCGTAAGGGGGCCAAGCCGCTCAAGAGGCGGGAGAGCATGGATGCGGAGAAGCGGCGGCAGACAGACGAGGGGGAGGCCAAAGCCCTGTGGGAAAACATTGTGAGCTTCTGCCAGGAGGTGAGTGCTTGCCAGGCTCCTCAGTACCCCACAGCTTTCCTCTGCCCTCTGTGCCCGTGCTCCTCTGGCCACTCTGCACAGCATGCGGGGGGAATGAGCTGGTTCTGGGCCATCGAGCCTGGCATCTCTCTGGCAAGCCCAGGAGGGTCTGCTCAATTTAACCCTTCCTTTAAATTTCTGGCCCTTACGGTTGCAAAGGATTCTTTCAGAGTACTGTCTGCCTGAGTCTGCAGAGAGCCCAAAAGAATAGTTCTGAGAAGTGTGTACTGCCCAGTTCTACTCAGTGTGTGTTCACTCTGAAACCTAATGATGTTATAAACGAACATTATTATTTATTATTTGTATTCTGGTACTGCCTGGGAGACCCAGCTGTAGACCAGGACCCCATTGTGCTAGGGAATGTACAAACAGAACAAAAATGGTTTTTTCCCCAGAGAACTTATCGTCCAAGAATAAAACACGAGACAAAAGGTGGATGAAGACTGATAACAATAATACCATCATTGCCAGCCCCAAGAATTTATAAATCTGTGACTGGGGGCCTAAAAAGTCATGATATTGACTTAAAAAACATGAGGGTTTAAAAATCATTCATTCAGAGCTCTTATCTGCCTTTTGGCTTTTTAATCTTTAGGGTTCACATTCTTAAACTTCTGTCTGCATCCAGGAAGACTAGGCACTTCATTTGTTTTGTTTTTAAATGAAAGCTGCAGTTTTGTTGTATTCATGCGACTCCCAGGTTTTAGGGTTTTAAGGAAAAAAACAAACATGAGATTTGCCATAAGGGTTGGCCACACTGCAGTGATTTGCTCTGATAGGATGCTTTGATGGCAACCTTCATTCGTTGCTTTTACTAAATTATTCTCTAATCTCTCCTGCTTTGCTCACTGTAATGGAGGTGCACCTTATGGAGAGAGCAGCCAGCTGTTCTGGGCTAGTGGGAGGCAGTTACCTAGTGACAAGAACAGGGGTGGGCAAACTTTTTGGCCTGAGGGCTGCATTGCATTTCCAAAATTGTATGGAGGACCGGTTAGGGGAGGCTGTGCCTCCCCAAACAGCCAGGCGTGGCACGGCCCCCACCCTCATATGACCTCCCTTGCTTCTCACCCCATGAGAGCCCACCCAGGGCCCCTGCCATCCACCCCCCCGCACTCTCTGTCCCCTGTCCGCCTTTGGACCCCCCGCCGCACCATCCAAAAACCCTCTCTCCTTCCTGATGGCCCCTCTAGCCTGTATCCAACCACCCATCCCCACACCCTTACCATGCAGCGCAGAGCACAGGGGCAGGCTGGGGTTCTGCAGCTGCGCTGCCCCAGGAGCTCGTGAGTCCCTCCACAGAGCATTGCACCGACGGTGGGGCACACTGCAGGGGAGGGAGAACAGCACGGGCCGGGCAGGAGAATCCCATGGGTCGGATGTGGCCTGTGGGCCATAGTTTGCCCACCTCTGAGCAAGAACCATGGACTCGGACTTGGGAAACATGGGTGTCACTCCTGGCTTTGCCACTGGTTTGCTGGGTGACCTTGGGCAAGTCACTTTCCCGACCAATGCCTCATTTTTCCCATCTGTAAAATGGGATAATGATACTGACCTTTGTAAAGCACTTTAAATCAGTAGATCTCAAAGTGCTATAGAAGATCTAGGCATTGTAGCTTTTATTGTGGGTGGAACCTGGGTACCATCGCTCTCTTTTGCTGGTAAGGAATTCAGCTCTATCCTCACTCAGCCCTGCTGGGGTTTTCCCCCTACAGCTCCCCACTGAAGATTATTGACCATCGGAATGCTGACTCTGAATATGAGGCAGCAGAAAATTTATGGCCTACGTTTATTTTTATCGGTGCCCATCTTTGCTAAGGCAGCTGACACCTTTTCATCCATAAGGCCCTGACTCAGGAAGGTATTTACCCATGTGCCTAACTTTTAAGCAAGTGAATTTGGAGTCACTGGGGCTACTGGCAAGTTAAGTGTGTTGCTGAATCAGGGCCTAGAACAGTCAGGTAGAGAATAATTCATTCCCTGATGGGCTAATCAAAGCCTGATCAGACAGAGAGGTCTAGCCCAGTGCCCTGAGGCTCACCGGCCCCCAGAGGCACAGCAAACTCTCTCTGGCAAGCTGTGAAGAGGTTACTCCTAAAGCTCACAGCTAGATCAACCCACCTGATTAGAATTCCTGCAACAGGTTGGCAGGAGAAGCTTAACAGGGTCCTGGGACCTGAAAGAAATACATCATGATGGATAATTAACAAAGCAGTAAACCCCTCATCCTCTCCAGATTTTCCCCACTCTTTCCTGTTTCTCTCCTCTCGTGTGCTAGGTCTTGATCTATGCTCCCATCATAACAGCATGAGCGATTCTGCCTGACTGAATTCGTTCCCACTCTGTGCCTGAATGTAAGAGGAGGTTAAAGATTCCATCTGCCGCTGTGTTTGATGGTCTTAAAGCCATGGCTGTGTTTTGTACAGACTGCTGCTGTAGTCCGGACTCCAGACTGGATAGGCCATTCCTCTGTTCTGGTGCTGCAGTCCCCATTTGGACTAGTCCCAAGCATCTGAAATATAAGGAGTAACCTCTTAAAGCCCATTGATGCTATTTGCATCAGCAGTCTCCTCTGGCGGTTTATTCCGTATGTTAGTAGCCCTCTGAGCGAGGAAGTTCTGCTTGAATTCACTGCTGATGGCGTTCTGCTCTCATCTGTTTTGCTCGTGCATTTCAAAATGTTTCTCCGTGTGTCTGTGTATTAACCAACACAGCCCTGGCTTTATTCATTTTTAGCCTTGTCCTTCTGTGTCCAGAATGGAATAAGATTGAGTCTCCCCACCTACAGTCTTATTTCTGCCCTGCCCCCGTCGGCACTAAACTTGTTCAGGGTCTCCCATTTCTTTTGTCTCTTTGCCTGGCGTTGTTTCCCCTTCTCATTTCTCTCTCTATCTCATGCTGTCTGGATCCCCTGATCCTGTATCCCTCCCTCCCTCCCTCCCTTTCTAGTGGTAACACCTGGCACTAATAGAGCACGCTCTGTTTTAAAGCACTGCACAGACACTGGGGCAGATGCTCAACTGATGCAAATTGTCAGAGCTCCATCAAAGTCAGGGAAGTCAGAGGGGAGGGTTAGCTCAGTGGTTTGAGCATTGGCTTGCTAAACCTAGGGTTGTGAGTTCAATCCTTGAGGGGGCCCTTTAGGGATATGGGGCAAAAATAGGGATTGGGCCTGCTTTGAGCAGGAGGTTGGACTGGATGATCTCCTGAGGTCCCTTCTAGCCCTGATATTCTATGATTCTAAGCTGTGACAGTTTACACCACTCAAGAATCTGCCACATGGCTAATCCTCACGCCCTCCCCTCTTGTAATCCAGCAAACTCTTGAACAAAGGGGGAGACTGAGAAACAGAGACGGGATGACATGTCTACAATCATGTCCAGGGTGTGTGGACACAGCAGCTGGGAGGCGTAATTCCTAGACTGCTCAAGTACCCTCCTGCCCAGTCCTTGGTATGTACTTGGGCAGCTGTCTGTGCCACTGGGGCCCACTCCTGCTCTTAGGAGCTGGTCCTGATGCTCTAGACTAGATCAAGCACCTCATCCAGAAAGGCAGCTGAATGGGAAGCCTCAGCGAGCACGAAGAAAGGGGTGGTGATAAGGATGCCGCGCGACTGACAGATGGTAACTATTCCAGTCCCGATGGTATCGATCCTAGTCCGGTGACGAGGGTGGTAGAATGAGAGTCAGGAGAACAAGGTTCTCTTCCTGCTCTGACACACTCATTGCTACCAACCTGTACCTCAGTTTACCCCCATCCAGCAGGGATACTGACACAGACCCACCTTTGTATGTGTAGTATATCAGAAGATGTTGCTAGTTGCAGAGTACAGGCTATTTGCACATGAATTCACTCTCTGAGTGTGTGGGGAGCCCCCCACCCCGCCGCAGAGAAGACTTAAGAAGGCCCTGGGACTTCTCTTGTTTGATACAGATGAATACTGTAAGTGTGAAACTTGTTAGTAGGGAAAAACCCTCTGCAAAATCAGGAAGCCTGTGAACAACTAGGAAACACTAATTAAAAAAATGAGCAACCCCCCAACTCCCACAGTGATTTCAGACTGAGACAGGAGCCAAAAGAGCTAGCCCCATAGATCAGAGGTGGGTAAACTATGGCCTGTAGGCCAGATCCAGTCCACCAGCTGTTTGAACCCAGTCCTTGAGCTCCCACTGGGGAACAGGGTCTGGGGCTTGCCACGCTCCATGCAGCTCCTGGAAGCAGCGTCATGGCACCCCTGCGGCGCTCCAGCAGGTTCAGGAGCCATGCCACATGGCTCCCAGAAGCATGCCCCACTCTCTGGCTACTACCCTTAGGAACACCCAGGGACCTCAGTTCTGCATGCTGCCCCTGCTCCAAGCACTATCCATGCAGCTCCATTGGCCGGGAACTGCAACCAATGGGAGCTGCAGGGGTGGTGCTTGTGGACGGGGCTGCATGCAGAGCCACCTGGCTGCGCCTGCGCATAGGACATGGCGAAGGGACATGCTGTTGCTTTTGGGAGATGCTTGAGATAAGCACCGTCTGGAGTCTGCACCCCTGAGCCTCTCCCTGTGCCCCCAACCCTCTGCCCCAGCCCTGATCCCTGCTTCCCACCCTCTGAACCCCTCAATCCCAGCCCAGAGCACCCTCCTGCACCTCAAACTCCTCAGCCCCACCCCAGAGCTCACAACCCCAGCTGGAACCCTCCCCTGCACCCCACTCCCCCAGCCTGGAGCCCCCTCCCACACCCTGAACTCCTCACTTCTGGCCCACCGCGGAGCCCACACCCCCAACCAGAGTCCTCACCCTCACCCGCTCTCACACCCCAACCCCAATTTTGTGAGCTTTCATGGCCCGCCATACGATTTCTATTCCGAGATGCGGCCCTTGGGCAAAGAAGTTTGCCCACCCCACCATAGCTAGAGAGAACCTCATTTAAATCTCATTTGTTTTCTATTGTAACAATTTGATATTTCTTTAATTTAGAAAGATCCTGGTGTGTATCCAGCCAGTTGTGAACAGTCTGAGTAAATGTCAACTCTCCGCCGTCAGGGGCTGCTCCCTTAGGGGTATGACAACGGATACACCAACAGTTCTC
Organism: Dermatemys mawii; assembly: GCA_007922305.1. Taxonomy (NCBI): domain Eukaryota; kingdom Metazoa; phylum Chordata; order Testudines; family Dermatemydidae; genus Dermatemys; species Dermatemys mawii. Next base: position 29,937,197 of record ML677381.1, read on the forward strand.
TAGCTGGCCATAGGGTCTCCCAGAGTAAACCTGAATGTCAGCCCCCAAAACGCTTCCTTTTTTATCACCTACACAAACCCTTCCACCCAGCCCTCTTCCTGCACAGCATCTCTCGATTCCCAGAGCTCCAGTAGATCCTCCTCCTATGGGTGTCCTGGCTTCCTGGGGAGACCCTCCCAGTGCTCAGCCCGGTCTGGTTTCCCCTGCCGCGCAGAGTGCAGCACAGGTGGAAGCAGGCCGGGCCTGTAATGGGGAAGGGAACCGGATGGTCCCGGGCTGGGGCAGCAGCCTTGTGATTTTTATCTCCGTTGTCTAACCTCCGTTGCATGTGTCCTTGATCAGTAGCTCCTCCCCCGCTTGGCCTCCTCAGGCTGAGTGCTTCTGAGCGGCCTGCAGCTCCCATGACTCAGAGACCACAAGGGAGCAGCTGGCAAAGGCTCCTTGATGGCACAGAGTAGTGAGCGTTTAGAACACGGTTCAGAGTAGAGGCTTTCTTGGAGGTTCGCTGCTATTCCTCTCTTCTCGAAGCCCCGAAGTGCTGCACATAGGGAGAGACAGGCCCTGCCCCCAAAACCACCCAACCTAACTCGCCAAGACGGACATGGGGTGAGAAAGGCAGGAGGATCAATCCCACTCCACAGCTACAGCCTGACCAACAAGCCCATGGTCACACAGGGAGCCTGGCAAAGTGGGGAATTGACCCCAGGTCTCTTCCTTCCTTAGCCACGAGACCGGCCTTGCTCTCAGGAGGGTGGAAAGCAGCTGTGGGTCCCACGTGTTCACGGGGCTGCACGTTCCTTGGGGATCGGATAGGAAGAGATGTGCGAGGGCGAATTCTTGCCCTTTGGGAGACAGCCCCTGACCCATGTGGAATAGCTGGATGGTCCCTTCAGCCTGGCTCAGTTTCCTGCAGGGACCTGCTTCCTCCACACTCTCGGCGGTGCTCCGCTCAGCAGCAGCCCTGGGAAAAGCCTGCTGAGGTCTAATGCTGCTGTGCCCTCTTCACTACAGTCTCCCAGCACCTTACTCTGAACGCCAGCCTTGGGGGAGCATTTGAGGTGCCACCCTCCTTGGCAGCAGCTCAAGGGCTCAGCCTCCAGTGTGTCCTACCCTCCTAGCAAGTGTGGGGAGCTGGAGTCCTCTGCCATCGGAGGTGCACTGAAGGGAGTGTGGGGGGCTGTGCGGACCCACTCCTCCCTTACGGCACGCTTGTGTTTGCAGAACAAGGTCAACTTTGTGGACGACAGTTTTCACCCAGGGCCCAAGGCGGTGGGGTTCCCTGACGGGGACAGCGTGCAGCAGAGGGTGAAGCTGTGGTTGCGGCCCCACGAAATCAACTGTAGCATCTCCAAGGACTGGTCGGTCAAGTGGTCTGTGTTCCGGACGCCCCGGCCCTCGGATATCCTGCAGGGACTCCTGGGAAACTGCTGGTAAGGGGCTGAGGGCGCTCCAGCCATGCCAACCCTCTCTCGTGTTCACACAAACACCCCTGTGCCAGCTGCCATCCCTCATCCCATCACAGACCCCAAACCCCTTCATATGCCGCCTACATCTGCTGCTATCCCAATCCCTACCGTGCCCTCGCCTCTCATTGTAGAGCCAAAGTTTCCTCTCCCATTTTGTGTCTGCATCCACGGATGAACTCCTGAGCCCCATTCCTGATCTCCTGCTGGACCAGTTCAGACAGGGCTCTGGGGATCTGTCCCGCTCCCTCGTGGTCTCTGCCCCTCTGCAATGGCTGCATGTGCGTGGCTGTAAGATGACTTGGACATGGCCAGGCAGGATAAGAGCCAAGGTCCTTCCCGCCCAGTGTCCTGTTCTACAGTGGCCAGCACTGGAGGTTCAGATGCCAAGGCAAGAACCCCGCAGTAGCAGATGTGGGATAATTTGCCTCATCCTGGTACTTAATAGCAGGCAGATGGCTCCAACCCTGAAGCACAAGGTTTACCATCACTTCCAGAATGGTTGCTGATGAGCACTTGGCATGTTCAGTGCCAATCTTCATGCCCGCCCCCTTGAGTTGGCAGCGAGCGGCTGGGATAGCTCAGAAATCTAGCCCTCTCCCTGGTCTCTGGAGCTGCTTCATCTCTCTGCAGCCCATGGGGAACATAAGGCAGAGTTTTCGGTGTTGACTTAGGTGGAGGGCATTCCCTGCTGGCAGTGCCAGGCTGTGTATGCCTGTATGCTTAGCCAACCTGGACACCATTTTGCTATTCTCCCTGGGGACAGAAAGCGTGAAAAGGGCTAATCCATGGGGCAAGGCCAGTCCACAAAACACTCCTTACCCCACAGGGCAGGATACAGCGCAGAGGCCAAGACTGCCGGAGCCGGAGTCCCTGGCAAAGCTCCTGGGGCTGGGCTGGCACCTCGCCTGCCCCAGTCAGATCACAGGTGCCCGCAGTCGGCTGAGAAGGCAGGAATCAGCTGGAGGGACCCTTCCATTCCAGGGGTCCAACCAGGCTGGTGGGATCCGAGGGCACGTCTGGCTGGCTCCTGGCTCCTCTGCGGAGCAGGGGCAGGAATATCCCGGAGTCGAATGTTCTCTTCTCCTGCCCATCAGGCCCTGTGCCCCCTCTTAGCTCAAGGCCATCTCTTCATGCCAGTGCCGCGGACGTGCCTCCCCCAGCACGGTTCCTGAGACCTCTTGTCTGGTCTCTCCCCAGGTTCTTGAGCGCCCTGGCGGTGCTGGCAGAGCGGCCCGAGCTGGTGGAGAGGGTGATGATCACGCGGACCATGTGCCCGGAGGGAGCCTATCAGGTGCGGCTGTGCAAAGACGGCACGTGGACCACGGTGCTGGTGGATGACATGCTGCCCTGTGACGAGTTCGGCTACCTCCTCTTCTCTCAGGTCAGCGCCCCCTCCTCCTGTCTTGGCAGCCATTGGCCACTAGGCGGCCGACAGGAGGGGTTGATGTTCCATGGGCGAGCGAGTAGGGAGCTCTGACGGGCTTGCGGTGGGACAGAGAGCAACGCAGCAGGAATAGCCCCTTGCACCAGGACATGTAGATCAAAATCACAGGGCTAGGGGGGATGCTGATTACAGTCCACCCTGTGCCTCGCCTTTGGCTGTGGAGTGGGTAATGGGGAACGGTCACGGCTCCACAGCCTGCTGTGGGGCAGAGTTTCTCCATTTAGTACAGTGGTTGCAGGCGACACCTGTGTTAGGCTGCCAGGCTGTCTCCCTTGCAGCCTCCTTGGATCTCACATGCATGCAACTGGCTGAGTTTCCTTCCTCCTTTCTCCACTTATAGACTCTTCCGCTTTTTAAGCATGAGTCGTTTTCGAGGCTTGGGATGGGAGCAAAGAGGGCCGCAGTTTGAAGCAGGGCAGGGCCCCGTTCTCAGTGAGGACAGCCTCCGTTAACCTTTGCTTGGTTTGCTTGCCAGCTGCCAGTCTGACAGGCCCAGGGTTTGCTTGGTTTGAGGGGGGCATTAGACATAAACACACTCTGAGCAATTGTCACAACGCTTCTGGCATCTGCTCAGATTGTAACTGATTAAAAAAGGCTCGGCCCCTTTGGGACATCACTGCCAGTCTGACAGGCCCAGGGGCTGCTTGCCGGGCTCGTTTGCATGAAGGAGATTGGAAACGTCCTTTCGGAAACATAGACCGGCAAATACTCCGGACAAACCACACTGCCTCAGTGTCAGGGACCCGAGAAAATCAGGGGCAGAGAAAGGCAGTGTGAGTCTCTGCTAGGCTGGCAGCTCTCTGCAAATCCTCAGCATTCATTTCAAAATCAAAACAACCGTGGGCCGGATTTCCGCTGGCATATGTTCCAACTCCCACGTGAGTGCACAGAGATATATAGAAAAGCCAGGACACCATTAAAGAGGAACTAAAAAGTGGGGAAATAGATCTGTGCTCAGCTTGAGCCTCCTCAGGAAGCACAGAGAAGACTGGATAAAAATTACACTTATATATTTATTTTCAAAATAGCATGTTTTTATTTTACCTTAGAAATATTAAGTCGGGCCTTCCCTGAGTTTTCTGGAGGTTTCCTTGCAGGGCTTGCTTGTGGATTGAACTTTCTTTAGTGTTGGGTGGAGGAGCAGAATTGAATCTTTAAAGAAAAGGAATTTTTCCCTTAGATGTTCTGTAGGTGTTGGAATTATAAGCAATTATCCAATGTGAACCAAAAGCCTGAGTTTTAAAAAGTCAAAATAAGACCGGCCTCAGGACCCACATGTATAGGATCTCAAGCAGAGATAAATAATGTTTTTGGGGGGCAGGGAGAAGGGACTTTTAAAAACAAAACACAAAAGCACTTTCAGGCTTTCTTTATAGATCACAAAGAAGCCTCATTCTTCTCTCCCGTCTTGGAAGGTCCCACCTCAGTCACCTCCTGGACTGTCGCCTTTCAGTCACGAAGTGTCACGCAATGTGAATAAGGGTGCGCTGTATCTGTTGATCTCAAAGCATTTTACCATAGTTCCTGCAGCACGGCGTTATCTCAGCCAGGTTGCATGTAGGCGGTGTTTTCCGTTGCTTTTCGAGATGTGTAACTTAACATCTAGCCCCAACAAGAGACATGCCAGATATTGCCTCCGTCACTTTGCTGTTTTCTTCTCCTCCTTGGTTTTTTATCTCCATAGGTGGTAAACTTCTGGCATGGGGAGCTGCCGTGTGTTTGCCAAGCGCCTCGCTCATCTAACAAAGCGTATGCCATAGGATTATTTATCATGCGTAGTGTGGTAGTGCTAGGAGCTTCAGGCATAGACCAGGACTCCATTGTGCTAGGAGCTGCACAATCAATCATACGGGCTCTGCCAGGTGGCTAGTGCTGATGGAACCTTTGCAGATTTCTGGCTGTATTCATGCAGTCTTTGCATTTATTTATAAATATATTATCAGTGTAGCAATGCCACAGTCTAGCACCATAACAAAGCAATTTAAGGGTGCGTTCCTCCTGCAAAGCAGCCTCTGTTCTAATTACTTCTTCCCATTGTCCTCGCGCTGCGGGGGAGAGAAGTTTGCTGTTGTGTCTCTGATATCCCTGAGCTGTCATCCATTTGTCCTTGAAGCAATCTCATCTCTACGTTGTGCGAAATGTAATTGGTTCCATCTGTAAGTGCTCTGTAGTCAGCCTAATCCATGGGGGCTGGCTTTTGGGGGGGAGGGGTGAATCCAGGCATTCAAGACTCATTTGAAATCCCCTTATTAAACATTCCTAAATCCAGATTTACTGGGAAGTGGGGCCATTTGCCTGCATTTGAAAACCTGTCCAAATACATCTCTGCACCACACTGTCAATGGAGTCTTCACAGCTTCTCGGGTCAACTCCAGCACGTGGGGAACAAGATGCTGGTCAGATAAGATTCATTCAAAGGCAGCCACTCAATAACTTTGCGTCATCTTTGCAGAGTGGGGTCAAGGGGACCAGGAGGAGCTTTCGCCCAAAGGTCCTGGCTTGCATGAGTGTGTGAGCACGACTCTGTGTAGCTGGCCCCACGCCTCCCTGTGGTTGTAACCCTTGGTTCTGTCCCTTTCCCAGGCCCAGAGGAAGCAGCTGTGGGTAGCCCTCATTGAGAAGGCTCTGGCCAAGTTGCATGGTTCGTACTTTGCCCTCCAGGCAGGGCGCGCCATCGAAGGCCTGGCTACGCTAACCGGCGCCCCCTGCGAGAGCCTGATGCTGCAGGTCAGCTCCACTAACCCTCGCGAGGAGCCCATTGACACTGACCTCATCTGGGCCAAAATGCTGAGTTCTAAGGAGGCTGGGTAAGACGAGGCGGGAGGGGTTCACGTTCAGCTGTCAGGAGCATAGAGTTGTAGAAGAGAGGCTAGAGTGATAGCTCTCATTTGTAAAAAGCACAGAAGAGAGGCTAGAGTGTCGACCCAGGATGCAACCTGCCCCACTTGGAAGCCCTGATAAATTTTGGCAGCAGGGCCCTGGCCATAGTGCTAGGAAGTGACTTCTTCTTTGTTCGTTTTTATACAGAAAACCCAACCCTGATGAATATCCCTCCCACAGTTATCACCAGGCTGGGTTGAGTTTTAAATGGCTGATCGTTAACCTGATGAATCATTTGATGTTTTTGCTTTGCTTGAGTTTTGTTTTCCAATCTTCTGTATTATTAAGGCCCCACCCCTGCATATTCCCCCCTTGGGGTGTAACATTGCTGCCGTGAGAAGTGAAACTGGATCTGTGAGACTAGAAGGCAGGGTTCATTTGGATCTGCAATGAAGGGCGTTGGGAGATGCAGGGAGAAGGGAGGGAAGTTAGGGTCCTGGATGGCAGGTAGTGTTGGGTGCTGGGAACTGGTGATATTTCTCTCTGGCAGGAGAGATTGGAACTGGGATGGCTAAACAGACCATATGTGATGCCCAGGGTTCTGCTCCACAGAAAGGCTCCCGTTTTCTTTAATGGTGTAATGCCACCTGCAGAGACTACAGATCCCAGCATGCAATGCTTCTTTATGGCTGAAGTGCCCAGTGGAAGCTCTAGAGTGCAGCATGCAATGGTCTATAACCTGCTCCAAGCAGACCAGAGTGCTGTGTGCCAGGCCAGTGGTCTCAGCAGGCACCACCTCCATGGGATGGCTGCAGTCTATTCCGCTGTATGCCTGGCATGGGCAGCCCTAGCCCTAGGCATTGCGAGTGGGGCCCTGGGCTGGGGCAAAGTACGGGGAGGCCTGGGGAGCATCGGGACAAAGAGCCAGGCTGTGGGGCGAATAGAGGGGGTACGTTCCTGAAAGCAGAATGTGTGGCTGGCACTAACAGCGATGGGCGGGGCCATCTCCTGGCTGGCACGGGGCCACCTGTCCCTGAACCAGGGGAGCTCCTCTGGGGGTTCGAGAACGATCGTCCCTGGCTCCGTGTCCTTATGTGTGGGGGAAGGGCCAGCTCCGAGCCTCTCCTCTCATCCCTGTCAGTGCCACACGGCGTGGCGCCAATCTCCTTTGTTCTTCTCCCTGCCCATTCCAGGTTTCTGATGGGCGCCTCCTGTGGTGGGGGCAACATGAAGGTGGATGACGCAGCCTACGAAAGCATGGGCCTTCGCCCGCGGCACGCCTACTCGATACTGGACGTGCGGGACGTGCAGGGCCGCAGGTGAGCCGGGCCACGGTACACGGGCTGTCGTGTTGCCAGCCCCCCTCTGTGCTCGGGGCGGCGGGGTGAGCAACACAGAGAAATTGTTCATCCTGGAGCGTTGAGGCTTTGCCAGCCCCTTGCGTCTGCCCAGGGGTTACTGAGTCAGAGCCTTGGTCTAGCTGGGTTCATGGTGTCAGCGTAGCTGAAATCCCGGGGGAAAGGGAGAAGGTGTGTCACGTGGCTGAGGATGAGGGGGTTGGGTTAAGGGACGATCTGTGCTGCATGGCCCCCTGGCAGGCCTTGGCCCCAAGGGGACCCCAGGAACCCCAATAACAAACACTGGCCAAGTCCCCCCAGTGGAATCTTTTGCTCTGTCCCTTAGTGTCACACAAACTGGTTTATGCTTTGGGGTGCTGCTGTGCTGTAGGCCGGTGCCCCCGGTGTTCTTGCCCACTGCATGCTGGGTGACCCTGATCTAGCTAGACTAGCTGTTCCCGATCTTTACGGCCAGGAAGAAGGGAGCTGCCCCACCCCGATTTTGTGTCTTTGTCTGGTACAAACAGGCCAGCCTCCACCTGTGGCTTTAAGGGCCTTGGGGTATGGCTGCTGCCCGCATTGGCAATATGCCATGCCACCTCCTCATCCTCACTGGCAGAGCTGCTGGGCTTACAGGGTAGCGAGGATGCTAGGGGAGACCTGCTTTCAAAACTGGCTCAGTTTGGGATCTCTTTAATGGCTTGCCTACATCACACCACTCTGCTGCTCGGTGCTGCCGTGCAAATGGCCTCTGTACTTGGGTTGCAGCAGGTACAGGATGGAGGGGGACTGGTGGAGGTGTGGGGGGCCCAGGGCTGGGGGATAACAGGCAGGAGGCTGTGGGTCTGGACTGAGGTGTGTTGGCAGGGCAGAGCTGTGCTGGGAGACCAACGGTGGGGTAACGGCAGCCGTTCGGGATCTAGGGGCATTGGCAGGGTGAGGACAGGGGGTTGCGGTAGCCCTGGGTCAGGCCATGCTTTCAGTCCCCTGATTTCGGGGACGCCATGCCTTTGTGCCAGCTCACCTCCGGGGTGCAGAGGGGAGAGTCTTGGGAGATGAAAAGTGTCTAGTGGGTGTAGCAGACGAGCGCAGGAGCTATGCCCTTCGCCCAGCACCACTGTGATTCGGGGGGCTGTTCCCTCTGCCCCATCAGGCTCCTGCGGCTACGGAACCCCTGGGGCCGCTTCTCCTGGAACGGCAGCTGGTCCGACGAGTGGCCCCACTGGCCGGCACACTTGCGTCACGATCTGATGCCCCATGGGAGCAGCGAGGGCGTCTTCTGGATGGAGTACGGCGACTTCATCAGGTAAAGCTGAGCAGGGGGCTCCCTGTGTGCCAGCCCCCTCCTGGGCTCCGAGTTTCTGGCCTTGTCATTGTCTGTTATAGAACAGGAGACAGGAGCTGGGCAGTGTCTCTCTCTCTCACACACACTCCCTCTCCCCACCTTCCAGAGCCCAACATCCCTGAGCTCAGATCAGATTCTGCTGCCACCTGGACTGGGGGCGGGAGGGTACCTACACCAGGTTAAAAAATGGCTGCTCCTGAGCTCTCTCGGAGCTTCCTGAGGGGCGTGGGTGGAGCCGTCACTTGGGACGGGACACAGCTCTGGAGAAATCCGGAGGACTGAGCCCTGCTCTGCTCTGCCCTGCCCCTGGGCTCCTGTGTACTCCACAGCAAGGCGAGCCCGGAGACTGTGGAGTGGACCTCTGGGTTCCCATGGCAGCCTGGGGTCGAGGTTCACAAGCGTGGGTAGTTGGGCATGAGGTTAGACATGGACAGATACACAGACTGCAGTAAATGCTCTAGGGCCTGGGAGGTCTCTGAACTAAGGCAGTCCTCACTAGCCCTCTGGCCAGGGGAGTGGTTTTTGTTAGCTCCCGCCCATGATTCCAGTAGGTCTGGTAAGTGACGCAGGGCCAGAACTGGCCAGTGTTGGGATGGGGAGGTCCTGTCTGTCTCCTGCCAGATGTGCTGCTGGCAATTCATGGGCCCCGGCCAGTGGTGTGCGCCACCTTAGAGGAGACTTCAACCCACGCACCTAGTTGTTTGGGGGGCCTTCACGGGCCCCGGGAGCAGGGATGGCAGGGTGGGCTGTGCCCACATCACCTGTCCCTTGCCAAATGTGGTGCTTTAGTGCCACCTAGCGGTGGTCAGCACGCCAGTGCCATCTCCTGAAGTTGGGAATCCTCTCCCTCTAACATACCTCTGGCCCCTCACAGTCCTTTGAGGCCCATGGGGGTGGGGGCTGCACTAATTTGGGGAAGAGCCATTTAATCTCCCTCTCCAGTGCTGCTCTCCTTTGTTTCTGCCCCTCCTTCCCTCTTTCCCATCCGCTCCTCTCCTCTTCCACCGGGAATGCCAGGGGCTGGGGAGCCTGAGCCAGGTCTTCAGATGCAGTCCGGGAGCCGTGCGAGGAGAGAGGCTGAGCATGGGGTGTGCTGGCTGGGGCGAGTCTGGCCCAGCTCCACCCCTGCTCACTGGGAAGCGTCTCTCCATTGCAGAGGATGTGGATCACGCTCCCCGACCCACCCCTAATGCGGCTCCTGTCCGTGGGTAGGTGCTCTGTTGCCCAGCGGCGGGGAGGGTGGGGCTGGATCCACTCACCAAGGCCCTGGTGCAGCCTGGGCTTGCAAGCCCCAGCCCAGCTGCGGCTGCCGTTGCCTGGGACTGACGCCGGATTTGACCCCACTCCTGGCAGATACTTTGACTCGGTGGATATCTGCAAGCTCCACTCAGACTGGCACGAGGTTCGGGTGCAGGGCACCTTCCCCAGCAAGGCCAGCGGGCCCGTGACAGTGACCTCGCTGACGGTGCTGGAGCGTGCTGCGCTGGAGTTCGCCCTCTTCCAGGAGGGCAGCAGGTGAGGCAAGGAAACCAGATTTGGTACACGGCAAGGAACAATGCCTTGGATCTAGTTCAGACAAGCAGTGCGGGCACAGGGGGAGGTCTGGGATTCCATTCTTAGCTCTGCCCCTTGCTCCTGGGTGACCACGAGCAAGGGGCAGAGCAAGTCACTGCTGTGCTCTGGGCCTCAGTCTCCCCACTGTCAATGGGGATAATAATCCTGCCTTGCCCTTAACACTTGCAAAGCTCTTTGGGATCCTGGTTCGAGTGGTGGTGGCGACAGGCCAGCTGTTGTTATTCCCCGACTGCCCAAGGCAGCCTGGGCCGGGAATTGCCCTGATCAGCACCTCCCGCAGCAATCTCCCAGCCTGGAGCTGCCTGATGCCTCGGTGCTGCTTGCTGTGGGTGAGAACAGGGCCTGTCAGCGTGCCGCCCCCTCTGCCGGCGGCGGTGGAAGCACCAACTTGGTGCAGGAGACACACGAAGGCGAAAGATCACCAAGATCTGCCTGGGGGTTTATTGTAATCCACTGATACCAGCACCCGGGACGCGTCTCCCTCTGCCAGAGCTGTGTGCAAGCAGGAGGGGTTTGTGTCCGGCAAAGGCGCCGGGGCCAGCAGGGGAGACTGTCTTGGGTACACGCTTGCCCCCTGTATCCCTACTTTGTATGACAGAGCTGTGCCTGCAAAGCCCTCCTGTTGCTGCTAGGGGGCGCTCCTGTCATGCTTTCCCCACGCCCAGGCTCGACCTGTCCTGGTCATGGCAGCCCAGCTCACCTTGACAGTAAAGCCGTATCCCTTGGTTAGAGGGGGCGGGCAGGGGCATGGCTTTGGCAGTCCTGACTTCTTCCCCCCTCCCCTCTCCCGGTCAGGCGCTCCGACACGGTGGACAGCCACTTGCTGGACCTGTGCATCATGGTGTTCCGCGCCACCTTCACCAGCGGGAACAAACTGAGCCTGGGCCGGCTGGTGGCCCACAGCAAGCGAGCCGTGAAGAAGTTTGTGAACTGCGACGTCATGCTGGAGCCGGGCGAGTACGCTGTCGTGTGCTGCGCCTTCAACCACTGGAACGCCCCGCTGCCGGGCACGTCCTCCGGCCAGGGTGAGGCCCCGGGCGGGCTCCCGGCTCAGCACGCCAGCCCGCTGAGCGTGCCCTGCAGGGAGGGGCTGAGGAGCCGGCTGTACTGGGGGGGACAGTGGTGTCTCCCCTGGCTTTCCCCATTGGCTGGGCATGTCTCTGCGGCCTGCCCTGAGGGGCTGTGGGGTGGGTGGGAAAGGGAAGGCAGCTTGGCGAGAGTCCAGGTCTTTGTCTCTCCAGCCCTGCGCCCCATCTGTTCCATGAGACACAGGCGATCTATGATCTCCCCGGGGGAAAGAGGGCCACCGTCAGCACAGCTCACCCTGCCCTTCCCCAGCCTGGTACCTGCAGGCACAGAGTTCCTTCTGCCAGGCCCAGGGCCCAATGCCAGCCCTGCCAGTCCTCTGCCTGCTAGGCTGGCCCTCCTAGGAGCTCCCCCAGAACCAGCCGTGCCAGCAGTTGGCTAGTGAGTCGCCTCCAATCACTGCAGACTGACTCAGGAATTCCTGTCTGGGAATCCGGACTCTTGGGTCCTAATCCAGACACTGTGTGACTTGGGCCAGTAATAGTGCCGCCCCGTGCCTCAGTTTCCCCTGTCCGGGGATGAGGCTGGAGCTCGGCTAGGTGCTGATGACGGGAACAGGGCGCCCTGGGCAGCATCCTGTCCCAAGCAGCAGGAGCTGAATTGGAATCTGGTGGAGGAGCTGGATGAGTGAGGAAGCCCGGGCTGGGGCTGGGCAGCCCCCTCATTGAAGCCATCTTTGTCTCCCCAGCCTCCAGCCCCCCCGCCGACAGCTCCAGCTACATCCTGGCCATCTACAGCTCCCGCCTGGTGATGGTGGAGCAGGTCGAGGCGCAGTCCACCACGCTGGCTGACGCCATCATCCTGCTGACCGAGAACAAGGGCGAGCGGCATGAGGTGGGTGCGGGACCCGACAGTCCCAGGCTCCTGGCTGACGGGTCAGTACACACGGGCTGCCCCGGATCCATCTACGCTGCAGCCTCCCTGCCCAGGGAGAGGGACTCTAGCGGGGCCGGAGCTAGCGCACTCCAAATAGCTGGGTGGAAGTTACAGCGCCGACTGGCGCTCTGCCCGCTTGCCCTTAGCTCACCACTGCCCCCGGCTATGGAGATCCTCCCCCCCCACCCCCCCCCCGGGCCGGGCTTGTGGCTAGAGCGGGGTCTCCCCTTTGCTGCAGGTTCTCCGTCCCTCTCGCACAGGGAGCCCGGCTCAGCTCAGTCGTGTGCCCTGATCTCTGGGGCCGGGTTTCCCTGCCAGGTGGGTAGGGCGCGCTGGTGGGAAAGCAGTGCCTGGCTGGCGGATCCTGCAGACACCCTGCTTTGGGTGCATGGGGAGGTGAATGGGCTCAGTCCCTGGAGGGCAGGGGATGGAGACACAGGGCATCCCTGTGCCTGCAGGGTCATCCCTCCCTCCCCTGAGTGCTGAGGCGGGTAAATACTGGTGATGCGTAGGGAGGGCAAGTGCCGTGGGTGGCTTGGAGGGGAGCAGGAGAGGCTGGCAGCTCCCTCTGGTTGGCAGGTTCCTGTTGTAACGGCGGGCACCAGGCACTGACTCTCTGGCTCTGGCGCAGGGGTTGGGAGGGGTCTGCCCATCTGATCCTGCTGGTTGTCCCGGCAGGGCCGTGAGGGGATGACCTGCTACTACTTGACGCATGGCTGGGCGGGCCTGATTGTGGTGGTGGAGAACCGGCACCCCAAGTCCTACCTGCACATCCAGTGCGACTGCACGGACAGCTTCAACGTGGTGTCCACGCGGGGCAGCCTGAAAACCCAGGACAGCGTACCACCGCTGCACAGGTGAGGGGACGTCCCCTGGGGCAAGGGGCACCTCGGGATATGCCAGGCTGCCATGTGACGGGGCCTGCAATGCCGACCCAGACTGAGACCCCCCTCCCTTCCCGGGCCATGGCCTGGCGAGGGGGCTCTGGTGCTTCCAGCCTGACCACAGAGACCCCCACAGGGCACGGGCTGGTGAGGGAATCCGGTTCCGCCAGCCCAACCCCAGAGCCCCTCCAGGAAATGGACTGCCGAGGGAGCCTAGCTGCCGGCCAAGCCCCCGAGCCCCGCGTCCCTAGCGAGGTCCTGCCCTGAGGGAGCCCACGTAGGAGCACGTGTCTCTCAGCGGAGAGCAGGCTCCAGGCGTGCCCCCACTCACCCCTCTCCCCCTGCAGACAGGTGCTGGTGATCCTCTCTCAGCTGGAAGGCAACGCCGGCTTCTCCATCACCCACCGCTTGGCGCACCGCAAAGCCGCCCAGGCCTTCCTCAACGACTGGATGTCAACGAAAGGGACCCACAACCCGCTGCTCACCCCCGAGGTGGCGGGGCTGCACGGGCCCCGGCCGCTATGACAACCAGCCCGGCCCTCCCTGCCCCTCTCCTGCTTCTGCCTTCTTGCTTTAACCAAGGCCCTGGCCCCGGCTGCTTCGGGCTGCTTCCCGACCCGGTGGTGTTGAGCCACCAGGGGGCAGCGGCACAGCATCCCGCCAAGCGCCTTTCCCTCAGGGCTGGGGATCCCCCCCGCTCCCCTTCCTGCCTCCACACAACCCCACCTCCGCCAACGCACGCACTTTACAGGGAGCCAGCCGGGGCGGGGGCAGTCTCAGGATCCTGGCCCTTCCCTCGCCCCTCCAGCGCATGCGCTTGGTCTGGAGGAATGGCCACTGATCGCCAGGGCAGCCGGGAGCCTTGGCCAGGCTCGGGGAGGCGAACTGGGGCGGGGGGGCAGGCTCCTTCCAAACCCTATGGCCACTCAGGACTCTGCTCCCTCCGCTAGCGTCGGGCACCTGATGCTGCGAAAAACAATATACCTCTGACTGACGTCTGTCCGTCTGTGTGCGCTCCCTGCCACCTGCCTGGCACCACGGGGCCCAGCTCTGGGATCGCTTGCCCGGACGTCGTGGAAGCAGGGCTGCCGCAAGCTGGTTGGGGCCCAGTGGCGCCGGCCTCAGGCCCTGCCTTGCCCTCCTGTCGGCTGTTTGCCAGCAAAAGAGAATCGAGAGCTAGTGTGAGACTGAGCTCCTGGCAAGGACGGAGGCAGCCAGGGGGCCGGCCCAGCCAAAGTGGGTGTCGGGAAGGTGCTGCTGCTTTAAATAGCCATGGGTGCATGGAATTGCCTCGGCCTGGCCCGGCTTGGGGCGCCGGCATCTCTGCCTCCGGCTGTATCTCGTGCCAGCATCTTGGCAGGAGGCTGATGGCGAAGATCAGGGAGAGGAAGATCAGGCTGGGAATTTACGTGAGCCACAAATCTAGTAAAAGTTGCTGGCCAGTGCTCCCCCCGCCCCATCTCAGAGCCCGCAAACCAGCTCTGGGTAAAGTCTTATGCCCCAGAGATTTCTGGGACTGGTAGTTTTTTGGCCCATGGCCTGCAGGGGGATGTTTGTCCACATTTCACCAGGGCAAAGAAGAGTATTTGGGAGTAACCCCCTCCTGCAGCGGGCAGAGCGAGGCTGCTCAGAGCTGCGTTTTCCCCTGGGAGGGGGGCGGTGATTTCTTTTGAAAAGCAGCTGTTAACGTTTTACAAAGCGTTTTTTACCAAAATGGAGTGAAACGGCCCCTTTCTGCGCTGCGGTGTGAGACACGGGGCACGGTGGGATTCCAGCCCCCGTGCTCTGTGCGTGCGAGGAACACACATGTACTATGCAGTACTGGCCGTGGGGAGCAGTGTTAGGAGAGAAGCCATGAGCCGGGCTGGAGAACCGTCCCCTGGCACTGACAGTCCAGCCTTCCCCAGCGCGCCTCTCGACCCCTGGCACCACCGCCCCAGCGTGTTGGGAGGCTAGCCAAAGAGACAGCCCGACCACAGGCTGTCAAGCCTGATCCTGGCCTGCTCTGCACCAGGGAAGTCTCTGGAGCTGCTGCTGCACAATTGAGCTCGACTGATGGGTCAGTGCAGCACGTGGCTCGGCCGAGATGAAAGGCGCAGCTGGCGCGAGAGTTCCCCAGGGCCATCCATGTACGGGATGGGTACAGCGTAGCAGGTACGTCAGCCAGCACTGGGGCTCGGACACAGGCTGGGGGCTGAGCAGACTTGCGCCCCTCCCCCGTTGTTTGAAAGTTTTGCCATGCACTGACTTAATTTTTTTATACGATCGTTGCTTTGAATGGCCAGTCAAATCCCAGCTGGCTTAGTCAGGGCATCCCTGCCCCCACCCCCAGCTACCCCACTCTGCAGGGGTCCCAGAGCTGCTGGTGGGGCAGGGGGTTCTTCCCAGGCACCTTGTGGGGCTTGCAGGGCAGAGGGATTGAGGGTGAGGCTCATGTCCAGAGCAGAGGCAGCAAGTCTGGAGAGGCAGCAAATGCCTTGTGCAGTTGACATCATGGGGCCCACTGGAGAACACCATGGGGTGTCATGGGAGTGACAGTGCAGCCATTGGGCTCTAGCAGGAGATCCATGCTCATGGCTGATTAGCGAGGTGGGCCCGAGACCCCCATGCTGCCACCTCTACATGTGGGATTCTGAGCCAGTCGGGTCCCGTGGTAGGTGAGTCCACTCCGCCTTGTGCAGAGCGTGACTCCCCCGGCCCAGTGAAGCCTCCCCCCCCCCCCCCCCCATAGCAGGCCCTTTGGCGGGAAAATCCCAGGCGGTTTTAACTCTGGTTTTAAGCTTTGCACTAATCTTCCCCCAAAGGCTCCTGGGAAATGTTCTGGGTTTTTAGCAAGGGGGGTGGGGCGCGATGCTCAGACGGAATCAGCCCTCGTTCAGCCTGGGAGCCGCCCGTTTTCATTTACCTGCTCTTATTAACATGATGGTTTTCCGAGGTCCTGAAACAGGCACTTGGTCCCTAAGCAGTGAGGCCCCTGGTGTGCCCTGCGCTCAGATTCTCCAGCAGACATGTGTGCTATTGTGAGGCCCGCACAGGTAACTTACCAGGCTGTCCCCCGTGAGCAGTGTCTCACCCCGAGAGATCAGTTGTGCTGTAGAGACCAGACCGGGGGCAGACTGGCATTCTGCTGGGCACCCAGGAGATTGGCAGTGCCAAGGTTTATTTTGACCCCAGGTTTTACGTTTCCCTTCCAGGCTGAGAGTGTGAAACACTTCTCTCCTACCTTCTGTTTTATGGTCTGCACTGTGCTCTCTGGGAAGGAGTGGGTGGGAATGGGGGATCCCTGCTGGGGAGGATATGGCCCCTTCATGTGCCCCACTCAGACCCTGCTGGCCCCCAATGGCAGGGAGCAGCTGAGCCAAGCTCTGTTATTTGTAGTTTTTATTCGTCAAACGATCTGTTCTTTCCTTTCCTTTCCTCCTTTGGACGGTTCTGTCCTTTTTCTTCTCTCTCTCTCTCTCTCTCTCTCTCTCTCTCTCTCTCTCTCTCTCTCGTTTTTCCTTTCTCTGAGCTGTGAATATTTTTAACCCTGTAAATACTGTCCAGCTCTTATGAAACACAGGCTATTTTATCAATTGTAAATCAGATCTGTAATCCCTGTATGATACGAATTATCCATGGGTGGTTTTCAAACTCAGGTTCCAACGGACCAAATAAAGTTTTGTTTTTTAATTAAGCCCCTCGTTTACTCTGTCATTTTCAGTCATACACTCAGAAGCTTCTCTGTTTCATACAAGAACAATGAAATTGAAAGCTCAAAACTAAGAGGAAATGACTCCACGCTGTGCATAGAACTATGCAGCCAGTGGAACTCATTGCCACAAGATGTCACGGAGGCCAGGAAACTAGCAAGATTCAAAGAGGGACTGAACACAACTAGGAATAACATGAGTATCTAGAGCTGTTATAGTAAACATTAAAAACTAAACAAGAGTATGGGGAGGAAATATAAACACTCATGCTTCAGGGCACAAGTCAACCTCTCCCTAATGGGGGTCAGGAAGAAGCTTTCCCTGAGAGTTAGTTATCCCATAACTGCTACTGCAGGGTTTCTCCTATCTTCCTCTAAAGCAGCTGGTACTGAGACTGAATGCTGGTGTAGCTGGACCCTTGGTCTGAGTTGTTCGGGCAGTTCCTATAATTCACCAGTTTTATGATGGTTCTTCCTCAAATTTTCCAAATCCTTTGAATTCTGAACTTTAGTTAACACATCTATGACCTGCTGGGATGGCACAGTGTATAGAAGGTGGGACTGAGTTGATATGGTGCTGACCTAGGAAACAGGAGAGGGGGATTCTATTCCTGACTCTCTGGGTGATCCTGGGGAAGAGTCTGCCTCGCTCTGTGCCTCGGTTTTCCCATCTGTATAATGGGAATAATGACACTGTTGTAGAGTTGTGGGCCCTAGAGAGGTGGCAGGACGTAAATGCTATGTGATATTATAACTGGGCTGCATCCTGTTGTCACTCAAACTGCACTGCAACTGAATTTGGATCCCTCCTGCCCCGAGCTGAGACAATTCCTGGTAGCTAGTAGCACAGGGCCTGTGCAGCAGTGCTAATTCTGTCCACTAGAGGATAGCAGTAACACACCAGCAGCTTGCCATGTCTCTGATCATTGCTATGTTCCTTAACTGGCCTGTGGATCAGGCTGGCAGCCCTGTGCTGCTCTAATTCTTTTAACCCTTGAGAAATCTTGGACCTGCTGCCTCCTAAACAGTCCCTGGGCCAGCAGATTCCTTAGCAGGGGGAAGTGGTCAGTGCAGCAATCGCTGTGTGGATGAGGGCGTTATTACTGCTTTGACCAGCACATCTCCTGGCCCATGGGGACGTGTTCGGAGCAGGCCCCGTGCTATTGAGATCGGGGATGTTTGCATTCATACTGGCACAGGGGATGTAGTGTGCTGTATGGCTGGGCATGGGTGTTCGAACTAGGGCTGCTCATCTTTCCAAAAGTGGGGGGCACCCAGAACTGGATACAGGACTCCAGCTGGGACCTCACCGGTGCTGAGTGGAGCTGGATGATTATCTCCCATCTCTTGCTTACAACACTCCTGTTAATTCACCCCCAGATTAACATCAGCTTTTTTTGCAACTGCATCACATTGTCGACTCTTATTCAGTTTGGGATTCACTCTAACCCAGAGATCCTTTTCAGCCATACTACTACCTAGACAGGTAGTGCCCATTTTGGAGCTGTATATTTGATTTGGCTTTCATAAATATAGTACAATGCACTTGTCCGTACTGAATTTCATCTTGTTCATTTCAGAGCAAGTCTCCAGTTTATCAAGGTCATTTTTGAGTTCTAGTGCGGGCGACCCCTGGCAACCGTGTATCAGCCACACATTTTGTAAGCACACGCTCCGCTCTGTTATTTAATGAAAATAATGAATTGCATCAGACACAGGACTGCTCCCGGCGGGACCGCGCTAGCTATGGTGGCCCCCATTTGACAGTGAACCATTGATAACTACGCTTTCAATTGGGTCTTTCTAACAGGTTCACATCCATTTTAGAGTAATTTAATCCAGACAGCATTTCCTGAGATTCCTTATGAGAATGTCCACGCTTCCTAGTTTCTAGCAGCTTCTTTTCAGCTAGCCGCCATTGCCACTGCTGTAAGGGGACACAGTTCAGCAATGCCACCCGCTTGCACTGCGTCGGAATCTGGGCCCATGGCTCTCCATAAAGGGTGTGTTACAAAACAATGTGTGTGTGTGGATGGTGTTCCTAACCCTGACTGTTCAAGAATCAGGAGTCAGGCCTCAAAATCAGGAGATTGCCTTAAAAATCATGAGCTTTAAAGATAAACCGGGGCTCATTGTCTTCTGGTTTCCTTCCCTTTCGTGGGTTGTTGGGGCCTGTTTTAAGCTCGACCTTGTTTTTTTAATGACTGGTGGGATTTTTGTCTTTCACTTGAACCCAGGAGCTGGGGCTTTGATTAAAAACATCACTTATTGTGAGACCCATGATAAAAGTGCAAGTGTTGGCCTGGACAGAAACAAAGTGTCCCCAATTGCTGCAAACATGTCTTCCCTATTCCCATCTGGACTGAGTCACCGAGAGAGATCCTTGGGGTTGGGGGGAGGAGGAGGGGCTAAACCTCTCTGATGCCATCATGGAAACACTGGCCAGACCTTTGCTTGCTGCTTGGGCAGCGCATGAGCTAGTCCCTGGCTAGGGGCTGCAGAAATAATAATAATTGTCTATGCAGAAGTCTGTTTTGAGACCAGCCAGCAAGGGGCAGCAGAGTCACAAGTCACCATTGGCCTGGTTCCTCGTTCCCTCTCTGGGGTACCAACCTGCTCTGCCTGATCCTTGTTGGACTGTCCCAGGATTTTCCTTTGGCAGCTGGAGCAGGGGGCTCTGTTTGGGGCATGTCCTCATGTCACAGACCACCAACCATTCTTGCCCTGCCCTTGGCCATTGGGTGGGGTGGCCCTGGGGAATCTGGGGTAGGCATCCCATTTGTGGGTCTTCATTGCACATTCTCTACCCCTGCTTCAGGGATGTTGTCTAGCTAGGGGATTTGTCTGCCCCCCTCCAGATGAGCACTTCCCAAGCCTAAGTGAAATCCCACTCCACTGCCTCCTACTGCCCCCCCAACCCCCAGATCTCTGCCCAGCCCTCTTGACCATACCCTATGCAGCGGGGCCCAATCCTCAGCTGCAATGAGGCAGACTGGGTTCTGAGTCCTCCCGAAACTCCAGCCATGGACATCTTGGCCTTGTGCATTTCACCAGAAGGTGAAGCTCCCTCCCCCGGCCCCCAGGGGAGACCATACCCAGTAAATGGGGTTAGCCCGTGGCTACGCTGCAGAAAAGGGTGGGGTTATCTGGCACACAGCAGTGCTGAGGCAGAACCAGATTTTGCTGGGCAGAAGGGGCACTTGCCGTTCATCCCCTCCACATGTTGCCCTGGGAGGGGGGTGCTTTCAGTGGGAGGGGTCCCTCGTGGAGGGATGGGGTGACCCCTCAAGCCTGTAACCTCTGCTAGCCTCCTGGGAGAGAGCCCTGTGCTGCATTACAGGCTGCTGCCCTCCAGCCAGCTAAGCCACTGTTTGCAGTGGCATCAATTTAATTGCAGGACTGAGTGGGTGCCCTGGGATCTCTAGCACCTCCTAGTGCTGGAGAAAGGGTGAGGCTGTGGCTGTAGTGCCTATAAAGGGTGGAGGAGGGGCTTTGGACCCAGACAGCCCTGTGGTTCGCTCCGGCTCCCTGCCTGTGCTGGCCCCACGCTGGGTCTCCTGCACGCTGGTCTGGATGAGGGGCCTGTTGGCCGTCACTTTGTTCAGCCCGACGAGCGGATGTCTCCAGCCGCCAGGCCTAGTGGTGGGAAGAAAGGTGAAGGGGGCAGAGGTGGGCGCATTATCCCTAGTGTCACTCAGACGCACTGATCTGCCCTTGGCAATGTCAGGGCGACCTAGTAACCAGAGGTCTGGGAGCCAGGCAAAGAGCAGAGAGGTTCCATGACCGAGTGAGGGCAGTGTCAGCTACTGTCACTGGGGGGGAAAATCCAGGGGTCACCTGTCCACTGGCCAATCTGCTCTGTCCCTCATTTCCCCCCTGTGAGGCCTGTAGGCTTTAACGCGCTCATGGGAGCCAAGGGTTTGAGCACTGATGGGAGGTTAGACCCAGGGAGTTCTGAGCCCCAAGATGGCAGACGGGGAGGGAGGCCAGTGCTGCATCTCACTGAATGCTACACTGCATTTGGCAGCTTGTCGACTGGGGCTGAAGAGCACTGTTGCTGGCCATCTGGTGCTAAGAGCGGTGTGTAGTGGGGGGAGGGACTCGGCTGCTCCCCCATTGCTACACAGATCTCGCAGAGTTCCTCCGCCACAGCCAGTCCCAAGCCCAGGGGTGTGGCACTGGGACCATCATGCCAACTCAGCCCCCGCCTCAAGCTCTGAGCCACCTTTAAAGCCACTCCTAGTTTCCTGGGCCTACCAGGGTCTCCAGGAGCTGGGATTTAGCGGGTCATCCCAATTTAATTGAAACCGGACGTGGTGTTTAGGGGTCACCGGCTCCGTGGTGATCGGGGATCCCATGGGGAAAGGGGTCAGTTACGGGGCAGGAGAGGATGGTAGTGATTCATTGCGAAAAAGCCAATGTTTGGTTCTGCAGGTTCTGTGCCCCACGCCCTGGGATGACAGGCTAGTCACTGTGGAGCGGGGCATGGGCCAGCGCAGGTCCCGGAGCAGCAGAGTATGTGTGTGCTTCACCATGTTTAACGGCCCAACGCGCCAGTGCGATAGTCACGTATTCGCCCCAGTGCGCAGGTGGGGTGCTGAGGCCCAGTATCTCAAAGGGAAATCACTGGAGTTAGGTGCTGAAATACCTTGGAGGATCTGGACTTGAGGGTCCAAAGTCACCCAGTGACAGAGCCGGGCATTGGGTCCAGATCTCCTGAGTTCCCGGTGAGTGTCCTACTCACAGAGCCATAGACCCATATGGTGAGAAGGGACCGCAAGGGTCATCTAGTGTAACCCCCTGCCAAGATGCAGGATTTTTTGTGTCTAACCCATCCCAGACAGATGGCTTTCAGCCTCCTTTTGAAAACCTGCAGTGAAAGCTTCTACAAGCTCCTGAGGAGTCTGTTCCATTGTCCAACTGTACAGTTAGGAAGTTCTTCCTGCGATTCAATCTAGTTTGAATCTACTATGCTCTTGTTTGAACCCGTTTCCTCTTGTCCTTCCCTCTTTTTCATGGCAGCCTTTCAAGTATCTGAAGACCGCTATCATGTCCCCCTCTTAATCTCCTCTTTTCCGAACTAAACATCCCCTGTTCTTTCAGCCTTTGCTCCGATGGCTTAGATTCCATCCCTTGGATCATCTTTGTTGCTTGCCTCTGGATTCTTTCCAGGTTCTCTACATCCTTTCTATCGATTGAGCTAAAACAACGAGGAGTATTTGTGGCACCTTAGAGACTAACCCATTTATTTGGGCACAAGCTTTCGTGGCCCATTTAAGCTTATGCCCAAATACATTTGTTAGTCTCCAAGGTGCCACAAGGACTCCTCATTGTTTTTGCTGATACACACTCACCCGGCTACCACTCTGAAACCTTTCTATAGATTGGTGTACAGACAACGCGTGGGGACGAGGGAAAGAGGATGTAGGGTCACATGCCCCCCAGATTTGCTGCTTGGCTTGTACTGAGCATGCTCAGGAGCACCGCTGAAGCCACCTGCCCTCATTCTGCTCCTTCCCCTCACTGTTGGCAGGCATGGGCTGTCTCTGCATTGGTGATCAAAATGGGACACACTACTCCAGCTGAGACCCAACCAGCGCCAAGTAGAATGGTACTATCACCTTCTGTGACTTGCACGCTATACCTCTTCATACAGCCTTAAACTGTGCTTGCTTTTTTCGCATGTTTCTGACTCATGATGGGGTTGGGATCCACCACAACTTCCAGATCCTTTTCAGCAGTGCTGCTGCCAAGCCAGTTTCCCCCCATTCTGTATTTGTGCAGCTGGTTTTCCATTCCTAAGCCTAGCACCCTACATTAATCTTGATAGAATTTCATTTTGTCATATGTAGCCCAGTTCTCCCATTTATCAAGAACCCTCTGAATTTTAGATCTATTCTTCAAAGTATTAGCAATGCCCCGAAGCTGTGTGTCATCTGCAGATTGATCAGTATGCTGTCTATACCTACATCCAGATCATTAATAAACATGTTAAACAACACTGGCCCCAGAACAGATCCCCATGGAACCCCAGTGGAGACCTCCCTCCAACCTGACATCATTCCATTATTAATACTCTGTCTGTGGTTGTTTCACCAGTTTTGTATCCACTTAATGGTAGCTCTGTCGAGCCCACATCTCTCCAGCTTACCTATCCGACTGTCTTGTGGGACTGGGGCAGAAGCCT
This sequence comes from Dermatemys mawii, assembly GCA_007922305.1. NCBI lineage: Eukaryota > Metazoa > Chordata > Testudines > Dermatemydidae > Dermatemys > Dermatemys mawii. Next base: position 29,959,908 of record ML677381.1, read on the forward strand.
TGTTGAAGTCCCGGCATATTATGTCCACCACATTCCACCTCTCCACCAAAGCCGTTACCCTGTTTCTGGTCAATCCATGCTGGCTGCTAGCGATCACCCCTTCATCCTCCAGGGACTCGCAGATGGAATGTTTCATACATTGCTATAGTAGTTTCCCAGGGACTGAGGTCAAGCTGACTGGTCTATCGTTCCTCGGCTCCTCCTTTTCCGCCTATTTAAAGATGGGTGCCACATTAGTCGTTTCCAGTCATCCAGGCCACCCTTCCCTCCTCTGTCTCAGCCTGCCGATGGGACTGCACTGGGCCTGGAACCTTTACTCTTGGGACCCTCAGGGACTGGAAGAGGGGCTGTGGAGTCACGAAATCCCCTGTAAATAATAAAACATGGCAAAGCATGGGGGTGCACCAAGCGCAGCGCTACCCAGGTGAGACTTGTCCCCAGCCACGCAACTTGCTGCTTTCAGCATGGCCCAGAAGGCAGCTCCAGAGAGCAAATTGCCACAGCTCAACTGGAGTCATTGCCTTCAGACCTGAAGCCAGGCAAGTTACACCAGCCGAATGGGTTCAGAGCTGGTTCCACACAGAGAGCTGGAGCAGTTCGGCTTGTTCTCCACCTGGCCTTCTCCCCCACTGGCCAGCAGCACAATGCCTGGATTTTCCGTGGAACTAATGATGCCGCTCTGCTCTGTGTGTGGAAGGGGATGGACTCTGGGACTGCTAGGCCTTTGCAGCTCACTCCTCTGCCCCTGGTTTTGAGCTTTCCCCCAGAGAGGACTGTGCACCCCATAGTGTGTGGGCTCTGACCCACAGCTGCCTCTGACACCCACTGCTGAGCAACACAGCACCAGGGGACTTTGCCCTCGTTACCCACTCGTTCCTTATACCTGGGCCACGTGTGGCTGAGTGCTGTGTCTGTAGCTGTGACTCACTGAGAGGCCTGTTGCCTTGTCTCTGTGCCGCTGCTTTGAAATTATTAATAGAGCAAAAGAGGCTCCAAATGTGCTAATCAATGCCCCTCCCAGCTCCTACAGTGGTGTGGGGAGTGCAGCTCATTGCTGGTCTCAGGATAAAGTATGGGTTTGTGAGTAATGAACAGTCATGGTTGCCTGGGAGGTAGGCCAATCCTGCTAACCCCATGACACTGGGGAAACTGAGGCAGAGAAGGGTCATACTTTAGCTTAATCTGTAAAGGGATCCAGTGGCACAGCTGGCATTAGCACTAAACACTAGCACTGGGTAAGCACCTGGTTTTTTCAGTTCACTGTTCTGAAAAAAAAATCGAAGAAATTTTTCATTTCAGGTTGATGATGATCCAACATGAAAAGTTTCTGAGAGTTTCAGTGAACTTAAAAATAAATACATAAAATTTGGTTCATAGGAAACAGTTGCTTTCTCATTTCCTGAGTGAATTTTTAAAAAGGTTCTTTAAGTTGAAGAAGGTTTTGAAAGAAGGAGTCATTTCAAATCGAAAAAAACAGGGTTTCAATTTTTTTGGAATTTTTTTTAGGTTTTTTTCCCCATCAGAACAATTTGGTGAATTTGACCCCAGTTTTCCAAATTCATAGATTCCAAGGCTGGGATCATGGAGGCTGACCTCCCGCATAGCACAGGCCAGAGGCCCCAAAACAATTCCCAGAAAAACAGCCAGTCTGGATTTAAAAATTGTCAGCACTGGAGAATCCACTGCGAGTGGACTCCTGGTAAATTGTTCTGGTGGTTGATTACCCTCCTTGCTAAAACTGCACATACACCTTATTTCTGATCTGAATGTGTCTAGTTTCAACTTCCAGCCTTTGGCTTGTGTTCTCCTTTCTGTGCTAGAGTGAAGAGCCCGTTATTAAATATTTGTTGCCCATGTAGGTACTTATGGGATTTGCATTAGCAGTGATGAGGGGGAGGGGTGGCCCAGCACTGGACTAGCCAGGGGATGTCATATGCATTAGACGTGCTGGGAGGGAGGGGTTACCCAACACTGGAATAGCCGATGGGATTGGCATTGCCTATCTATTTTGACTGTGTAGAGTTCTTATTTATAGCTCCTAAGAGGCTGAATCCCTATTCTCCCCCCACAGGTATACAAGGGGATTCAGCCTCTTAGGGGCTGTAAGAGTCCCTTAGAGGCTGAATCCCCATTCCCCTCCCCTCCCGTGGCAAGGTAGGCCTGGCCCCCTAAGCTGGACAGGATGCCCTCCACCCCTGAGAGCCTAGAGGAGAAAGGGAGGCAGCCCAAGGGCTGGCCTCACGGTCAGTGGGCGAGCTTTCCACCTCGATGGAGGCAGCAGACCACGCACGCCAGCTCCCAAACCTCTTTCTTGCCTGGGGTGGGCACCTTGAGAGACCAGTGCGGCGAGACAGAAGGAGAGAATTTCTGTCTTTCTTAGAGCAACTTGTAATAGATTTTCTGGGCAAAACAGCTTTGCAGTGAGGAGGCCTTGTCACAAGCCATCAGCCTCAGCCGAGAAGAAACAGATGGAGAGTTAATTTGTGGGGGAGGGAGACAGGAGCAGCGTCTCCTCGACTTCCCGGCCTTTCCCCATCGTTGTGGGGCCTGGCTCTGGTCAGGAAGGGACAGCTCAGAGAGGGAGAGTATTATTATTTCAATGCTTTGTTCCCCTCAGCTGCTTCCCCTCCCTGCTGCATCTCATCAGCTTCCCAACATCTCTTGCTGAGGCATGGGGGGCAGTGTCAAATACAGGGGGAGGAGTGAAGGGGGACCTGTTCAGTGCTGCCTCAGTGTCCTGCCATACACCCTAGTGCTGTGTTGGGCCATGCTCTGTAGCCACCCCACTCCCCACCCCCTAGGTTCAAGTCGCCCTCGGCTTCCTTAGCTCACCCCACTCCTCCACCAGCTAGGCCTAGCCTCTGTCCTGTCCCTCGGCAAAGAGAGGAGATAGTCTGCGGTCAGTAAGGCTGAGTAAAAAGGGGGATCTTTTACTGAGGCTGCTGGATGCAGACCCGACCCTGTGGTTCTCTCTAGCTCCTGGAATGGCTAACGCAGCCTGTCCCTACACAGGGAACTCTACAGCCTGACTTCTGTTGAGCAGTCATGGATGGGAGCCCGTTGCTTCCACCCTAGGTGTGTCCCCCTGTGATGGGGCTAGGCAGCCCCACACTAGCCCAGGCAGGGTCAGGCCTGTGGTATTGACAGCGGAAGTCCCGCCTCCCCGGCAAGACTGGGCATGCTCCAAATGCTCTGGTAGTATAAAGGGAGGGAGCTCAGTTCATTCTGCGCTGGGGGCCACAGACAAAGAACCTACCTGGGATGCTCCTGCGGAGGATCAGCCACAGCCCCTGACGGTGCCGGGAACCAAAACTTCCTCAAGCCTGCTTGAAGCCTAGCAACTGGAGGAGCCAGAGGAGGTGACTGACCCGACAGCTTGTAGAGGAGCCGAAGACGCTTGGGAGACCCCAACTGCGAAACTGGTAGAAAGTGACCCAGGGAGGGCAGTGGAGTGGCACCTCCTGCTCAGGAAACCTCAGCATGTTTCTGTAGGACCTCCCTGCTGAGTCAATGGCAAGATGCTATGCCACTGTTATGACCCTGGGTCAGGGTCTGGTGGAGTCGGGTGGGCCTGGGCCCCCCCTATCGAGGCTGCCACACCCCTTGGTGAGCGACCTTCGCTATAGACTCTGGCTGCTAGCCCATGCTGCCCTGCAACCCAGGGCAACTCTGTAGACTTTGGCCGCTAGGTCGTGCTGCTCTGGCCCAAGAGGCCTAAACCCTCACACTCCCATTTGTTGAGAGTCTGTTGAGTCTCCGTTCTTGGCAGCGTGGCTGGAAGGTGAGCAGGGACTGCAGCCAGCAATAGCAATGACAGAGGTTTGGGGACAGTCACCAAGAAGATGATGTTGGCTGTGGCTGATGCTTGTTACTAGCAGTGCTGGCAGCTGAGGTGTGATTTGTATGGGATTGTCTGAGCCTTTCAGGGGGCTCCTGAACTGGGGCGTTGTCTCCCTGCCACCTAGGACGTTACTGCTCGTCCCAGAGCACTCACTCCACTCTGATCACTGCACTGCTTGCTGGGCTCCCTCTGAAATATTCCCCCAAGGCTGGTTTTCTCTGGAGTCTAATTCCCGTGCCAGGCCAAAGCAAAATAATGATGTGAGAGGATTTCCCTTTATTGTAGGCAGGGGCATTAGCAGAAAGAGTTGAAAGATTCCTGGTGCATTGCATCCCTGATTTGGTTGGTGCATCCACATTCTCTTCTTCACAAGCTTCCACCACAGCGGTTTTAGATGAGGGGACCCTTGCCAACTGTTTGCCTTGACTCTGCCATCTCTGTCCTGTGGTTGGTCACCAAAGGTCACATGATGGCACGTCTGCTCCCTTATTGGATGACATACAACACAGGGCTAGGAACGAGCGAGTACCACACTTTCGGATACAAATTCCCATTCATACTGAAATGCAATATTAGTGTAACCCTTCTGCCCATCAGAGTTGGCAGCAACAAGGGCCGGGTTCAGTATTCAGGGGTTCCATTCCAATAGCACAATACAAAAACCGGCTCGAGCCCCCACCCAGTGACCTGGGACAACCATATACCACCCCTCTGGGCATCTGTAAGAGACAATACTTCCCCTCTCACAAGCACAGAGTTTGAGTGTACCAAAGCCTTTTAATAACAGGGAGAAACAATGTGGCATTATATTGGGGAAACACCACAAACAAGGTTAATAAAACAAACCATGAACCAGAAGCCCCCCTCCCAGCAAATAGGCCGTGGCCTTCCCTTTGGCTCTTGAGTTCCACAACCCCAAAAAGTCACTCAATAGTCCCAAAAGTCCAACAGCCCAAAGAGTCTCTGTCCTTGGTCCGTGCAGAGTTCAAAAGTCAATTGGCAGAGTCTTACCTCCAGCCTGGGTGGAGATGGAGGGTAGGGCACGGGGCACCTTACGTGGTCCGAGGCCGACTGCGCCGCCTCTCCGTGAGGTTCCGCTGCAGCTCTCACCGCAATCGGCTCTGCTCCGCTCCGCTGGCTGTCCCACGAACCGCTCTGCCCGTTGATCCGCTAGCTGCTCTGCTAGCCGACACACAGACAGCTCTGCCGCGCCGGTCACTCTGCCCGCAGCACCCACGCCTCTGCTAGGTGACAGACAGACAGCTCTGCCGTGCCGGTCACTCTGCCCGCAGCACCAACACCTCCACTAGTCAACAGACAGCTCTGCTGCACCAGTCACTCCGCTAGCCGTCCTGCTAGCCGACACACAGACTGCTCTGCTGCACCAGCCACTCTGCACTTTTTCCAGGTCCCCCCTACTTAAGACAGGGCTCAGTGATTTCTTTAGCTCTTAAGTGATTTCAGCTCACAGTAGGGGAGCCTTAGTACAGGTGCACCAGTGAGCCCAAAGCAATTGTCAGCTCAGCAGCCTGGAAGCAGGCTCCTAATTGAAACAAAATTCAATTCTGACATTCCACAGTAGAGAGAGGCAAGGTACAATAGGCCTGGAAGGCTCTCAGACAAAGCCCTCACCAAAAGGTATAGGTGCTTGTCCATCACTTCTCTCACTCTCACAGTGTTCTGAAAACGCATGGCCCTTGCCCAGTGAGTGCTACCTAGATGATGGCGAGTCCCTCCATCATAACAAGGGCCAAGTACATGTCCATAGTCCTTCATTCACATAATCACAGTAACATCACTTTATCATTCCTGCCCCAATAACATAGAAACTGGGGCTCCCTCATCAGCCGAAGTGGCCATGTGGGCTGCTGTGGGCTCAGGCTAGGCGCAGTGGGTGTGTCTATGCAAATTGATCAGCCCCAGACTTATTTTGCAAGGCTCACTGCAATTCCCATAGTTCGCCACCAGATGTCAGAATATATCTCATTCCTGACACTGCTTACATCAGGATTAGCTGCTTTTTAGGGGACCTGAGCCTGACCACACAGGTCAGAGTGACCACCACAAGGCAAGTTAAACTAGCTACTCTGGATGATAACCTGCAGGTGCTAGTGGTGGGGATACCTGAAACAGGGCAATGGCTGAGGGACTACCCCAAGACCGAATGGAAGCCATTTTCCAACCACAAAATCAGCTGCCCCTTTCCAGCCTGCTGCAAGGCTAAATCTTGAAGGTGGGGGAGGTGAAAAAGACGATCTGTCAGGAAGAGCAAGGGAGGGGAGTTGGAAGCCGGTCAGGCCAGCCTGTGGCAAGCAGGATTTCAGGCCTGCTGCACTTTGAGAGGTAGGTTCAACACAGGGACCTGCTGAACAAAGCTAACTGTCCGAGATGGATCCTGACAAGGGTGGCTCAATGCCAAAGATCCCCGAATAGCTCACAGCACTATGACGGAACAACCATGCTGGCTGTCAAGCATGAGAGAAGCGGGGTGGAGACAAGAGTGGGAGGGGTGCTGTGTGGCACTGGAGTCAGAATTGCGGAGTGGAGGGGGGGGCCAAACTGAGGCACCTGAGGGAAGTGTCCTGAGCCTGGATTTAAGCGGAGGCAGTGTAGCCATTGGCTGTAGGTCTGACCTGGGCAGCTCATGCTCCAATTCTTCTGTTGTGCCGGTCCCCCTGGGCCGGGATAGTGACGGGGCTGGGGGTCAGGATTGAGGGTCACAGGGTGAGCTGTGGGAGTGCAGCTCTGAGACAGAGGGCTGTGGGAAATTGCCTTTCAATGAGCAGTTGACCAATTAATTAATTGATGATTGAACCTGTCTTTAAAATGAGGACAGCACCTGCTGTCTGGCTTGAGTCTCCCTTGTTGGTAGCAGTCGAAGACCTCTGGCTGGAGATATAGAAGATTAGGGTTGGAAGGGACCTCAGGAGGTCATCTAGACCAACTCCCTGATCAAAGCAGGACCAACCCCAACTAAATCATCCTAGCCAGGACTTTGTCAAGCCTGACCTTAAGAAATCTCTTAGGATGAAGATTCCACCACCTCCTTAGGTAACCCATTCCAGTGCTTCACCACCCTCCTAGTGAAATAGTTTTTCCTAATATTGAACCTAAACCTCTCCCACTGCAACTTGAGACAACTGCTCCTTGTTCTGTCATCTGCCACCACTGAGAACAGTCTAGCTCCGTCCTCTTTGGAACTCCGCTGCAGGTAGCTGAAGGCTGTTCTCAAATCCCCCCTCATTCTTCTTGTCTGCAGACTAAATATGTAGGTGGTCCTCCAGCAGTGCACCCAGCCAAGCACTGGATTCCCTCTACACCAGCAGCAGTTCCTGCTATTGACCGTCTGCATCTCTAAGGTGCCCATCAATCTGTCCTAGTGCTGACTTCTCAAGAACACGGACACTGGCAACAGATTGATTGATGCTGAGTCTCTTTTTGATGTCATTTTTTTGCCCAGTTACCGGGAGATTGGCATGCCCAGCAGATGTGCTTGGAAATTTCTGGAAATCCACTTGTCCTGGAGTGGGCACTGCTTGGAGACTCACAGATTCATCATCCAACGGTGCGGAAAAGCAAAAATGCCCCATGAGCCACCAGCAATCCAGGGACCCCAGACTGAGACCATAGATGCTGTCTGAACCTTAATGATCCCACATGCTAGCCCCCATCATTACCAGTCAACAGACAAAACTCAGAGCTATAGAAAGGTTCTGTAACCTTAATGGTCACATTCGCAACCAAAATAGCGTGCCAATTTCTCTGCTGCTGGCGAGCAGAGGTGTTGCCAAGTAGAAATGAGTGAATAATGAAGTTTTTGGTTCACTGGCAAGAAGCGAGAAGAAAATGAGTCTCAGATCAGATGGAAAACTAAAACTTTTCAAAAGTTTTGGGGAATTGAAAAGTCGAAAAAAACCCTGTTTGGGGTTGAATGAAATGTTTCATTGTGACAAAGTGGGAAGGTTTCATTTCCATTATGACCTTTTTAAAACACTTTTCATTTTATTTTTGAAAATTCAAAGGAAACTTTGAAATGAAAAGTCATTTCAAACCAAAACATTGAAACATTTCATTTGAAGAATGTGAAGATGAATCAGTTGGGGCATTTCAGAATTTTTTTGGTAGGGTATTTGGAAAACGACCAGGTCCGTGAAGCTGACACAGATGCAGGAAATATTCAGGTGTTGCTGGATCTTCATTTTGTGCCAGAAAAAAAAAATTAACGCAAAATATTTCACCCTGCTCTATTGCCACCCATTACATCTAAAGATGTAAAAAAGCTGCCAGGACAAACAATGTCTCGGTTTCTCCCTATTTCTCTGTCAGCATTTGTACAATGGCAACATTTACTTATTAAAGAGCAGTGTGATGGCACCCAGTGGCCTCTGTGTCCTGCTTTGTTGGCAACTCCCCCTTATACAATATAAATATATTCTTCCCCACTGTACAGTATCCTGCTTTGCAGCTCAGAGGCTGAGCAGGACCCTACCAGCTGTCAGTTCACACAAAACATGCTGGGGAGTGACCATCCTGGAGCCAGATCATCTGGGGTTGTGCAATCAACAATTGGCTACGCCAACAAGCTCCAACACCCTGCTTTGGCTAGGTCTAGCACCTCCCTTTCTGGTGGCTACTCTGTAGAGAGGATAAGAGCCTACTCCTGCTGCAAGAGAGGATCAAGCTACTTGTTTAGCTGAAGTGCTGTTCCAGTGGTGGTAATTAGCTTTAGAAGTAGGAGGCCTCCAGAGGAATGGTGCTGGTGAGTCCATAGGCATTGTCCTTTGCTCATAGTTAGCTATGGGCTGACAGCTGTGGGATTGTCAATTGCCCCATTGTCCGGTCTGGTCCTGATACACCTCCTGTGTTTGTGCACACATGGACCTGCTAAAGGCAGTGGCTCCTGGTGTGGGAGCCGGGATTGGGGCATGGCCACATTCTTCTCATCACTCTGTAGGACAAAGCTGGCATGTGGCACTGCCCTGCTGCAGGGCGTCAGCCCCTGCAGAGAGGCTGGGGGCGTCCTGGGGTAGGGTACGCACTGTCGCATCTCCAGAATATCAGACATTCTGGTGCTGCTGTGATGGACCACCATTGCTGAGGGTGCCCTGCCCCCGCCGGCATGCCCTCGCACGCACCGTCACGCTGGCGAGGGTGAGTCGGCACGCTGTTAAAAACAGGCCCCACCATGTCCCCAGTGACTCCACGTGAGAATACCAGCCAAACCCACATCCAAGTTTAAATCGCTACCGGGCAGGGGATGATGGTTTGGAAAAACAGCATTGGCTAGCTTAGAACCAACCGCCTTGCCTCCCTACCCACTCCAGTGTCGGGGCCAGCTGGACAGGGGCACAATGGCAGGGGTTTGCCCCAAGACAGTGGGCAAGGGGCACGGACTGGGGCAGGACCTCAGGGCCGACAGTGGAGGATCCCTCCCTTGAGTTCTGGCAAGGCCAGGACGTCCTGGAAGGTGATGCCTGTGATGGGCAGGAGGAGCTGTGCAACAGGGGCGACGCTAACTGGGGGAAGGGCAGCCTGGCTGGGTGCAGTGCATGATGGGGGAAGAGCACTGTAAAGGCAAGACAACACTGGGCCTGCTCTACACCCGCCCTGAAGGTGGGGGTGGGGGGTGCAAACCACAGCCACCCTGCGCCCTGGCGGACGTGTGCTAAGGATTCCCAGTGGCGCCGCTCCGTACGCACACAGCCGCAGAGCCGGAAGGCTTCTGGCCTTGTCAGGTGCTAGCAGCAGTGCCTCCTCTGCAGTGGGTTCTGATCCCCCTCAGCAGAGCCTGTTTCGCCGTCTCCCTACCTTGCTGGGTGGGGGCCACCGACGGCCGCGCCACGTGGCCAGTTTGCCTCGTTCGGGAGAGCGCAGGGCCCTGTCCCTGAGCAGGACCTTGCACATGCTCTGCCTCTTGGATTGCATCTGACGCTAATGGGAGCTGCTGGTGAATATTTTATGGCTCCCACAGGGCAGATAGCGCATATTGTGCATTTCATGCTGCAGAGCTCCACTGAGATGAGGGGAGGCTTGAAAAGAACAACCTGTTGGGGAGGGGGTGTCAGTGTCTGGGTAAACAGACAGGGTTTGCAAGGGGCCTCAGCGCCTCCCCTGCCCCAGCCTCAGTGTGGTGCTCTGCAGTGGAGGATGCCCCTGTGCCAACTCTGTGCCACCCCATGAAATAATCCCTATGCAACTCCAAGCCATCGCCATGCCCCCTGCTGCTCTCCAGGGCTAAGCATGTGATCTCCCCTGTACCATCCCGCTATGTTATCCCAATCTGAGAACCCCCATGCCCACGTGATACCTGGTGCTGCCCACCATGTGCTATCCCACATGTGATGCCTCTGTCAGTATAGAGGGGTGGCGCTGGCTGGGCAGGGTGACCATGGGCATGACCCCTCCATGTCTGGGCACTGAGCATGTCTCTGGCCAGGATCTCGCCTATGAAACCCCAGCCAGCACAGCCAAATCCTGGTGCGCGAAGGGTCGGGGGGAACCATCCTGCTCTCCCCTGGGATCCCTGTCTCTGTACTAAGCCGCCACCCTCCATACCGCGGGTCCAGAGCAATCCAGGCCTGCTCATATACTGAACACCCTCCAGCTGCTCCAACAAGGAGCTAATCCCCCACGCTTGCCGTGACACACTCCCCGGACTCAGAGACTCCTTTGAGCAGCCTCCCGCCCATCCCGGCCCAGCTCCCAGGGAGCAGGGCTCTGTGGAGCAGGCAGAGTGCATTGCCTGGGGGCTGCCTGCCGCGCACTCGGCTCCGCGCACATGCAGCCGGGCTGGCTCGGTGGTTGCCTGCACCAGGGCCTGGCTTCAACCTTGTCAATAATGCAGGCCGCTTGCGGCCGGGTTAATGGGCCTCCAGGCCGTACGCAGCTGCCGGTGCCTCCGCTCCCTGGCAGGAAAGATTCCAGCTTTCGGCTTGGCCTCCTCTTCCTCCCCTCCCCCCCCCCCTCCCCTGACCTGGGCCTAGCTCTCCTGAGCTGCTGGCCAAGGCATCTCTGGGCCTGCAGTCCCTGTGCTGCTGGTGGTTCGTGCAGCTCCATGCACTTAGCAGGGCCAGCAGGATCAATGGTCCAACTCGTACCCGACCTGAGTGGGCTCCAGCGCAGCCCCCCACCCTCGCAAACTGTCACGCCCAAGGGGTTGTTCCACCCTTGAAAGCCAGCACCTCCAGCAGCCCCCAGCTTCTGGTGTGGGCACTGACAGTGTAAATCCTCATAGGGGAGTGTGCCAATCCCCCCCCCCCCATCCCCTGGCTGCTCTCGATGTCCAGGGCATAGCTCTTCTGTGGGAAAGGGGGCAGAGAGGGTTATGAACCAGTAGGAAGGGCTGGCGTCTCTGGAGGGGGAGGCCTCGGAAAGCTGTCCACAGGTGGCTGGGCTAAGGGATTTATTGATGATTCTGCTGGCTCATGCATCACCTACCTAGCATGCAGGGGAGAGCAGAAATGACTGGGCAGGTAATTCCCCCTAGAGGGGGAAGGGGCCAGTGAGGCGGCACATTGTCATTGGCTACATGAGTTCAAACCCCAGGCACACCTCAGTTCTGATCCACAGCCCCCCGCTACGCCAATGCTGGGCTCCACCTCCTCCACACTCCATGTACCTCAGACCCCTGACCTGACCCTCTGCCCCCAGCTCTGCCAATGGACTCCAGTGCTGACCACGGCACCCCGAGGCCCTGGTCTGCCAGAGCTGCTCAGAGAGCTGACCTGGGAACAGCTGCCATTGCCATTCAGCCACTCAGGCAAAGCACTTCCTAGAGCGTTTGTGTGCGTGCGCATTGCGCCCAGCCATACACAACGCGTGTGACAACCCTGCCGCAAGGTCTGCCCTGCTTCACAGTGGGGTGCCTCCGCATCGCCACCCACTGCGGCCGAGCCCCTCTTCTCCTCGAGCACCTGGCCGCCAAGGATCTGCCGCCCGTTCCACCATTAATGCCGCCTCCTACTAGCCCTGGGGAAGAGCCATTTTTGCCATTGAAAACTGAGGTGCAGGGTGGGTGGAGGTCTTGGCTCCTGTAGACTGTGGTGACAGACAAATTAAAAGCACCTAAGATTGGCAGCTTGGATGGCCAGACTGAAGTGACGTGCTTAAGGTCACAGATCAGCTCAGGGGCAGCGCTAGGAAGGAGAACCCAGAACTCTTGACTCCAGGCCCTAATTCCAACCACTCACCCCAATCCTCTGACCTGGGACCAGAACTCAACAGACCTGATTCTCAGACCACTAAATCCCACTCCTTCTAGCTGCTGTGGCTTAAGCCCTGTGTCCTGACTCTCAGTCCCCCATTCCCCAGAGCTGGGAACAGAATCCCTGCTGTAATCCACTAGACCACACTCCTGCCAGGTAATGTGAACAGAACCCAGAAATCCTGCCTCTCAGCCCCGATTTAACCCATAGACCCACTCCACTGACTTGGGAACAGAACCCCAGAGTCCTAACTCCCTTGCGCCAGCTAGCCCACTAGACCACACTCCTGGCAGTGGATGGGTATAGAACCCAGGAGTCCTGATTCCCCTCCCCTCACCTGACTCGGGTCAATTATTGTGCAGATCTGTGGCTCTAGTGCCAGAACTACAGGAAGGGCTGGTTACCTGCTGGGATGGCTTGGGGAGGATGGGAATGCCAAAGCCAAAAAGCTGTGACTGTGCTGGTGCTCCTGTCGAGCAAGGAAGATGTCAACGTATTCAGCAGCATTTCCTCCCCCAGCCTGGCTGATGCCCAGAGAGTTTGGGTTTAAACCGAAGTTCTGCCTGTCCCAAGAGCCAGTTCCTCATTGCCTGAGTCAGCCAGGGCTGCCAGAGTACTGAAGCGGGCTGGCTCACTTGCATAGACATTGTACTGCGCTGTCACAGGGTGCCGCTGGGGTCTCGTGCGCTCCTTAGGGTGGGCTCATGCACCTCTGGGGGGAGGGGGTGCATGCACCCCAGTTTGAAGACCACTGCTCTAAACAAAGATGGCTTCGATCAGGAAAACTGGTTTAGCAGGGATGACGGTGTCTGGATAACGAAGTCACCTGGCCCAGGTCTGTGAGCACCTGAGAAGGACATCACCTGATGAGGAGGGGCAGGAGGGGACTGAAAGTTATAAAAGGCCAGGAGTTGCTCAGGAGCCATTTTTTTCTTCAGTTCAAGAGGAGGGAGAGGCATCTCTGCACTTAGGGGCCGGAGGAGGCAGGGACCCTGTCTACGTGAATGCAGGCGGTCACCCAGGCTTCCCAAGGGACGGGTGAGCTGATGGGGGTAGGCATGACAGGTGGTTGTGTTCTGTGGGATCTCTCCTCTCCTCTGCGATATCTGGTACATAAATGAGTGATGGCAACAGCGCGTGAGCAGAATGGCTCTCTGTGTTGTATTGTTACACTGACCCTGAGCGCATTAGACTAACCGAGAAGGTTCACCTCTGCGGGAGGTCGTGTTTATGGGAGGGGGGGAGTCTGAGCCCGGGGGCCATGTAGCTGGACAAGCAGGGTCCAGATCTTGGTGTGGCGGTAACAAGATGGGGGGTCTGTGCTCTGAGCGTGAGCCTAGGGACCCCAAGACTGCAGGAAATTTCTGGACTCTTCATGTTTAAAACACCTGGGGCCCAGCGCCTGGGCTCCCTCACAGTGTCTGAGGAGCGGTTGACAGGGGGGCACTTGTGGGGGAACATCTGACCGCGGAGATGGCTACTGAGCCCCTCTATGCTGTACCCCAAACTGTTATATAAAGGGCTGCACTGTGGGTGAGAGCCCTGGCTACAGCCCTGCAGTGACAGGCCCTGGGTGCTGTGAACACAGATGAGCCTTTCAAAAGCCTGTGATGTTGCAGCCCTGCCCCCTCAGGCGAAGGTGGGGGCCTTTGTCTCCCCCAAGTGGTAGATAACAGTGAGCAGTGTACGGGGCTACTCCTGCCAGAGCCATACTGGGCTCCCCCTTTACTTCAAGTAGCAGAAGGGTGGGTGCCCGGTTCTATCCCTCGGCGGGCGCTGGACCCCCCCACACTGCAGCTCTCGACTGGCTAGCGCGTTAGTGGTGCTTGGGGAGTCACGGGGCTGAAAGGAAATGCTGGTCTATGACAGGAATCACAGTGAAGAGGGGCCAGTTGGGGGGTCACCTGAAGCTGCTAGAGCATCGGGCTGGAAGCAAAGAGGTTGCCAGTCTGGAAAGGGGCCCGGGCAGCCTCTTTCCTTCCTTCCTTTCCTTCTTTTCTTTCAAAAGCAGCTGGAAGAGGGATGAAAACCGGGCCCCGGCCCTAGCAAAGCGGGGGCAGTTGGCCGCACTTCAGCTGCTCCCGTTGCACAGCCCAGGCTGTCACGGGCTCACTAGCGAATCTGAAAGCAATTAAAGCCATCCTCAGTGCTAGCTCCAGGCTGGCTCCAGGCTGCAGGGAAGCTGCCACAACAGATCATGCAGCGTGTGCTGCTATCCCGAGGAGCCAGCCACAGCCGGTGTGCTCCCTGCCTCCCACCTGCCTGGAGAGGGAGGATGGCCAGAGCCCCCCATGCTGGTGGATCAGCGCTTTTCAAAATGCTCTGTCACACCAATGTGGCTACTGCTGCGGGAGAGAAGGCCGGCCTGGCATGGAGCCTCGGGAGGTCAGGCTGGGGATCATGGGTTCCAGGAACCTGCCAGAGCCCACAAGGAGCTACAACTTCCAGTCTCAAACTGGATGAATTCTTGTTGTGCCCCCCGCCTTCCTCCCCCCAATTCACTGCCCTACCATGCCCACTGTGTGCGCTCTGTGCTCTCGCTGCCAGTGTGAGCCCCTCAGGGCCGTATCCCCACGTGTGTTTGGGCAGTGCTGGGCACAACAGGGCCACAGTCCTGGCTGGGCCTCTGGCTGCTTCCAGGGTATCAGTCATTACTAGACATGGATGGGCTGCCTGCTCCCAGCTACTTACATGGGTCACTCAGACGGGTGCCCACCCCAACTCCTGCCCAGGGTGTCGGTTCCTTCTGGGGCACAAGAGAGTTGGACCCGGGAGGGTTCATGGCAGGGATGGACGCTGTATGGTTCAGAACAAAAGGCCCCCAAGTCTCTTCCCCAATGCCAATGAAAGGAAAGCCTGAGAGGGGCCCCAGGGAGTGGGGAGAGGCCTCAGTTGTGAGCTCCTCCCTCCTTGAATGGCCATGCAGTCCCTTCTGCACTGAGGAGCCCTGCAGAGAATGACCGACCCCCGCACCTCCGCCCCCCCTCCCCATGGAGACTCACTGAGGCAAGGACCCAAGGACCCAATGAATTGCACTGGTGCTGCTGAGGGCCTGGCAGGTCACCCCCTGCTCCAGAGAGGAGGCAGGTACCCCTGAATATCCCCAACCCTCCAGAGAGAGGCAGGTAACCCTGTATACCCCCATCTCTGACACTCCTCAGAGAGGGACAGGTACCCCTGTATACCCCCAAACCCTCCCCCAGAGAGGGGCAGGTACCTCTGTATACCCCCCAAGACCTCCCCAGAGAGGGGCAGGTATCCCTGTATGCTCCCCTCTTGGACACCCCCCTCCAGAATGGGGTGGGTACCCCTGTATGCTCCCCTTGCTATCATCCTGCAGAGAGGGCCAGGTACCCCAGTATACCACCTCTAGCACCCAAGGAAAGGGCTGGTAGCCCTATTACCCCTCTTCAGTACCTTGCCCCCGAGTCAGGCAGGTACTGCCCTTCAACCAATAGGTCACCATTTCCCAGCGCACGACACTACCAAAGATGATGACGGTATTTAATGACCAGTGTGGTGCCCTCTTCTGGATGGCATTGGAAGGGCTCCAGTACGTGTCAGAGGCCCGGCCCTGCTATCAGTGCCTGGCAAGGCTCCTTTAACTCCAGGGCCCTGTGCTTTGGAAGCAGGAGGTCTTGCGTTGGGTCCTCCCCAGCGGTAATTCCTAGAGCAGAGCTTTTAGAAAAACTTCCCATACCTCACCTGCCCATGTGTACTAATGTCCAGCCGCTACCATCACACTATGGCCCCACCCTGCCTGCCTGCGCTACGTGTTTTCAAAAGGACCCCCCTCCGCCCAAAGTGGCCAAGCCGAGCAGGGAAGCTGCAATGGCTCATGTCACTTTGATCGCTGCGTTTCCTCCCTCAGGTGCGTTTAGCTCTGCTACCTTCTGAGGGACCAGCAGCTACAGAGCCTCAAGGGCCCCTGGGAGTCAGAGCCTCTGAAGTGCGTTGCCGCCGCAGCTGGAAAAGACTTGTCCTTCCAACAGCCTCTCTGCATTCACACGTCCTGCGTGAGCTCCCCAAAGGGCAGCTCTTGAGGAGGTGCCACTCTGAGGCGAGCGTGGGGTTGGCTGCACCATTGTCCTTGCGCACAGAAGCCGCCAGACAAGAAAGGAACATGAAGACTCTCTAGAGCACGGTCTGCCCAGGCAGTGTCTGAACCAAATGCAAAATGGCATCGGGCTAGGAATGGAAAGGCGAGTTGGTCAGAAAACAAAAGCTTAACAGTGAGATCACTCAATACACTATGATAATGTTGGGATACATGCTAACGACTGCAGAGGACAGGCAGCATTGCGGTGTTGATGGAGCACAGTACTGGGAGCCAGGTGACCTGGGTTCTGTTTCTGGCTCAACCAGGTGAACTTGGGCAAGTCACGTCACCACTTAATGCCTCAGTGTCATGATATCGGTGTCCTTTGTAAAGGCCTCGGAGGTCTATGACTGAATGGTGTTATATGAGCCCTAGGTATTAATGCTGACAATACCTCAAATTAGTCTGTTGTAGTCTTGACCAATCACAACCTCCATAGAGAGGCCTTGCGGGAGGGACGGAGGGTGCATCATAGAAAAGGAACCCTCTGATTGGCTGGAAGGCTTTAACTGGTCAATTATTGCAGGTGTGGAAAGAATCAAAGAAGATACAGAGAGGTTGGGGGTGTGGAAGGCAGGGAGACAGCTCCCAACCCAGGTCCTGCTCCGACAGGCTAACTGCACAGTGAGGACAGACCATGCCCTGGAGCTGACTCCTGATCCCTCTTGAATGGCTTAGGTAGGAGGGGACCCCCCGGAACTTGCCCCACTGCTGCCTGCAAACCTATTGTTGCATCCCATGCCCCAAACAGGCAGCTCCTGACAGGGGCAGGGAGAGGGTCCCATAGATCTCAGCTCACCCCTTTACTGCTGCCCAAGTCACCTCCCCTACAGAAGACTCAGTGCCAAGGGGGAGGCGAGACACATGATACCAGCACTCAGAGCATTAGCCTCACTGTCTCTACCAAGGGCTTGATTCGACCAAGGGCCCTGGTTCGGCACAGGGTTAACTGTATCATAGTAATCCTTAGCTCGTCTACAAGAGCTTAGCTGCAGATCTCCGAGTGCTCCCCGCAGGGGCCAGCATCATTATTCCTATTTCATAAATGGAGAACTGAGGCACAGGGCTGTGAAGTGACATCTCAAGGTCACCCTGCAGGCTGGTGTCAGGAATAGAACCCACGTCCCAGTCGAGTGCACCGAGTAGGCCCGTTGGAGTCAGGCTGGCCATGTTTCGTGTGGAAAGGGGCACTGCCACGTGTGGTGCTAAGGAGGCGTTCGCCGATTTCGTGATCCCTCAGAGCAGGCGTGTGAGCAGTGCTGTCACAATGGCAGTCCACGCCTCACTGAGAGCATCCCTGGATGATGGCGTCTCTCCCTTCCCCTGTTGGTCTCTGGGTGCAGTCACTAAGTGCTCTGAATTGAACTAGGCGCTAGTAGCTCTGCTGACTGACAGGTGAGCCAATCACTAATTCAGCAGCGCACTGGGTGGGAAGGGAGGCTGCCATGCTGGGTATTCAGCTGAATGCAAGTGGTTTGGAGGATGTTGCTCTGATCCCCTGGGCCATCTGTGGTGTGTTCAGCCGCGTCTCTCTCATGTCTTCGTGGGCTGAGGTAAGGGCAAGCACGGAGCCATTAACAGATGCACCGGTGGCGGAGCCAGTGGATTGTTCTCCGTTCTAGCTGAGTGTCTGGCTTAGGTTTTTTGCGGATGCTGATCGCCGTGGCTCTGATGACCAGATTTTCAAACGCCTGCTTGGTCACCTGTGCTGGATCACTGGACGCGTTCCAAAGTAGGTCCTGCTCGGAGAACTGGCGGCTGCTCCGAGGACATCGGGCCGACCTCAGCTCAGGTTCAAAGATGTCTGCAAGAGGGACTTGAAAACATAGAATATCACCACAGCAAGCTGAGAAGACCTAGCTAGAAGCCCCGCTGGATCGCAGTGCTGTGCCGGGAAGGCAAAGAGGCTGAAGAGAGGTGCTTGAGAGAGAGGAAAAGGAAGAGAGTGAAAAGTGAAGCCAGCCTTACGCTCTAGTATTGCGCCGGTTTCATCCTCTGGCCCTGCGCTTTACACCTGCGTTATCAGTGGCAAAGACAGTTGCTCAAGAATTGGACTTAGCCACCCGCCTGCGATGCTGCAGCGTGACCTGCAGGAATTGGCTGCTCTGGTGCTTACGCTACAGGACAGAAGTTCCTTTCCATTCCGTTCCTTTAGCACCCAACTCAGGGAGTCATCGTTGGTCTCAAGGCCTGCGACTAGATGCTGAGCACTTCTGAACAGCTGGCTACTGCAGTTACATGGCCAGATGTTCAGAACTCATTTGAAAACCGGGCCTCTGCATGGCTGGTTCCTGGCAGGACTGGCATCGCTGTAGGACAAGATCTTTATATGAATGGCTAAGCCTTTGTTAACAAATCCTGCTAATCTCTCTGCCTTGATATCTTGTGTCAGTGAGTTCCACCGGTGAATTATCTCATATCAGATAGGACTTCCTTGGATGGGCTTAAATTCTTTTTTTGTCAGTTAATTTCAGTGGCTTCCCCCTTGTTCTTTTATTCTAAGAGGGTACACAGGGACTGACCTGCCCTACACTTTCCATGATGTTATGCATCTCTGTCCCATCTTCTCTTATTTAGCTTCCTTCTAGACTAGATTGTCCTTATCTTTCTCATCGTCTCCCTGTGGAGTCTGCCACAGTTACAGGTCTAGCTGCACACTGTCCCCTTGCTGGGTTCCCTGAGTTCACCCTCTCAGGCCTTTCTCTATGCTGGGCTGGAATTTTACATCCACTGCCCTCTTAGATGGGGCCTAGGGCTACAACTGTGCTTACCCAGCAGGTCTGACTGGTGCTTCATCTAGTCCGTGATACAGCTTCTACCACTTCCTCCCCAGCCTAGTGGGCCCCACCTGGGAAGCAAACACTCTCCGTGGCTCAGGTTCATCCCACTACTTCTCGACTGATCCCCTGGGGGGCCCCCTGAACATCCTTTGTGTGCCTTGGCGTGTACGCACCCTGCAAGTATCTGAAGTTCTCGGGTCCCCACTTTGCTGCTGTTTGGCCAGCAAATCCATATGAACGACCCTGTAAATGACTAACTCACTTCCTCCATGTTAGCCGTCCTAGTGACTCAGTGGTGTGACAGTGCCTCATGGACACAAGCATTTGTAGGTCTGAGGCCTGATAGTGCTTTAGAAACTGGCCATGAACATTTCTTGGGGCATTTCAGAAACTCTGGCCCCATTTGTGGATGTTGAGGCCATGTAAATCTAAATCTACCCAGAGACGACTAGTACCTGCTGGTAGCGGGAGTGGACAATTTAAAGGTCCCACCCCCAAGAACAACTTGAGTCACACACACCCAGGCACACTCCCCTTATCATCAGTGGTCCCTCCCTGCAGCTCCCAGCTGTTTGCTGCTCTCTCTCCCCATGGCCGCAGCTTGCAGCTCGCCAGCTCCAGGAACTGCCGCACAGGGGGCAAACCCTGGCAGAAATCGTGCTCCCACTCCCCACCCGCATGTCACCTCTGAATCTATCCCTTTGCTCTATCTGAATCTTTGGCAGGTCCTCCCTGCACTAGGCCTCTCAGAACATTTGCAAACCCAGGGGCTGAGTGCCTGCCATTGCAACCCAACCTGCTAGTTCAGGATCAGCCCTGAGCCCTCGTTGAACAAAACAACCCCAAAGTCTCAATCTTCTCACCACGGGGTGGGTAGATCCAACCCAGAACCAGCCAAGGAGTTCTAACGCTACCTCCTAAAACCAGCAGCGTATGGCCCAGACCTGTTGGCACAGCTGGCTGTGCATTTGGCCCATTTTCTCTTGCCCCAGAGATGGGGAGAGGGGCAGAGGGAGTGGGGCTTGTGAGCTTTGCCCACGCTCCTGGATTTTTGGTTTTTTCCCCCTGCACTAACCAGTTAAGCAGAAGTTTGCCGGTATGGAGGCTGACCATTTTCTTGAGGCACATTTTCTGTTTTTTCACTTGTGAAATATTTCTGTCAGAACCAGTTAATGTACAAATTAGCAGCGGTGGTCTCTCTTACGTCTTCTGACTCACTAATTTGACAGGGGGTGTTTTGTCTGTGGAGCAAACTCTTGACAGGCAAATAGCAGGTCGGTAATCGGGGCTTACCAGTCAAGGACCCGCAGGTTAGCACCACCGGCGGGGTGGGGAAGGTGGGCCGGGGAGGTGGGGGGATGGGGTAGCGATACACAGCTGGGACAATTAGGAAGCTGCAGCTGAACACACTTGGAGGCCAAGAAGTGCTAGGGCTGCAGTCTCCATTCGTTGGCATGGTGAGTCCCCCGGCCTCTCTCAGTGGCTCCTTTCTGGATGGGTATTTCAAAGTCCCTTTAAAAGCTGGATTCATCCTTTTAATACAATGGCAGCAAAGCGCTTTTATGTGCTATGTAGAAGCCAGCGATTGGAGGAGAACGAGGGCATGCGGAGCTAGGATGGATGTTCCCAGGGTCCATCAGAACTCCGCACCCAGGTGGGTTCCCCTGGGCAGCATCCATGAGGCTCTGAAGTCTGGCGGGTCGAAGCCTCCCTTTGTTAATTTACTGAGGCGAGGAGAAGCTGCAGAATCAGGCACACATGGAATGGGCTCCTCTGGGAGGAGAGAAAACAGGTTTCTGTGTCCACAGTGCGAGCCCTCTGGGTCATGGCTGCCCAGAGGATGTGGGGGAACGGGATAGTTACCCCCCACCACCACCACTGGAGAGGGCACTCAAACCCATGGAACTTGTGAGAGTGGCATTGTGAGCTGGCACACTGGGTCACCATGCAAGTCAGGGGCGGGGGAACAAAGCAAAGCCGCACTGCAACCCTGTGGGCCAGGTCACAATGCTCAGGGTGGGGAGCCAGGCCCATCCCCGTAGGGTAAGAGGACCTATGGCATGACACTGTCTTGGCTACCCCATTGGTTATGGAGCAAAATTCCGCCACTCATGAGTACTAACTTTCAATGAGATCCATTTTCACTTTTGCCAGTTCACAGCCTAGGGATTTTGCACACATGACTGGGAATCAACAGCTACCGGGCTACAGCCAGAGCTGTGCCATGGGCCCATTGTGTGATCTTGGGCAAGTCATTTAGTTGCCTCTGTGCCTCAGTTTTCCCAGCTATACAATGGGGATAATAATTGTGGTCAACCTCAATGGGGTTGAGTGGTTTGACAATTAATTAGTTAATGTTTGTAAAGTAATTTGAAGCTGGAAAGTGCTAAATGCTGCTTTTGTGGTGATTTCATTACCATTTGTAAGGGTTATAATAATTAATATAAATAATTACATCTGGTAGGATCCATCCATTGCTGCCTTTGTTTATTTATTTGAATTAATTAGCTGAGAAGGTGTTGATCACACCTGCAGACATAGGGAGGATTTTAAAGTAATACACGCTGCATTGAACAGCATCAAACCAAATGTGATCAGCCTAGCCCTGGACTTTAGCTCTGCTCAGCAATGTACGCTACATTCGGTGTCTGAGGCAAACGCCTCATTGAACATGGGCTTTGCAACAGATTTTAGCTCTGTTGGAGCAAGCAGCAGGAGGCAAAGTCTGTTGCTGAGGGACATGTCACTGAAAATGCCCCAGAGTGAGAGCACACCACCTGATCTCAGCTCTGAATCAGATTGGTGGAGTGAGACTGACAGGAGACAAAGGACCAGATCCTCAGAGGGTGTAAAGCAGTGACGCTCCATGTCCTTTAGGAAAGCTATCATTTACATCAGATGAGAGTCTGCTCCAAACTACATGGGGCACTACACTTCAGTGTTGACACCTCACCCGGCAACGAGAAGTGACCAGAGAGCCAGCACATGTGTTGTGGCGGGACTGTAAGCTGTTCCCTAGGCTAGCATTGCTAAGGAAGGGGGCTGCTGTATCTGCACCAGTTGTAGCTTCAAGATGGTCCTTGGGGTTGGTGCAGCAATCAAGGCTGAAGGCCTCATGGGGACAGGTAGCTAGAGCAAAGTCCACATCAGAGAGAATTGTGCCAAAGGCTGATACCATCAGGGCATCTGGGTGCTGATGCCAGGTACAAAATCATCATACTGAAATATCAACAGGTAACCACACATCTCCAAGCACTGTACAAAGGATCATTAGTCCCATGGGGACACTGCAGCACAGAGTGGTGAAGGGACTTAGCGAAGGACACGCACAGGGTCAGTGACAGAGCTGGGATTAGAAACCAGTAATAGTAATAGAGATTAAGGCCAGAAGGGACCATTATGATTGTCTAGTCTGCCCTGTATAACACAAGCCAGAGAATTTCAGCCAGTCGCCAGCTGCATCAAGCCCATATGTTGTGGCTGAGCTAGAATCCACTCTTTAGAAAGATGACCCATCTTGGTCTGAAGACTCCAGGTGATGGAGAATCTCCCTCATCCCCAGGTAATTTGTTCTATTGGTTAGTTCCTCTCACTCTTAAAAATTGGTAGCTACTTTCTGAATTGTTTCCTTTCAGCTTCCAGCCACTGGATCTTGAGATGCCTTTGCCTGACAGATTACAGAGCCTGGATTACTGATCCCCTACTGCAACTTCTTCAGAAAAGTCCTCTCCTGATTTGCTTTGATAGCACCAAGACACTGGAGGCTAGAGGAACCCATGGAGTGATGGCACTGATCTCTTGGAAGGAGGCGGCTAGAGGAACCCATGGAGTGATGACACTGATCTCTTGGAAGGAGACACATGTGTGGAGGTGTCCTACTTCTATGGTGCCCACTCCTGATGATTTCTCTGTCTTGAGATTATGACTCCTATAGATACCTCAGCTTTGATATCTCACCCCTGCCAGTCCAATGTGCTGCTAATGCACATCAACCTAGCCTGCGCCCCCTGCTTTATCAGTGCTAGCGTCCCGTGTGGATCTGCTAGTGCTCCTGAATGCCAACCCGAAACTCACTCTCAGTGACAGAGCTGGGATTAGAAATCAGTCTTTTATCAGTCACTACACTGACAAATCAATAGGTCCTTACTTTGATCTTATTTAGCCTTTATTCGGGCAAAAGTCTTATTGTAGTCAATGGGAGTTAGTCCGCTGTTCTATCTCAGTGCTGACGAACCTAGGAGTAAGGATCTCAGGGTTTGACCTATCATGAATTCTCTTCTTTCCCTTCAATATACAGCAAATACAAACACAGATATAGCACTGTGGGTGGGAGTAGAAGAGCTGCTGGGTGAAGGGGCCAGGCTCCCTCTGGGTTGTGTTGTGTATTTATGGTCAACAGCATTGTGCCCAAAAGAGTCATGGAACTCTCATAAAGAAAGCTGGAGAATCCTCCCTCGGCAGAGTGGAAAAGACTCTTGGAGGGAGCACTGCTTGGCGGAGCTCACCAAAGTGACCTGCCAATACTAATGAGATTTGGAAACCTGAGAGCATTCCACTTCCTCTGTTTTACTGGGATGCAGAACACAGAACCACATCTCAGTGTCCACAGCTGTTAATAATGAGGACAGTTATAACGCACCCACCTGCTCCTTGTATTTGAGTCCTGCCTCCCCAGCTCTGCTGATGCCCCTCAACCCTGCCCTGCAGCCACCCCAGGCCATAGTTACAGAGGTATTTAGACTGTTGTTGTCACTGTTCTTTGCCATCCCTCCAGACCTGGACTCCACACAGCCCTTTTAATGCACAACAATTTTGACCTGCAATCTCTGTCCTTCTCCACCTCCAGGAGGTCATGGGTCCCTACACAGAGATCCTCAGCATGAGGAACTTGGTCACCCCTTGTCTGCAAACCTGCCTCGTTCTGCTGCGATTATGGAGCCGGGCGCTGCTGAGAGTCCTAGGGCTGTAACGCTAACCCTGAGTGTATCAGGACCCCTGAGGGTGCATGCTTCACAGCACATCTAAAGTGTGCAGCTGCCTGGCATGGTGGCACACCTGGTGGTTTGCAGCTGCTGAACACACGCGAGGGAGTAGATGCTACCCCATGCAGTCAGCTGTGAGCCAGCCAGAGATACTACCTAGATGAGACATACAGGACCTAGGCATCCAAGGGAGGGCACCATTGCTCCCAGGTGGGCTTCTCCTGGCCTGGCCTTCTTCAGGGTGCAAATCCCCAGTGCTCTCCCCTCCCCAAACACCAATGAGTTTTTCTAGAGCAGGACTGCCATCAGCCCCCTCTGAGACAGAAGGACATTAGAATGGCCATACTGGTTCAGGCCAGTGGTCCACCTAGCCCAGTAACCTGTCTTCTGACAGTGGCCAGTATCAGGTGCTTCAGAGAGAATGAGCAGAAAAGGCAGTTGTCAAGAAATTCACCTGTCATCCACCCCCAGCTTCTGGGAAACAGGAGCTAGGAACAGTTGGAGCATGGGGTTGCATCCCTGTCTATCTTGGCAAATGGACATTGATAGACCTGTCCTCCAGGAACGTGGCTAGTTCTTTTTTGAACCCAGTTATATTTTTGGCCTTCACAACATCCCCTGGCAATGAGTTCCACAGGTTGACAGTGTGCTGAAATACTTCTGTTTGTTTTAAACATGCTGCCTATTAATTTCATTAGGTGACCACTAGTTTTTGTTATATGAAAGAGTAAATAACACTTCCTTATTCACGTTCTGTGCACCAGAATGATTTTATAGACCTCTATCATATTCCCTTGCAGTCGTCTCTTTTCAAAGCTGAAAAGTCCGAGTCTTATTACTCTCTCTTCATACGGTCACAACAGAGTTTGGGCTTCAGTCAAACACATTGCCCTGTGAGGCCACCTTGCAGGGTCCAAAGTATGTATTACATTGGCTCACTCTGTATCTGTTCAGTTATCTTAGATCCAGCACTTGGACCAGCCTCCCCTATATGATCTCAGGCATGTTGGGGGGTCAGAGAAATAAATACAAACATCTTCCCTATGTGTAGCTGAGGCCTTTCAAAGCGGCCTGAGAAGAGTCCATTGAAGCCATTTAGGGTCTGCAGAGCACACAGCTGAGCACTGGGAGATGGAGTTTTCAGTCTTTCTAGCCTGCAAGTTTCTCTTTTATCCAGAGCTTCAGGGTTTCCCACCCTCCCAGCTGGAAAGATGTCAAGGGACCAGCTGAGCTGCGCTACAAAGTGTGGTGCAGTTTTGCCAGGGGTTGGACCCGCTTCTGAGTAACAGACAAGTCTACACAGGTCCGGTTGCCATGGCCTGGGTCTCGTTTAGGGCTGTGGGCTGTGGCCAGTGTGCACTACAGAGCAGGGGCCCCCACGCTACACAGCCATGCTGGGGAGCACACCTGTGAGCTCACATGCCCTGAGACACTAATGGAGCTATGCTCCGTGCATACTTGCACCTCTCCCCTCCCCACGCACAAAGCTCTGCTCCTCACTCACCCCTGATGTGTCAAGGAGGAGGGTGTTCAGAGTTGGGCACACAGATGCTGCTCGTGCACAGTGCTCTTCCCATCTAGGAGGGGCTTCCAGAGTGGCGCATGCTGTGCCAGCCGTGCACACAGCTACTCACACAACACAACACACGCCCACAGTCAGCGCCATGCGCCTCTGCTGTTGCTGGCGTGCTCTGTTCACATGCTCATGCCCCGTGTCTCCACTGCATGTACACACCCACCTGCATGCACTCACTCTCCTCTGCTGTCTCAGGAGGGTGCATGCTGATCCCATGTACCAAACCCTGACAGCTTTGTGTGTGACCTGCAGAGGGGGATAAAATGACTGGAGACCTGATTGGTTCTTCCTGAGGAAAATAGAAGCCCTGACAGGGATTGTATTACCAAACTGGGTTGCTCTGTTTGAATCTTACCCTACTAGTAGGAGCGTCTTTTCCGACTGGCCCTGTTGTACTGGGAGGTCGCTTGCCTCATGAGCTCTCCCAGCTTTTATGGCTAATGGCTAAGGTGCCAGTCTGGGACTCACAAGGCTTGGTTAAGGTCCCTGGTCTACCACTGCTTTGCTGGGGGATGATGGGCAACTCACTGCCTGCCCCGTGCCTCAGTTTCCCCAGCCATAAAATGGGGCTAAAGGCACAGGACTCCTATATAAAGTGCTGTGAGAGCTAAGGAGGGAAAGCCCCATGGAAGAGCTGGGCATTATTTGTAGAATCTTAATGGCTGGGGCATCAGATCTTTAGTTTAACGGAAGAGAATTTGTCCACACCAATTATTAAAGGGTTTGAGTTAAACAGGTGTCAAAGTAGCCTGAATACCAGTAACTGCCCTCTCAGTTAGGGCCAGTCTCACTTCCAAGGCATCTGAGACATCCTAAGGGACCAGCTCCCCACCTCTTCAGAGCATCGCCCAGGAACACAAGGATAACTAATGTAAACAACCAGCAGAGAGGAAAAAAGAAAGCAGCACTCAGTCAGGGTCTGGAAGGTGTGGAGGAGTGTGATGGGACTATGGTGCCCTCAGGGATGGCATGCAGGTGTAGGGGATGGATACACTGGGTGTGTGTGGGGGGGTGTGCTAAGTGTCAAGAATGGCTACACAAGGGAGGATAGTGGAATAGGACTGCAGTGGGGCAGGGGTATGGGGCAGTGTAACAGAGCAGCAACTCACCCTGCGGTGCCTCCCACTGGTCCATCCAGGGAATTAGCTCATCCAGCCTCTGGAGCGCCTTCTGCAGGCAGTGATCCCACTTGATGCTGGCCCCGTGTCCCTCCCTAGACCCCAGTGCCCTCTTCCCTGGGGTACTGAACCACTGCAGTAACCCCACAGTCTAGCATTGGATCTCCCCTCCCTGGGGAACCCCCCACCCCACTATCGCCACCTTGCCTCACTCTAGGCAACTGCCAGTCACCACTTACCCCCCGTTCACTGGGGCAGACTGCAGTATCATTGCCACTCATCACCGGCAAGAAGGGTTGGCCTGCTGCTTCTGCCTCTAGAGCCCTGGGCTGCCCCCTGCAAACCTAGTACCCCTTTGCTGGGCCATCTCCTAGGCCCTGCAGCCTGGAGGTTTCCAGGCCAGAGCGCCCCCCCGCGCCTCTTGCCTCCCCCTAGCTCTGCTCTGCGTACCCTGCTCAAGCCAGGTCTGTCTGCTTCTGTAGCCAGAGGAGACTGTATCTGAGTGAGCACCAAACTCTGGGTCCTTTTAGTAGGGCAAGCTGGGCCCTAATTGACCCAGCTACAGCGGTGGCTGCTTTGCCCTAGCTGCTTTCACTTACAGCCCTCTGCTGGGCTGCCCTTCCAATCAGCCTGGGAGCTGCTTGCTCCCAGCCTTAGCCCTCTGCGGGGCTGTTTTAAGCCCCCTTTTCCTGGAGTGGGGCAGTCACCCCACTACAGGCAGGATCGTTGGATATGGATACAGTGGGGCAGGGTGCAAGGGACAGGGTGGTGGGATAAGACTGCAGGGTGGGGGCAGGATGGTGGGATAAGGCTGCAGTGGGGCAGGAGTATGGGGGCAGGATGGTGGGTTAGGGATGCAGTGGGGCCAGGGAATGGGGCAGGATGGTGGAATAGGGATGCAGTGGGGCTGGGGAATTGGGGGCAGGATAGAGATGCAGTGGGGCTGGGGTATGCGGCAGGATGGTGGGATAGGGATGTAGTGGGGCCGGGGCAGGATGGTGAGATAGGGCTGCAGTGGGGCTGGGGAATGGGGCAGGATGGTGGGATAGGGATGCAGTGGGGCAGGGGAATGGGGTCCAGTGCTCCAGTAGGCACAGAACGCTCGGCCCATATTCTGCACAGAGCCCTTTTGGAGACCTGAACGACACAATGCAGGAACAAGGTGAAACTGAGGGGCCCTGGCCGTGCCAGTCAGGCAGCGAAAATCAACTGTGACAAGTGCCTGAAAGGCTGAGCCTGGGGGGCCGGAAAAATATAATTTTGTTTCCTTTCCCTTACCATACGCTCCCCTTCAGCAGTGGGCTGCGTGATAATTACCGCTACCTACCCTGCTGGTTTGTCAGGCAGCCCCACAGCCTCTGCCTGCTGCTCAGTCCCTGCTTCTCGGTCATGGACAGACCAGGGAAGGAACAAAATCCACAGCCCGGGTCTTACCTCAGGGGCTTTCCCAGGTGGGGCCCAGCAATCCAGGCCAAGATGTCCATTGCCTGAGGCGCACCCCAGAGCCCACCCCAGCACAGAAATCGGGTCAGGTCCTTTTCCCTGGGGCCAGGCTCTGAATAAAGGCTCAGGGGAGCATCCATGAGCAACACAGCTGAGAGCATCTCTGGGAAGTCCCACCCTGGCACTGTGGCTGCCTAGCAGCTGGAGAGTCCCTCTGACTGGCTGTTGCCTTGGGGTGAGGAGAAGGCCTTGGCATGGAGCTGAGCACCCAATGGACATGGGGCTTATATACAGCCAGGTGCAAAGATGCATACGCAAGTGGAGAACTTCCCTAAGCCACGGCCATCTCTCCAGTTCACCAAAGGGCTGTGTCCTAGTGTTGCACTCTAAGGCACCTACCGTGAGGGCATACTAGACTTCTTGAGCATGCATGTTGAATACCTCCACCCCCTGGAGAGCCCCAGCCAGGGGGTGCTGGGGACTGGGACTGGACAATGAAGCCTTCTCCAGGTTGCACCCAAACCAGGTTATTAGAGATAGCAGTTCGCCACCATTGTCCATCTAGTGATGAGAGATGGTGACTCTTCGGTCTGGACCCTGGTAGGCCAGAGTCCCATCCACACAGCAGCCCCATCTGGCATCCGTGGGAGAGAGGATACAGACAGACGAGGCCATAGGAACTGAAGCCCAGCATGCCCTCCCCAGCTCTAAGCAGGGATGGGTGCGCGGGGACTTGTATTGCTCATGCCCTGCTGGGGCAGCCAGTCTGGGATGTTACACTGGCATGAAACTGACTATTACCTTTATCTGGCAAACAACGGAAGGATCCCAAACAATGTCTTTCCTCTACCTGCTTCACTTCAGCCTCTGTTCAGGGCCCGACCTGAGAGAGGTGGCTTTACACCTAGTGCATGTTACCAGAGTTGGCAGCTTGCGGCTTCCCAGGCTAAATCCATCATTTAGAATGAAGTTAATGTACCTAGTCCTGACCCAGCTCCTAATGTATTAAGCAGGAGCCAGCTCTGTCCCAGTGACTGCCCCGAAAGGGAGATGATGATTCCTGAGCTCCCACGGAGTGGACTCTGTGCGCAGCCACTGGGAAGAGAAGAACCAGAGCTGCATGTCTGGAATGGCCTCTCCTGAGACAGCTTTTGAGGAGGAGCTGAAGTTCGCTTGGGCGTCTGGTGACTTTCAAGGAACAGTCAGTCTCTTTGAGTTCTGCTCCTGAGGGTGGGACAGCCAGGGAGTCTGATTTTCCCAGTATGAAGTCCACCTGCCTACCAGGTATTTATAATTACTGCACCAGCTAAGAGAGTTCTCCCTGTAGAAGATCATGGTCTTTCTTCAAGTTAACTGGAAAGATACAAGCCTTCAAGTGCAGCTCAACACCAAACAGATGATGGAGGCATTCTCATCCACAAATCCTGCATGCACCAGCTTCCTCCATGAATTCAGAACCCCAACTGGGACCTTTAGGGGCTAAAGTTTAGGGACTAAAAGCTTGCTTTTTCCTCCCTTTAGCCCTGCAGAGCCAGTATAGCTTTGGGAGAGCGGCCTGGAGGCAAGTATTAGTGCATCATAAACAGAATAGTTTGCTAGGCTCCACTCAGTTACTCCTTTACACATATATGGAAGATGGCTGTCAGCCTAATCTGGAATATAGAACCTTCATTACATGGGAGAAGGAAAGAACCCAGCTTAGGTCCCAGCACCCAGGTACGTCTGCAGGACTGGCAGTTAAAGATAAACAACCGAACCCATCTGATATAGAAATCATCAAGTGACACCATACATGGAGCAGTTCATGATGCCCTGGATGGCACCTGTGGTGAACATCCTCTAAAAACCAGAAGTCGGAGATGGAGAACTTGAACAAAATAGGGGATAATGGTCAATGAGGTAAAAAAGGGTGAAAATTCCAGACCGATGAAGGAAATACTTTTTTCACACAATGTGTGATTAGCCTGTGGAATTCCCTTCCATTGAATGTTCTTGAGGCCAAGAACTGAGGTAGGTTCAACAAGTGATTAGACATGTACATGGATAACAAATGTTCAGAGTTACCAAGTTACTGCTCACAAAGCAATATTAAACCCCCTGCTTCCAGGCTTGAGACAATAGCTATCAAATGAGACCTATGTAGGGGAGCAGATTATCTCCCATTTGCAACTAGGATTTTTGCACCTTTCTCTGAAGCACCTGGTGCTGGCCACTGTCGGACACAGGATGATGGGTGGATGGACCTTTGATCTGAACATTCCTATGTTCCTATGTAGTATCCGACTGGCACGCTCTCTGCATTGTGACATGTCATTTAAGGTAGAGAAATCGGGTTTGGAAGTGGAGATGGGAAGGAATAGTGAGGCTGTATTACCTGGGCTTAGTCTCTGGGACCATGAAGGAGAGGGAGGATTGCAGAGAAGTTCCTGAAAGAACTGATCCCTGGATACCAGCTCTAGATCCACCTAGGCAAGGGTGGTGGGTCTCAGAGCCCGAGTGGGAACGTACACAGTTATGGTTAGCTCCGTGATGTGAGCCCCACAAGCCCGAGTCAATTGACCTGGACTCTGAGCCATGCTGCTATGTAGCCCATAGAGCTAGTGTAAAGGTATTTTATTTAGAAGGAATGCAAGGATACACCTTGTAAGACAGATCAGTGGCTAACTGGAAACACTTAATGGTCCTTATAATCCATAAGCATGCAACAAATTAGGCAACAGCTGTGGTTTTTTATTTCCAGTGGAGATGTACCCTTCAAAGGCTTTTCAGGGATGGGGAAGAGGAGACAGACGGGGCTCATGCTAAAGAACCCATCCTTTGGGTCAGAACAGGCACAGGGTGGATCCACTGAAATAAACCAAACCTCCCTATCAGGAAATGACATGTGGCCTGGGCCTTCTCTTCATTAGATCATGGATTGATGCTCTGGAGAGCCTGTGAGCGGTTCAGGCAAGGCTAGATTTGAAGCCAAGGCTTGTTGGCTGGTGTGGCATACCAGGGGTACAGTCCAGACTAGTGGGGGACTGTGTCACCCCTTCCCTGCAACCAGAGAGTCTTACAATGCCTTGCTGTCATCACTCCCACCTGGGCCACTCACACACAACCTTTCATCAACCAAGCCACACTCTGAGGGTCTGTAGGCAGCTGCAGCCTGCCAGTCACACCCTGGCTCTCACCAGTCCTGATTACACTGCAGGGTGACCCCCAGTACACCCCCAGTCCTGGATCTTACTCCAGAATATGTCTTATACTGCCCAACCCTCTCCTGGGCTGTTATTCCTTTAGGGAACAGTACACCAGCTCATTATTTAAATAGAGTTACCCAGACACTCCAACATAAAGACACTGGATTAGGTACAACAAGTTTATTAACTACAACAAGATAGATTTTAAGTGAGTAAAAGTAATGATGCATGTAGCTGATCTTCGACTGCTAGCAGCAAATATCCTCAATGGCTGGTGATGGGACACTGGATGGGGAGGGCTCTGAGATACTACAGAGAATTCTTCCCCACGTGTCTGGCTGATGGGTCTTGCCCACATGCTCAGGGCTTATAGATCGCCTTATTTGGGATCAGGAAGGAATTTTCCTCTGGATCAGAGGACCCTGGTGGGGTTTTCACCTTCCTCTGCAGCATGGGGCACAGGTATCTTTCAGGTTTAAACTAGTGGATTCTCTGTAGCTTAAAATTTTAAATCACGATTTGAGGACTTCAGTAACTCAGCCAGAGGGGCTATTATAGAAGTGAGTGGGTGAGGATCCATGGACAGGAGGTCAGACTAGATGATCATGATGGTCCCTTCTCGCCTTAAAGTCTATGAGGCATAAAAGTCAGAAATGGTTACCAGAGAAATAAAGATAAAACACTTACTAGTACTGTGTCTACTTAAGAAACTCTCTTAGGGCTGGGCTACACTACGGGGAGGGGGAAGGGGAGTTGACCTAAGATACGCAACTTCAGCTATGTAAATAGTTTAGCTGAAATCATAGTATCTTAGGTTGACTTACCTGGCTGTCCCCACAGTAGCGAGTCGACTGCAGCCGCTCCCCCACCGACTAGATGACCTCCTGAGGCCCCGTCCAACCCTGATATTCTATTATTCTATGATTCTATGACTCTGCTTACTCCTCTCGCTGAGGTAGAGTACAGGAGTCGATTCGGGGATCAATTTATCGTGTCTAGATGAGACGCGATAAATTGATCCCTGATACATCGTGCGCTACCTGCCAATCGGGCAGGTAGTGTAGTCATACCCTAAGTTGCAAAGCAAAAATTCTCACCACTTGTTCCAGCAGATCACTGACCAAACTTTGTAGGTCAGGACTTCTCCCCTAGATTCCAATGCCTGTTTCCTTTTCTCTGCTCAGGTGTGGAGAATGAGGTGAGGTGGGAGTGCCTTAGGGTTTGTCCCTCCTTTTTATAGTGTCAGGCCCCCTGTTGAAAACCATTTCCAGCTGAGACCCAGTCCATGTGGAAAAATGTTCCTTGCCGGTTTTTTTTCACCTGTTTGAACTTCCTTTGTTTTCCCTCCCTGCTTGATGATTCTGTTTACTGCTTAAATGAAAATTAAGGCAAGCACATAGTCCTTTCTTTGTTTAGGACAGACCTGACTTCTGCATGGGCAGGGCTGTGGGGTTTGGAACATGTGTTAATAATATTATATGGGGGAAACTTATAACTTCCCATACAATGTTCCCACACATATTTTACCAGGACAATTCTGCCCAGAAAATTATGAGTTTTCAAATGATACCTTACGAGGCATACTTTGTGCACAGATTATTACAGTAGTGTGTAGGGTGTGAATAGAGGGGCCTATTCTGTCACAGCTGGCAGGAGGCATGCGGGTATGGAAGGCAGCCAGTGGAAGTAGGAGGTCAATGAGATTTTGAAGTATGGGGAGAGCGGGACAATAGAATGAGGGAAGGGGTGAGTGACATACCCACAAATCATTCTTTATTGGGTGAAAAACTCATGGTGCCATTTCAGCCTTGCTGGGGTGTGTCAACTGTGGCTTAGGGTGACTCAGTAGGACTGGCTCGGGGTTTGGCCTTTGGGGCCAGGGGAACTGGAACACTAGCTGGTGGGTGCACTGCTGCCTGGGGAAACAAGAAAAGGGCAACAAAAATGATTAGGGGCCTGGAGCACATGACTCATGAGGAGCGGCTGAGAGAACTGGGATTGTTTAGTCTACAGAAGAGAAGAACGGGGGGGATTTGATAGCTGCTTTCAACTACCTGAACGGGGGTTCCAAAGAAGCTGGATCTAGACTGTTCTCAGTGGTAGCAGATGACAGAACAAGGAGTAATGGTCTCAGGTTGCAGTGAGGTAGGTTTAGGTTGGATATTAGGAAAATCTTTTTCACTAGGAGGGTGATGAAGCACTGGAATGGGTTACCTAGGAAGGTGGTGGAATCGCCTTCCTTAGAGGTTTTTAAGGTCAGCTTGACAAAGCCCTGGCTGGGATGATTTAGTTGGTGATTGGTCCTGCTTTGAGCAGGGGGTTGGACTAGATGACCTCCTGAGGACCCTTCCAACCCTGATATTCTATGATTCTATGATTATATGAAAAGAGGTGGCTGTGATGGCATGACGTGCTAGAGCCATAAATCGTGAGAGAGGAGAGAGATTGAGCTGCCTGGCTGCTTTTTAGTGAGCGACCAGTTTGGGACAGAACACCCATAGCCAAACATTGCTTAGCTCTGTGTGTTAACTTGACTGTAGTTTACCAACAAGTACAAATGTGGCTAGTTTAGGAGCCACGTGAGCGCAGCATCTTCTATTGTAAGGTACTGCCTGCCAGTGGACTGATACCTCTGGCAATTTACAAAAGCCGGGTGTGTAGGTGTGAAAAGTTCAGGGGGGCTGAGAGAATCTGGGTGGCTCAGAGAATCAGAACTCAGCACGGACCCTTCCACCACCAGGTGCGTGGCTCACAACCACCTGGGTCAGTGCTGACTGCGCTCAGTTCCTGATGGCCGTGGCGTGGTCTATGGGTCTATGAGCATGTGGGCATGGGGGTACCAATGGACACTCTCATCCATGGGGTCAGCAAAGGGGCCAGAGAGGCTGGTGAGGTGCCAAAGAGCCAGTCCTAGGGGGCCCAACCACACCCCTGTACCTCTGCACATGGGTGACTGGGGCCAAGACTAGTGGTGGCTGCACGACACTTCAATGTAAAGACACTGGATTAGGTAGAACCAGTTTATTAACTACAACAAGATAGATTTTAAGTGAATAAAAGTAACCACGAACTGTGGTCTCAGTCTGTTGCCTGTGGGCTGCCAATCTCTTCCCAGACACTATAGGTGGTACTGCTGTGGCTGCTGTCACTGACCACAAGGATCAAACAGACAGAGAATGAATGAATACTCGGTCCCACAGTGGGCCCCCGCGGTGCCATACAAGGTACAGACACACAGGGAGAGCTGGTGACAGCTCAGAGAGCTCACACCTTAAATAGATTAGGCAGAAGAAGGGGGACTCACCCCATTTTACACTCAGCTTTTCAGAGCTTTGGTGCACCCACAACTCCACCTGAAATCAAGGGGAGCTGAGCCCTTCTGGAAAGTCCAGCCCTACGCACCTTTCCCTAGATCACAGAGAGTGTCTGTGGCAGTGCTGGGCCTTCAACCCAGGCCACCTGGCACCTTGGACCCAAGACCAGCCATCTGCAGGCCCTCATGGCCCGCTCTGGGTAAGCAGAGCATTCTTCTTGCTGGGGCGGTCAATCTGCTGCCTTTCACGAGGGCAAAACACACAGAAAAAGAAAGTTTACATTCAATGCATGCCAGCAGATGGGGAGAAGGGAGGCTGTGACCTGCAGGGTTCCTCAGATGGCAAACATCTCAACATGCCAACCGGACCTCTCTGTCACCCCACCCCCGACCTCGCAGCCTGATCAGTGTTACAATCCTGGTGGGGGCCTTGGGGGAGACATAAAATCGTCTCTTTCTTTCTCCTTTAAATCCCACTCATCCGCCACGTCCCTGGGATTGACTAGTGTCTCATCAGTGACCTGCACTGTGATTGGGCCTGCCCAGCCAGTGGAGTGAATCACTGACTCTTTAAACTGGTTCTGCGGCTAAAGACTTAATCGAGTCACCACACTGGGGCCGGGATGCTGATGCAATGTGACAGCAGCCCCACGCACCTCCCTGAACGCGGGCGCTTGGGGCAATGACCAGCGCGCTTCCCGAGAGCCCCGGGAGCGGGGTGGCAGCGCGGCGAGGCATGGCGTTCCAGTCATCACCCACCTCAATGGTACGGGGACCTGCACACCCTCCCCTACCTGGCTGGGAGAGTGGGGGCGGCGGGAGTCCTTAGCAAGTGCTGAGGTGACCTTTGACGTCACTGAAGGCGGTTTGATGTCTGTCAGTCACACGGCCCCTCAGCCTTCCCTCCCCCAGCCTGTCCTTTGCAAAGGGCTCATCTTCCCAGCACTAATGAAAGTGACAGCCTGGCAGCTCATGGTATTTGGGATTATTAGCAAGGATGCTAATGGCTGGTGCTTTGCATTAACTCTTTGGGGTGCTCAGCTGGACAAACGAACGGGTATTCTCTGTGGGCCGTACAGCGGCACAGGACTGCCTTCTCCCGTGTCCGCTCCAGGGGGCTGGGATGTTGGGCAGGGAGGTTTGGGGACAGCTGAGAGGAGGTCCTGGTTTCAAGAGGTGCTTTTGTGTCAGAACTTTTAAATCTCCAGCCTGCGGGGGAGCTTTAGGGACAAGTCTGCTTCCTGCTGAGAAGGCGAAGGCCACAGTGAGGTAGGGAGCAGTGAGAGCAGCACTGAAGGGAGCGGGAGCCAGGAGGAGCAGCATGTGAGGTATGTCTTCCCACTGCAGCTGCAGAGATGGTGGAGACGAGACCTGTGTTACGCTGGCCTGAGGCAGTGCCCTGGGAACCAGGCATGTCAGGAATCAGGGATGCTGGAACCATGGTGACCATCCCAGAAAAGGACCCCTTAAATTCCTCCCTCCCTTTCAGGCATGGTGAGAGGGGCAGTCCTCCACTGATACCCTGCTGCTTGGATTACATCGCTTAGCATGGCTAAGGCATGGCTGTTCTGCTTGAAAGGTTGGCAGCTGACTGGGGACAGGGCCAGAGTCTCCAGAGCCCTTTAGCTCTTGGTCTTTTTATCAACCCCAGCCAGTTTCAGTAGGGATACTGCTTTCCACAAGTACACCGACCTGAAAGTTCTCAGAGTTCTGTTGGGCATGAGAAGTATTTGGGCCTAGAAGGGGCCATGTACTGAGGATCCAATTTCAGGCATTACTTGGGAAAGGTGAGATGTGAAAGACGTCTCTACCATCCCTCTGCATATCTTTAGTCCTAGCTTCCATCATATAAATGGCTGCCTTCTACCTCAGAGGTGGCTGCGTTTCCAGCTTGGCCTTCGCTAGCTCAGCCCAATCGTGCCTCCTGGAGCTGTCATGAGTCTGCATGGCACTTTGAAGGTAAACATTACAGCATGGTACCTGTCCCAAAGGCCTTATCCTTTAAATTAGACCCAAGATTATGATGTGATGGGCAAATGGCAGAGAACAATGGTATAAAAAGGGGGTATGCTGCTCTTTGGAAGCACAGTTTCCCACAAAACATGGACTGTTGAAGTTGTTGTCTTTGCAAATGCATGTTTATTGCTCTTAAAAACTGAACTGAATCTGTCTAAAAAATCCCAGTTCTTTTGCCAAGTCTCTCACCTCTGAGCCCCCATCTATATTTCACTCAGCACACTGGCTCTTGGGACAGCTCAATCCTTGCTGCTTTGGGGGTTTGGCTTCTGCCGCGAAGCAGTACTGCTCTGCATCTTCCAGCTGCTGGCACCTTTAGCAATGTTAGTGTAACCCACTGGTGTGGTTGTGTTACAGGTTCCCTCCCCCTCTCTCTCTGCCCTGTTCTGTTAGGGCACCCACTAAAGAGACTGGGCCTTTAGCTCAATCTATAGCAGCTCCGGAGGTCCCCGGTTAGTTCCCTGGTCCATTGGCCAAGAAGGCAGCCATCCTATAAGCAACCCCCTAGCCAAACTGTCAATGGATTTGTGGTGAAGATGTCTATGGATGCAGGGCATCAGACTGCAGTGCATGGTGCAAGTGTGAAATGGCTGTAAAATTTCCAGTGGCTGGAGCTGAAGAATGCTACTGAGTGGCTGATGGGAACGCACCCACCTCTGCAGAGGATAAGAGTGAAATACAAAGTAACCAATAACCTTTCAGATAGCTGGGTAGACATTGGTCCTACCCCTCTGTGAGGTCCCGACAGTGTAAAACCAGAGTGAAATCAAAATGCCCTGAAAGAAGTGAAGACTTAGACACCCCAAGAGACATGCAAAGTTAGCCCCGTTCACAGAGGAGTGACTCCATGAAAGCCAGCGGGGTTACACCAAGGACAAGGAGAAGATGACCAGGCCTAGACGACTGGAGGGCGGGGGGAACCTGGCATCAGTCTTTACTTTGGCCCTGTGTTTTGCTGAGAGTGACTGGGCTGCTCACCCCATCCGGGAGCTGAGTGGTTGGCTAATTGGGTGCGTTTCTAGACCGCCATCGCCTGCTCGCAGGCAGCCAGCAGGACACATGGCCCTAGCCCAGCACTTGCTAATTAAGGTGGTAGAAGCTTGAGAAATCTTCCCTGGCCTGTTTGTTATCGGCAAGCCCGAGGCGACGCTGAGGCCAGTAGGCCCCTGACAGCCGGCTGGGGAAGCCAGGTAATGACTGGGCCTCCAAACCGCTCGGGGAGAAAGAGTGAGAAGGATGCGAAAAACAGCAATCACAACAGTCAGGCCCAGTGGCTTTGAGAGCCCAGCTGAGCCTCGGCGAGACGGGATCAGTGAAGCAGAGCAAACGTCCTCACCGCAGCCCAACTTGCGGTGCAGAAGCATCAGAGACGTACCAGGGGAGAGGGAGGGCTGGAGCCTGCGGAGTATGTGTCCTCGCACCTCTTCCTGATGGCAAGTTCACACCCCTCTCAAGGGGTGAAGAGGGCCGGGGCAGCTCCCAGGGGGCTGGCAACTCGCCTGGCCTTTGTGTCTGGTCTGGCTTCTTCTCATCCCGTCTGTTTTCTTCTCCTGCAGGAAGGGAAGGGCAAGAGTCTTGTGTGGCTGGGGGTGTGCAGGTGAGTGCATGGGTGTGTGTTCGGGGGCGGGGACTGTGGGTGTGTGTGTGGGGGGCCTTGTCTGCTGTATCAGGGTTTCCAACATTCGGACTGTAGAAAACTGAATACCCTTGCCCCGCCCCCTCTCCGAGAAGGGGAGGCCCCACCGCTGCTCACTTCATCCCCTCTCCCGCTATTGCTCATTCTCCCCCACCCTCGCTTACTTGCTCATTTTCATGGGGCTAAGGCAGGGGGTTGGGGTGCGGGAGGGGATGAGGGCTCCAGCTGCGACAAAGGGATTGAGGGGGCTGGGGATGACGGTTCTGGCATGTGGAAGGGGGCTCCAGGCTGGGGCAGGGGGGTGGGTTCTGGAGTGGGGCCAAAAATGAGGGGTTCAGGGTGTAGGAGGGGGCTCCGGGCTGGGGCAGTGGATTGGGGTGTGGGAGGGAGTTTGGGTGTGGTTGGAGGCTCAGGGCTGGGGCAGGGGGTTGGGATGTGGGCTCTGGGCAGCGCCTACCTCAGGTGGCTCCCAGAAGTGGCCAGCATGTCCCTCTGGCTCTTAGGCACAGGGGCAGCCAGGTGGCTCCATGGGTCGCTCCCATCTGCAGGCACTGCCCCTGCAGCTCCCATTGGTCGCAGTTCCCGGTCAATGGGAGCTGCAGAGCCAGCACTTGGGTTGACATCTGTGTTGCTAACCCCTCGGGCCACCCTTGTGCCTAGGAGCCGGAGGGACATGCTGGCTGCTTCCGGGAGCCATGCGGAGCCGGGTGCTGTGGCCAACCAGACTTTTGACAGCCCAATCAGCTGTGCTGACCAGAGCCACCAGGCTCCCTTTGCCATCAGGTGTTCTGGTCAAAAACTGGACACCTGGCAACCCTGGCGTGGGTGTGTGTCTGGGGGTCGGGTATGTGCCTGAGGGCCTGGTGGTGTGGGTGTGTGCTTGGGTCTGTGTCTGGTGGGACTGGTGTGTGTGTGGGTCTGTGTCTAGGCATATGCGTGTCTGATGGTATGTCTAGGATGTGTGTGTTTCTGGGGCACATGTGTGCACAAGGACCAATTTCTTGCTCGCTCTTCCTCTTCCCCATGACTCTCATCCCATTCGTCTTCTCTTCCACTGTCTCCCCTGCCAGCCCCAGCCCCGGGGCAGGCTGCAGCTGCCTGGCAGGACACGGAGTATGCTGAGCCATGCCTTTTTTGCAAGTCCCCTACGGGTGTGTCCAAGTGTCTTTTGTCTGCAGGACCAATATGTGGCATTGACCACACCAAGTGCTCTCCGCTACTTCCCTGGCACCTGCCTCTCCCCACTGAGACATCCGGAATCAAAGTGCCCCAGCCCAGTACCAACTGGCTGGCATCTGGCTACATCAGTGCATACCTTAGCCCCTCAAATTTCACACCTTTACCCCACCTACCCTGTTCCCCAAAAACCTGCCCCCCAAACAACCTGACCTTGATTCCCACCCAGCGACCACCAATCCTGCTGCTAAATTGTTGTCTTCAGCCTAGTCACAGCGGCCTGTTACCCAGTTACCCCCACAAACTAGCCCTCCCAGCCCAATCCCCAGGCTGCCCACAACCACATCTCTGAAACAACAGCCATGGAAAATGCTATGGGTCAGTTCTCCATGAGAGGCTCCTGAGACAAGAAGGAACTTGTGTCACTTCCAGAAACATCCAAGCTGGCTCTACTCTGATTCCTCCAGTGAGACTATTCTGCTGCCGAGGATCACAGAGGCAGATCCCCAGCTGGTGTACACCAGTGTAGCCCCACTGATATCAAAGGAGTCTGGCAGGTTTACACAGGCTGAGCCTCTAGCCCATAGCTAGAACTATCACCGTTGTGTACGATGCCTCTTCATTCCCTGACACCAACCGCAGGGGAAAGAAAAATGATACATTTTGAGACGTTCGTTAGATGCTCTCAGGAAATTGTGATCCAGAAGAGGAAAGTCTTAGCTCAGAGGCCGTGTTATAGCAGCAAGTGGGTGATTGAAAGGGGACCTTACTTGCAATCACTGCTGGGTGAGTGCTGCAAATTCTCCATGATGAGTCACTTGAATTTTTAAATGATGTCACGTTGCCATGCTCACGGCCTTTCAGCTTGACTTGCTGCCAGTGGGTACAGTAGAGGGGCTCTCTGCAGCTTGGGAAGTAGTGCCCGCTTCTTGTCCTGGTCTGGTCTGGTGGGAGCGCCCCCTGATGTTTCAATTTTTTTGACCCACCGCTTTCTGCAAGCACTCGTCTGATCCAGTTCAACTATGTGAATTATTATTTGCAGAATAGTTGTAGGTGTGTTGGTCCCAGACACTAGAGAGGCAAGGTGGGTGAGGTAATACTTTTATTGTTGGTCCAATAGGAGATATGACCTCACCCACCTGGTCCCTCTGAATTTTTTGTATTGTGATAGAACTTACAGGCCCCAGATGAGATCAGCAGCTAACTGTACGGGTACTGCACAGACACCTGGCGAGAGACAGAGCTTATCAATAAAGATTGGGAGGTATAAAATGACTTGCCCAAGGTCAAATAGCAGGACAGTAGCAGAAGTGGCAGTAAAATCCACATCTTCTGATTCCTAACCAACAGCCTTAGCCAGTGAATCATGGCACCTCCCTAGCTAACCAGTCTGTGTGCACTTCAAAGTCCCATGGAACCCAAATGCTAATGTCACACATGAATATTCACACCAGACATGCTTGTCCTTTGCCTGAATAGTCTATTTAGGCCAGTGGTTCTCCACCAGGGGTACATGTACCTCTGGGGGTACGCAAAAGTCTTCCAGGAGGTACATGAGCTCCTCTAGATATTTGCCTAGTTTTACAACAGGCTTTATAAAAAGCACTAGTGAAGTCAGCACAAACTAAAATTTCATAGAGACAATGTCTTGTTTATACTGGTCTATATACTATACACTGAAATATAAGTACAGTATTTATAGTCCAACTGATTTATTTTATAATGATATAGTAAAAATTAGGAAGTAAGCCATTTTTCAGTAATAGTGTGCTGTGCTTACTTTTGTAAGCAAGTGGTTTTTAAGTGAGGTGAAACTTGGGAGTACGTGGGACAAATCAGACGCCTGAAAGGGGTACGGTGTCTGGAAAGGTTGAGAGCCGCTGATTTAGACTGTACAGCGCCTAACACAATGGGGCCTAGTCTTGGTTGGTCCAGATGCATTACTGTAGTAAACATGATTCATAAGTGCACACTCATCCAATCAGAAGAGAGAAACAATACCACATGACTTTTCTAAACAATTGCAACAAAGTAGAGCCACTCAGGTAGTGAGTACTTCCAGAGAGCTGTTTGCAATCAAGCCATGGAGTACCAAAATCCCCCCCCAAAAAACCCACATTTGTTTTCAAACAATCCATGGAGGGGGGAAAAGTGGTTTCCTGCTCCTGGATATTCAAGCAGGAAAAGGAGGGTAAACATGGCTCTGCTTGTAAGTTACACATCTCTAGCTGCAATACTGGAAGTATTGTCTGCAGTTTGTCAGCCTCGTCAGTAGCCAAGTTACTGTTCCTTTGCTTCCTTCCAGTCCCTTACTTACCACAATTTAGCAAGTGTCCAAAGCCTGGAGTTTACAATATGTGACAGCACAAAAACTCCCCATGGGCAATGTTCTAGGGAAACACACAGAGAACAGTTTACTAATTTCCATGCTGCCTGTGGGAGTCTTGACGGCTTACTGGTCTGGGAACAGGCCATAGAGCTTTTGGCAGCTAAGTCACCAGTTTAAATTCAGCCCATCTAGTGGCTCAAAAGTCATTACTCACTGCGGTGGCTCAGGGCTGGCTAGGCCAGTGAAGAGCTCTGTGTTGTGGACAAGACTAGCTGCTAGGAGTGGGGCATGAGAGGTTGACTGTATGCTGCAGGCTGGTCTGGGGACGGTGGTGGGAGCAATTTTGATGGGAGGGAGCCATTCTATTCATTTTACTATTTATTGACCCGTTTATTACCTAGTGCCTAGGGATCAACCGAGCATGGGACCACACGGCACTTGGCACTGTACAAACATATGAGAGACAGTCCCTGCCCCAAAGATTGTGAAAATTAAACAGACAAGCCGGACAAAGGGAGTGGAGGAAAAGTATGTTACCCCTTTCGACCCCGCAGTTAGCTACACATGTGGGATCTTGCAGGTTTGTCCAGTCAGGAGGAGAAGTGGGTGACGGAGTCAGGTGTTTGGTGCAATCCTGTCTATTTACAAAGAATATGCAAGGTCCTATTTTCCTTAACGCAGCAGGAATCAAGCAACAAGCAACTATGTCCAAGCCCCTTTTCCAGCCAGCACTTAGCCCAGGAGTGGGCAAACTACAACCCATAGGCCACATCCAGCCCGCTGGACCTTCCTGCCTGGCCCTTGAGCTCCTGGCCGGGGAGGCTACCCCATCCCCTGCAGCCTCAACACGCTGCACCGCGGGAGCAATGCTCTGGGCGGCAGGGGCTGCGAGCTCCCGGGGCAGTGCAGCTGCAGAGCCGCAGCCTGACCCGGTGCTCTGTGCTGCGCGATGCATGGCTGTCTGTCCTGGTGCAGCCGCGCCAGCCACCCGTGCTCCAGGCAGCGCAGTAAGGGGGCAGGGGAGTTCGGGGGATAGTCAGGGGGCAGGGGTGTGGCTAGGGGTCAAGGCAGTCAGAGGGTGGGGAACAGAGGGGTTGGATGGGGGCAGGAATCCCCGGGGGGTCCATCAGGAATGAGAAGAGGGGTTGGATGGGGCTGCAGGGGG
This sequence comes from Dermatemys mawii, assembly GCA_007922305.1. Classification (NCBI taxonomy): domain Eukaryota; kingdom Metazoa; phylum Chordata; order Testudines; family Dermatemydidae; genus Dermatemys; species Dermatemys mawii. The sequence goes on from ML677381.1 coordinate 30,002,771, forward strand.
CAGTCAGGGGTGGGGGTTCTGGGGGCAGTCAGGGGACAGGAAGAAGCTGTGGTTGGATGGGGCAGGGGTCCTGGGAGGGGGCATCAGAAAGGTGAGGAGTTGGATAGGGCAACATGGGGTAGTTAGGGGCGGGGGGGGGTTGGGGTGGTCAGGGGACAGAGAGCAGGGGCGGGAGCCATTCGTCCTCTAACCGGCCCTCCATACAATTTTGGAAACCCCATGCAGCCCTCAGGCCAAAAAGTTTGTCTACTCCTGACTTAGCCCAAAAGCTCTAACCTTTCTGCTACCAGTGCTTGCTCCCCGCCCTTGGCTTTCTGCTGCTTCTCTCCCCACTCCCATCTTCTCTGAGCTTCTTGCCTCTCTTTCACAGACACACAAACCTTCACAAAACAAGAGCCACCATCAGTCCACGGGTACGATTGTTTTAGCGGTGACATGCCTGGGCTTGGCATAGAGGTTACACACACTGTTTCTTACAAAAACAACAGAGAGTCTGGGGGCAACTTAAAGACTAACAGATTTATTTGCGAATAAGCTTTCGTGGTAGAAAAACACTTCTGCTATTTTACCCATGAAAGCTTATGCCCAAATAAATCTGTTAGTCTTTAAGTTGCCACCGGACTCCTTTTTGTTTTTGTGGCTACAGGCTAACATGGCTACCCCACCGATACTTGTTTCTTACAGTTAGCTTAAAAGAAGGCCAGCGGTTGTGCCCAACCCACAGCAGTAAAGAGGCAACGTGATGGTGGCAACCATCCTGTCAATGGCACAAGTTTGTTTCTTTTGTTTTGTTCTTTAACTCCTCTTGGTGGGGTTATGTTAAGGGGGAGGAGCTAGACAGATAAGGAAGTGGGCGGAGCTAGAGCACACAACCAATCAGCACAGGGGAGAGACTGTTGAGAGGAAAAGCTGCACAAAAAAGCCTGATGAGGTGATGTCACTGCTCTTCTCAAATGGCAGTTGAGGCAGCCGTGGCGAAGCCTTGACTGAAGCCCTCCGTGTATGTTCATTGTGGATCTTGAGCCAGATGCATCCTAAGTGCTGCAGACCAGCACAAGGGCAAGGCCTCAGATCCTCAAAGGTATTAAAGCAGCCATAGAGATTAGGTGCCCAAATGCCTTTGAGGATCTAGGCCAAGGGCCCCTCCCTGAAGAGCTCCCAGTGTCAGGGGCTGATCCTGCCAGCCTCCTCTCCATGGTTTTGGGCCCATTGACTAATCACGTGGGCATGGAGAGAGAAATAAATAATCCTCTGACCCCAACGCTTCATCGCGCAAGGACATGGGCTGGGTTGTAAGACAACGGAAAACTCCACTAGCCACCACTCCCATTCTCTGCACACCCCACGAGTAGCATGTACCAGACACAGCCGTCCAGGGCACGAGGTGAAATGGATCTCCCCTGGATTCCCACAGAGAGCAAATGGAACGTGTTTGGCACGTCTGGCAGCCCCTCTCGTTAGCTGGGCCCCTGCCAGGTGGCGTGTGAGTTACTGCAGCGTGGTAGTTCCTAGCCAGAAAAACAGCCCCAGCAGCTCCACCTTAACTCATGAACTCCCAGAATTACTCTTGTCACCACTGCCCTCTGCTGGGCGGAAACAGAACTGTTCCGCTATGTGTCATTGGCCCTAGACGACTAGCTGCTAACGCAGAGCTTCCTTCAGCTCCAGTCACTGGGTCTGGGCTCTCAGGGGCTGAAGGGCCTGAGTCCCTGTGTGGCTTTGAGTCAACACATTGCTTTGCTGACACACACAAGTTCTTACTCCTATTGTCCTTGCCGGTTCAATTCAGCTGTGGGAGTGAGAGCTGGACCCTACCCTGCATGATCAATGCAGTGAGCACCCACGCTCCCGGGGCAGAGGCTTTATTATGCTGGCAGAGGCAGAAAGCACCCAGCTCAGCTTTCCGATCTCGGGTGGAGTTGGTGGCCACCAGGGCATTCAGAAAATACACCCTCTTGGTTTGCAAACAGCACTTGTCTGGTCTGGAAGTCACCACGTGGGTTGCTATGGGGCCAAAGGGGAGCCCCACAGCTGGAGCTAACTGAGCTTCACTGAAGTAATAGAATTGTCTGTTTACTGACAATCTGCTCCTGTACATGGATGGGCACTTTTCTGATGTGAGGCTCAAGCAAAGCATGCATGGCAAAGGGTCGTCAAGGTCAACAGGCCTGAGAACACACACTGAGCAGTGCCTGGCTCTGTGAGTAGCTCACCACGGACTAACCGAATACTCAGGATCCAGCCCTGGGCAGGAAAAGCTCCCATTGGGGTCAGTCAGAGATGAGGATGGGCTCAGCGCTCCTAGATCTGGACCAAAGGAATTAGCAGATGCTTGGAATTTGGCCTGTTGGAAGTTTTGCCCGGCGCAGGCTGTGTCCCGGTGCTGGGAATCAGTAACTGAGGGAGCAGGCTAGCCCAGGAGCTGGGTCTGAGGAACGACTTCAAGACTGGCCTTAGATTGCCTTGAAGAGGGGCTGGTCTTGATACCACGTGGAGGGTTGTCGGGCGGCGAATGAGACTTATGAGGCCCTTCCCTCTCTGGAGTTCGATCCCTCGCTGCGACGCTGGGCTTGCTCCTCCCCCACAGATCAGGGGCTTTGGTTCTAGGGGCTGTTGTCGTGGGTGTTTTTAATTGGTGTGCGAGTGAGAGGCAGTGCTTGAGTAGGAACCCTTCCTCTGGAGGAGGAGGGGGAGGGATGAGCCATCATCAGCCAGCCCACGGGCTGCTCTGGGAGCCTTCCCAAGTTGCCCTTAGCAACCGATTTGGAGAACATTATTGCTTAATTGTTGAAATTTCACCTCACTGGCCACCACCAGGATTTCCGTTTTCTTTCCTTTTTCGCCGGTAGGAAAGTCGTGCTGCAGAGAGACGGGTAGGGAGCTTGTGCCAGCCCTGCCATTGCGCCAGCTAGCCACGCAGCCCCAGCTCTCCCCTGCCACTGAGGAAAACCTCCCAAGGGAACAGCAGGGGCCCTGCCTATGCACATGGGGCCTGTGTAGCATGACCGCCCCTGGGTATCCTGCTGAGGACCTCTGGCACCTAAGGCAGGCCCATCACTGTGTTTCTAGTTATGCTAAGTACATCTCAGCACCAGCCAGATGGAAGCGGGGCAATGATCTCACCATCACTTCTGCTGTCAGGTTTCGTCCCACCAGCCAGCTCCATCGCGAGGATGTGGCTGCTGCTCTCATGGCCAATGTGCAGTAATATGGATTCCAACCAAACCCATGGCCACAGACTGCCATTTGCATGAACAGTAAGGCTGCAAACCCTAGACCCCAGAAGCCAATGGCAACGCTCACATTGATTGCAATTGCATGGCTTGGTTAGTTTATCTGACAGCGGCACCTAATTATTGTAACATATGTGCCTATTCCACCCGCCCCGCCCCCCAAACTGCGACAAGATCACCAGGGATAGTCCCCAACAGAGACCCACACATTTCGGAGGCAGCTCACACTCACCTCTTCCAAAGTACCTTTGTGCTTCGTTGGCACTCATGCTTATTATAGCCCAGGTACCGTCCCTGACTGCATCTGCAGCCAGGGTGACCAGCTGTCCCGATTTCATAGGGACAGTCCCTATTTTGGGGTCTTTTTCTTATATAGGCTCCTATTACCCCCACCCCCGTCCCGATTTTTCACATTTGCTCTCTGGTCACCCTATCTGCAGCCCTGCACCCACTCAGCCCCTCTTCCTTATCAGCTGTCTCTGCAAGTGCAGGCGGTTCTTGGAAACCAGCTGGTGGAACCCAGCACAACTTCCCCACCCAAAGCTCTGCACGTTGGCTCTGCATAATCATTTTCCCCCACGCCAATTCGCTTTACATGAAATGTTGCTGCCATTGGATATTTAACTCGAGGGCCCCAAGTGTGGAACTGCTGGCGTATATGACTTGCCCTAGTAACCTAAGCTTCTAAAGCTCCTGGTACTCTGTTGCCCAATCCCCTGTCCTAACTGCTAGACCCCACTCCTCCCAGAGCTGGGAGCAGAATCCAGGAATCCTGACACCCAGTCCCCTTCTTTAACCACTATTCCACACTGCCTCCTACCTAGTGGTCTCAGACTCTCCCAGCACCCCCGAAAAATGCCATCAGCAGTCAGGATATTAGGACAGTGACTTCTGTATGGAGGCAGGGCTGATCTCCCATTCATGCACTTTCACGCCCCTCTTTTCCCCTCCCTCGCACACTCATTCCCTTCCTCTCTAAGTGAAGGCTACTGTGCGGTAGACATCCCTGTTGCCCGTTGGCCATGCTTTGGCTATGCCTTCATGTTCCTCTTCACAGTGCTCTCCTCACCGCTCCATGCACATCCCTCCGCTCAGCTCCAAATCAGCCTGGCTCCCCACCGCCTCTTCCCTCCAGTGGCAAAGGAGCACTGTCAGAGCTGGGAGAGCTAATGGGGCCTGACAGCCCTGCTCTTTTTCTCACGACCCGTAGGTTTGACTGTGAGCGAAGAATCTAGCCCATACAGATATAATTATCCACTGAACAGCTCAAACTTCCCTTGCCCCCCTCCTCTCTCCCCGCTACCACCCGCAGGAGATTGCTTTCCACCAAACAGCTGTTCCATGTCATATTGAGTCACTCTAACAATGCAGACAGAGGCTGCGGCGTTCGCTCCAGCCGGCGCTACGCCACTGACGCACTGCAAGCTGAAAACTGCTAGAGCCGCGGACCAAGCCACACAGAGGTGATTGTGGTGGGTGTAGGGTGACAGATGTCCTGATTTTATAGGAACAGTCCCTATTTTGGGGTCTTTTTCTTCTATAGGCTCCTATTACCCCCCACCCTCTTCCCGATTTTTCACACTTGCAGTGTGGTCACCCTAGGTGGGCGTGTGGAGGGGAGATAAGTCTAAACCCCAGGATCTAAACAATGCAACCTCTAGGGGAGACCGCAGTCTTGGGAATCCCGGATCTCTACACTGGGGCTGGGATTTTGTTACTAGTTGGGGCAAAATTATTCCTACATCTTCCCCTGCACAGAGTGGGGACATTTTCCTGATCAGCTGAGCTTGTTTGGAGCCCAGAAAATGTAGAAATGAGATGCACCCTAGCCAACTCCAATCCCTTGTGAGAATAGGCCCCGGGAGCAGCACGGGGCTTGTGCAACTGAGGAGCTGGAAACATTTTTATTGTCAGCTCATTGGGGCAGAAACTGCCTGTTCTGTATTTGTACAGTATCTATCACAATGGGGCCCTGGTCCATGTCTGGAGCTCTGCCATGGACTTCTGTACCAGCAATGGACTGGCTACAGAGCTTGCTTAGATACACCAGATGCGTTCATCATAAGATCCTTTAATCCTCTGCCAGGTATGACTAAGGGTCATTTAAATAAGATATTTTACAAGGTAAAATACACATTACATCTCCCACTTTATGTTCTACATTCCTACCATTTACACTATCATGCTGTCATTGAAATTCAGTACATATCAGTCTGTTAAGTGCCTCTGAATCATACTGATTTTCTAACTACATGAACCAAATGCGCAACAACTTGGTCATCAGGCTGTCTGTGAGTTGCAATAACTGACTTGAGTCGTTTTCTTCTTGATCTGTGTCTGCCATGGGCAGAATTTGTTCTGTTGATTGTTCTTTCTGAGGAATGGTTTCTACTGCATGGTTTCTCCACGGTCAGTACTGATCACATACAATCTGTGTGCTGAATTCTTTTTCTTTATTACAGCTGCAGCTGTCCAATCTTCCTCTTCATCCAAACTGACATGAACACAGTCACCAGGTTCTAGACCCGGCCGTTCTCTAACTGAGTGATGTCTGTTGTAAAAGTGTTCTTAAATACTTTTAGCCTTTTAACCTGAGTTGTCTATTCTCTTCATGTCTGGCCACTCTGGAGATAGGTTCTTTTCCAAAGTTGGAATGGTAGTTCTGAGTGGTCTTCCCAGCAGGAGTTGTGCTGGACTATATCCAGTAGTCACTACTGATGCTGATCTGTAACTCAGAAGAGCAAGGAATGGCTCTTCCTGCTATAGGATTTTCTTGGCTGTCTGTACAGCTCTCTCAGCCTCTCCCTTCATTTGCAGGTAATGTGAGCTGCTAGTAATATCATCAAAATCATATTTTCTTCCAAAAGAGTTACATTCTGCTGCAGTGACTTGTAGTCCATTGTCCATCACTAGTTGTTCTGGAATACTGACGTGAGCAAAAGTGCACTTCAGTTTCTCAGTAACGCTGCAACATGTCATGTCTTTTAAGTACATTATTTCTATATACCTGTAAAAATAATCCACAGTGACCAGACAACAATGTCCTCTGAATTTGCAGTTAGTCTCCTCCAAGAGCTCTCTGGTGAAGGTGCTTATACACTGTATGGTTCAGTATCATCCCTTAAGTTGATTTCTACTGGATCTTCTTTCAAAACTCCAATAGCATCAAATCTTCTGTTGAGTCCGTCCACCTTTGTCACTAGGCCTATCATGGCCTTTGAGCCCATGCCCTCCAAATGCTTAGGTTTTGTCTTTGTAAGTTGTTTCTATGATGAACTGGCCACTGCTGCCAGTCGGTCCACTGTGAAGGTTGTCAAAGGCGGAGTTCTCTGGGGCATTGAAGAGGGGCAGGTAGTTGGGATCCTGCAAATTCTGCTCCTTCTGCTTGCAACCTTTGTTGCTGTTTTCCTTCTGTTTTTAGTTTACTCCTGACACCATGTCATCTACTTTTGGACCAGCTATGGAATGGCTACAGAGTTTGTTTATACATACCACATGTATTCCTCATTAGCTCCCTGCCAGGTATGGGTGAGGGTCATTTAAATATGGTCAGTGCCACCTAGTGACTGAAAGTAGCATACAGGGTAGCATTCTGTTACAGGTTCCCAGGTGCTATTGTAATACAAACAATAAATACTACTAAAATAATTATAATATTGGCCTGGTCTGTGCATACAATGCAGGAAGCTGCTGGGCAAAGTCCCTGGATAGTTCTGCCACTGCCCCTCATTCCTGACTGGCAGAGCTCTCGGTTATTCTAGTCTTCATACCTTTCCCTACAAACCTATCAGTGCAGCTCAGTCCTCACACACAGCACCCATGCTATTCTATTCCTGCTTCTCCACACAGTTGTGCCAGTCCTGTGTGGCCGCACTCCCTCCTATGCACTCTTCTTCCAATGCGCCTTAATCCTGACCCATGGCACCACTTTTGATTCCAACCCTGGGCCTCCTTTGAGCAGAGGCAGAAATGGTGCTGGATTGGTGGCAGATCCTACTAAACTCATGTGGATGTGAGATTTAGGTCAAATAGAAATGCCACAGAATCAGAGGGGTAGCCGTGTTAGTCTGGAATTGCAGAAGTGACAAAGAGTCCTGTGGCACCTTAAAGCCTAACTAAATTATTAGAGTATAAGCTTTTGTGGGCTAATACCCACTGCCACAGTCCAGGCAAACTAAATCTGGCTTCCTAAGAAAAGAGTCTATAAAAGAGAATTTCCGTGTAGGGCCAGGTGCTCAGTTTCATTGAAATCAATGGCAATTTATGCTAATTTACACCAGCTGAGGATCTGGCCCAACAGTTCTTGGACAGGAGTAAGCACCCAGCACACACACTCACACTGGCACACTTACTCATGGTCACATGCTCTGGAGATCCCCTGTGACTTTGCCAACATGGCAGCCATCAAACCAGCATAAGCCATTAATCGAGTAATTTCTGGGCCCACTCTCCTGCACAAGGCTCAGGCTCTGTTACCCTTGAGTGCTGAGGAGAAGGGCAAGGACTCAGCTGGGCAGGCCTGTGATGCTGTGGCACTTCCAGGTACTCACGGCCAAGAATTCAGACCAGTTTGTCTGTAGCAGGCCAAGCCAGATGCTGTTGTGGGCCATTCTAGGCACTGTACTGAATATAGGGCCACTGCTGCCCCATGTTGGTACCCTGCCAAGACCATGCTGGTCCTGGTCAGTCTCTCTCACTTTCACTGGCCACCTCCTGCCCGTTGGTTCTCCAGACACCAGAAACGGCAGCAGCTACAACAGCGTATGGTTCATAAAGCCATGATGGGGAAGGCCCATCGGTGCCTCCCTGGGGTTCAATGAGCAGTGACAGGAGAATGGTCAGCACAGTCCAAGGCGAACCCTGCGAAGGGGGTAGCTCAGAAATGAATGATGTGACACTGAGTGACCCATGGAGCAGTAATGATCTGCAGGGGGGAGGGGGGGAACCAGAGCAGGTGGGGAGAAGGAGATGCAGTGGGGGATGGATGGAACAGGGCAAGGTGGGCTGGTGGGACGCAGGGGAATGGAGCATGAAGTGGTAGCAGGCAGAACAAGAGGCTGAAAGCTGCAGCACTGGGGTATAAGCAGGTAGGTGCAAGGCAGGCAGAGCGCAATCTTCAACAACCCACATGTCCCACAAGCATCCCTGTGAACCCCAGCCAGCACACAGCCCCAGTGGCCACCTGGGATCAACCCCCTTCTGTGCAAGAGCAAGACCCTGCTCAGGTGGGGAAAGTGAGGGTGCAAGGGAGCTCGAAGGGGGAGTGGGGAGTGCAGCCCCTGAGGAGAGTCGGGCTGAGGAGGTGGCAGCTCCTCTCTGCTAGAAGCCAGTTGCCAGCCAAGTGGTAGAGAGCTGCAAATGGCCATTTTTCAGCCCTGCTCGCCGGCAGCATGGAATATGCAAAGCGGCAGCAGGAAAATGGGACAGCACCTCAGGCACCAAGGAATGGCGCCGAGGCGTGCGGCCTCCAGATGTGCCAGGCCAAGGGGGTGGGGGTGAGACAGGGGCCTTGGGCAGCCTATGGCAGGGGCACCGTGGCCAGCTTTGCGCGTGCGTCAAGGGGAGGGCAAGAGCTCAGACTCGGGGCAGTCTGCGTGACCCTCCACTGCACACAGCTGCCCTGGCCTCACTTGCAGCAAAGCCATGCGCATCTCAGGCCAGGCTTCCACTGCCAGGGGAGCACCGTGACAGGGGACAGTGGATTGCAGGGCACCCCCTGGTTTTCCCCTAATGCTGTTCAGCCTCACTGCTCCTTCTGCTTTCCCACGGCTTCACATCCTGCTCTCCTTACCTCCCCCAAAGTCTCTCTCTCCGTAGCCAGATCAGTCTCTGGTTTCCCTCACTTCTACTCTGTTTCCTCCTTGTGCCTTTCTGCCTCCTGCTGGCCCTGTTGGAAAGAAAAATGGGAGCGATTTCTCCTGCTCGCCCCGCTCTCCCACTCTGTTTTTTATTCTCCCTTCCCATTCTTCCTCCCTCTGTCTGCCCCTCCTTGCCCATCCATTCTCCCCCCTAATCCCCTCCATTCTTCCTCCAATCAGCCTCAGGGCTGATAGAAATTGCACCAGCCCAGGAAGGTCCCCTAGTTGCCATAATCCCTTTTCCACTGCATGCATCCGACAAAGTGGGTATTCACCAACGAAAGCTTATGCTCGAATACATCTGTTAGTCTACAAGCTGCCACAGGACTCTCTGTCATAACCCCTTTGAGTAACTCAGATGCACAGTGCCATCCCTACCCCTGCCCAGTGGCGGATTTAAAGTTATTGGGGCCCTGTGCGCAGCTTCATTTTCAGGGCTCTCCCTCAGGACTCAACCAAGAAAAAGAACATTCTCTCTTATCTCCTCTGCCCGTTTTTCATTCTTTTTTCCTTCATCCTCCTCCTATATTATAAGTCATAGGAAGTAAATGAAAATAAAGTGAGGTACCTTGATTGTTTTTGTAGTCTAACATTTTTTTCCACAGACCACTTGAAAATTGTTGAGGGTCTCGGAGGACCACTTGATGATCTTTCCAAATGTTTGTACCAGGAGCTAACTATTGTAAAGTGATTTGGATAAGAACGCCTTATAAAAAACCATAATAACCTGAATGGAGTTCTCGGACCACAGTTTGAGAACTTCTGGTCTAGACGAAAGCTTCTATTTGCATTACGCTAATGTGGAAAACATATAAAAATAAAAAGTATGAAATAGTATTTCCAGTGTCAGAAGCTGACAGACGCATGAATGGAAAAATAAAAGTTCACCTCCTCTGAAGAAGCTTATTCAATTTGAAAAAAAAAATTATTCAGATAGCTTTTTTTCTATACTTTTTCTTTACAAAATTGTCAATTCAGTCATTGTAAGTAATATTTTGTAAAGAGGCACTTTCAGTTGTCAATATTGCCGAACTTGTCAAATGTTCCTGATTCATCGTATTTTGCAAATAATTTTTAACTCCTTTCAATACAGAAAAAGAGCGTCCATCAGAAGCACTTGTGACACGTATTGTTAAAAATATTTTCAGAATGGTTTCTCCATTTGGAAAGGTTGCCTGCAAACCATCGTGTATAAGTCTATACAAATCAACTGGTGATCTCAAAGCACAGACCTCATCATTTTCAATAAAATGAATAATATATTTCACTTCATCTTTAAAAAAAATTGTGCCTATGTCCTCGGGCTAGAATTCATTTAGTTTCTTACTGTAGTGGCTTTTAGCATTTGCATCCATATTTCTGTCAAAAAACAAGCAAAATAAATCAACAGTTTTCTTTAGAGATTCATTTCTGCTCTGCAATCGCACTATTATTGTGTCACAAATAACAGTGATGGTCTCAGTGATGATCTTCTCTTTCCCTTTTATATTGATTTCATTATCTCTTGTTTAACTGAAAAATAACTTCCTGCTTTTTTTACGCTTCTCATCAAATATATCAGAGGAACCTATATTTTCTGTTAATGTTAGTGTCTCTGCTTCCACCGGGCTATAGTAATTTCGAACTTCCATGACAAAATTTTTAACTGAGGCTAACAACTGTGCAGCATTCAATAAATTTGTATCAATCTTTTGCAGCGATTTGCTGACAATATTAATTTTTTGAAGTAAATGATTCCACAAAAGAGTAAAAAACCCAATATTGTACATTTCAAACTTTTCTGCTAAGAATTATGCTTCAGTTTTTGCAAGAGGTTTTTCAGAATTTGATGTGGCTATGACTAATAAGGTTTTCTTTATATCATCATAGCTCATTTTCAAAGCCAAACCAGCACCTGCATGAGCAGATCACCTGGTGTCAAATCCTTTTGACTGTCAAATGTTTTTCATTTGTCTGCTCCAAGAGTGATTGTAGCATACTCCATCGATGTGTGGAAACAGAAAAATAGGCATACACATTTTGAATAAAGTCAAAAAAACATGTAGATTCCCTCACAAAATTTGGCTGCAGCATTACAGATTAAATTTAAGGAATGGCTGGAACATGGTATGCATAAAGCAGAGGGGCTTTCATTGTTCAGTCTTGCCTATAGACCTGAATATTTTCCTGCCATATTTGTGGCATTATCAAATCTCTGCCCATGACAATTTTTGATGTCCAAACCTACATTTGAAATGATTTCCAAAACAGTTGTCTCTAGACATTCAGAAGTGTGGGATTTTAGCGGGACAAAACAAACAAATTGTTCTACAACTTCACAGTTGCCAGTCACATATCTTAACATTAATGTTATTTGGGCTACATGACTCACATCTGGTGTTGAATCAGTTATTATGGAATAGTATTTGGCATCCTTTACTTCATCTGTGAATTGGTTTCTTAGCTGCTCTGCCATCATTGTGATGAATTAATCATAGCTTTGGTGTGTTAAAATGTTGATCTTTCTTGAGTCACAATACTGATAATTTTTCAAATGTTCTTTGAGAAAATCATCAAGCTCACTAAGATATGCAAGACACATTAAAAAATTACCTTTTCGATTTGACAGTGATGACTCATCATGTCATCTTAGAGATAGTTCCAAAGAAGACAGCAGTTTGACCGTGTCAACAACGCAGCTCAGCACTTTTCTCCAATAAGAACACTCCTTTTCAAACTGAGCCGATAACACAGAATCAGTTCTGCCAGATAATTTACACCTTTGAACGAACTTACACATAGAATTAATATGAACTTTGGAAGTTTTATGATCAGCAATATGTCTTGCAAAGCCTCTCCAATTAGAGTGTTCATCAATGAATGTTTGTTTTCCTTTACTATGGTCAGGGAATAATTTGCAAACATAACATTAGACTGTCTTAATAGTTTCCAAAAAAATCAACCCAATTCTTATTTCTGTCATCCCATTTTTCTTCATCCCCAGAAAATGGGACTCATGAAGACCTCTAACTTGCTTTTGTCCTGCAAATTTTCCATATTATTTCCATATTACTTATATTTTTGGGTTTATTTACTAAGAAATATTCTGTCATAGTCAATGAAACACATTTTGGCCATATTGCAATGTCTTTAGGGTAGGTTTCTTCCCTTACTTCAACAAAATTACCAATATTTTGTAGTTCCATTGTCACTTCAGAGTCCATTTGTTCAGTTTTTGCAGTCACTCAACTTGGCAAGTGATCAGATAATTCGGATGTTTCCTTGTCTGTACTTTTTGATGAATGTCGACTATTCAATACTTCAAGCTTTCTAAAATAAGATGATAAATTGCTTTTTTGCTTAACTTCGTCCTCTTGCCTTGCCTTAATTTTTCTGCATTTTTGACTGCCAGACTCATGGTGACGCTTCATTATTGCTAAAAACTGACCTTGATTTTAGGCACATTAAAACTGTCTGAAAGAGCAGGAGTGTAGCTATGGGTGAGCCTTGGTGGTCCATGGACCACCCAATTAGGTTTAGCACAGTTAATCCTGTGTTTTTATCAGGCTCTGAAAACATGGGATGTTGAACCATTACATAATAGGGACAAATCATGGGCATTGTTCTGCAAAGTGCGAGGGAGGATGCTTTTGTTCAATTGGATAATTGGTCAAGCAGACAGACTTGGATTGGCAAATGATGATTTCCCTTAGTTGCTGTTACGGTTATTGCTGAGACAGTGAAAAAATGGAAACGCAAAATTCTTTGCTACGCTACTTCAAAAAAACACCTTTAGAGCACAGTTTGCAGAATAAGTTTACAGAATGCAGAAAGCCTGGACCACTTCGCAACTTGCAGTGCTTATTAAATTCAGCAAAAGCAACAAGGAGTACTAACAAATTTATATGGGCATAAGCTTTTGTGGGCTAAGACCCACTTCATCAGATGCATGGAGTGGGAAATACAGTAGGAAAATATATATATACACATAGTACATGAAAAGATGGGAATTGCCTTACCAATTCTAACCAGACAATTCAATTAAAGTCTCTGTCCGCGAGTGATGGAGGTTGAAAGGGGATGGCAAAAGGGTCATTCCAGGGTTCTTAGAAGTTGTTGCCAACTTGTCCTCTGAGAAATCAGGGCTGTCCTGATAAAATTGAGCTGTCCTGATAACTTGAGGGCATGGGGTCATGTTAGCTTGGGGGATCTCAGCTGCCCAATGGAAAAAACTCCAGGTACCCTTTGGGGTGCCAGAACAGTACTAAGGGGACTTAGTGGGGCCAAGGACCCATTCTGCTATGTTTTCCATCCACACAGAGCACCCTGAGACCTTCAGGCTGATGGGCTTTTAGTTTAAATTATGAAGACAAGAAAGAACACAAATAAAGTCTCCAAGAGAGAGTGCCATAGCCCTTTCTGCACTAGGAACATATATAAACATCTCCCATCATTGCTAACATCAGGTCACTGTAACTTCTGTGTCCAGTCCATGGGGAATTTGAGGCCGGTACACCAGCCAGCTACACAGCTCACTCTGTAAGCTGTAGAGGCTCATGCTCTTAGCTCTGGCTAGATCCCTGGTCACAACCAAGATGGCATTCATGACATGGGTCAGGTAAAGGGTCATCCCCTGTTTCCACTCATGGTGTTTTCTGTGACAGCTGAGCCCTGTGCATCCAGAGCATGCTCCAGCACAAAGCATAGACAGATTGGCCTGAAATCAGTGATGGCAGAATGCTTCCCTGCGGATGCTTATCTCAACCTCTGCAGAGAATCTTACCAGGCATCCAGAACATCCTGGATCTGAACAGTCAGTTCACCCTGGGAGTAGAACTGGTTATGTCCCTCCCCATCCCAGCACAACCACATCCATCTAGAAAGCTCTCACCAGGCCCGTCATGCTCCCTCACACCTGGTTCGCTGCGAAACGGGAGTCTCTTGTGTACTAGTTTCTGCAAGGCCCACAGAGAGATAATGAGCACCCTCAAGGAGAGACATCTTCCCCAGCCCAAGACTTCAGGCCGATCTGACCATGCTTTGTGCCAGAGAGCACTCTGTGACCAAATCCCACCTGAGCCTCATTTGGCCAGGCACATTCTCTGCTGGTGTGATTCAGTGGAGTCATGGCAGCAGGGCCCATGGCCCATTGATTTAATGGCCAGAAGAGACCATTATGACCCTCAAGTCTGATCTCCTTCCGGAAGAACCCAAATATAGAACGTCACCTGGTGACTCCTGCCGCAAGCACATTTCTTCTGAGTTATAAAGTCAGTGTGGCAATACAATGGTCCCCCTCCAATGTTTCCATTCTGTGTGCCACTCTGCAACCCCAAGGATGCCTGGTGGGCCAGCCTCCCAAATCTCCCCCAGCGCCGTTCATTCTATGGACCTCCAGCACCCTAGCTCACGAGGGACTTTCTCCAGTGGGAGCTCTCTGCAGCAAAGTGTCATGGAAAGAAACAAGAAAAGAGAGCAGTTCCTTTCCCCCTTATTTCTAGGCTTGGAGTTAATGCTTCATGAAGGCAGCCTGGCTCTATAAAGCTCCTCGAAGGGGGCCTCTTGCACTGAACAGACAAACTAGCCCTGAGGAAGGAATTGTGCGTACGTGGGGACAGTTTTGCTGCTGTCACTGCAGGACAGAGACCATTCACCTACACAGTATGGTCGGCTATGCCTAGCAAGGAGAAAAGTGCATGCGGCTGTGATTACAGCTGGCCCGAAAATCCCTTCCCACGAAGAATGTCATGGACACAGGCCCCTCCCATGCCACAGCTTAACTGAAGTTAGCTGAACTATGGGTAAAAACAGAGCAAACCAACCTGAACCCCTTGACGTGGAAGGGAACCTGGCTGAGAACCAGGGGAGGCGGCAGAGCTTGTGAATTGTCCCGGAAGGAACTGGCACTGAAGAGAAATCAAAGGGGTGAAAACTTGTACAATGCTACAGAGCCCAGCCCAGAGATGGGGAGATTAATAACAGAGTCAAGTGGGAGCATGACGGGGACTGTAAATAGCTGAATGGAATCATTCACAAATGTCAAGAACACTGGGATCCAGGCAGGAACGTCACCTGGGAAAGGCACATTTTCCTAGCTCCTAGGTGAGACCAGTATGTCACATATCTTTATAACAAAGCTAAAGCCTGGTCTACACTAGGAAATCGGCTCAGAATAACTAAGTTGCTCAGTGGTGAGAAAAATCCACATCCTTGAGCAATGCAGTTAAATTGACCCAACCCCTGGTGTAGATAGCGCTAGGTCAGTGGGAGAAATCTCCTGTCGACCTAACTACCACCTCTTGGGAAAGTGGAATCCCTTCCTTCGGTGTAGGCAGTGCAGAAAAACCCTCAGTCTTGTGAATTTGAGCAGTTAACAGATAGACTCGCTTGAGATAATTGGGCAAAGCAAGCTTATTGGAAGAGATGGGCTTGACTTTGCAAAGAACAGTGTATCCATTGGTTTCAGGGCTGGTGAAAATCATGCTTCCAGAAAGCAAGCGTTAGCGAGCACTGAGAGGACTGAAGTGCATCTAATTAAAATCTCACTCCAAGCCACAAAGAGAGAATACCAGGATAAACAAACCGCAGGGATTGGATCTGTTTGTAGTAACACAGAAGTAGCCAGAGCACCAATGTGAGCTGTCCACTTGGTCAAAAAATGAAACAATGTTTTCACAAACATTTTGGGCTTTTATTTATTGAAATTTTGAATTGTCACATTTTTAAACCAGTTCTGGGGCTTGTTTGGACATTCAATAACCATATTCAGTTTGCAGTAGCATGTTACCCAAGTTGCAAAGAAATGCAAAAGCAAAATGCATTCCCGATCATAGAGCTGAAGTGCAAAGCTCTGAGGATGGTGAGAACATTGCTCTGCAAATACATTTGCAGAACAATGTTCTGCAACAGACTGAGTTGCAACAATGAAAGTAAATGGGAGAAATAAGTGAACTTCAAAATAGACATTGGACCTGAATGCAGCATAATTACAGCCACAAACACAAGATCTGTGACCCTGTGAGAGCATGGCGACTCACCCCTGTGGCTCCCCCTCCTGGTCTCTCTGGGAATTAGCGTTGCAGCCTCTGGAGTGCCCTCTGCAGGCTGATGTCCCGCTTGCCACTGGCCCCGTGTCCCTCCCAGATCCAGGTGCCCTTTTTACCTGGCATGTTGCCCCCTGGCAGTGCCCCCACACTCTGCCTTTGGGTCTCCCCTCCCTGGGGAACCCCCAACCCTCTGAGCCCCACCTTGCCTCAGTCTGGGCTACTGCCAGTTATTCTCAAACCCCCGCTCCCTGGGGCAGACTGCAGTGTAACAGCCACTCATCATAGGCAAGGGGGTTTGGGACCAGCTGCCTTTCTCTGCCACCCAGTACCCCTGCGGGCCTCGGACCAGGCCCTGCAGCCTGGGGAGTTGCCAGCTGCTCCTCTGGCCTTTCCCCAGCCCTGCTTCACTCCCAGTACCCTTTTTGCAGACAGCCAGGCCCTGCTCCCTCCAAGACTGGAGAGAGATTACCTGAGTTCCTGGCTCATAGCCTTTTATAAGGGCCAGCTGGGCCCTAACTGACCCAGCCACAGCTGTGGCTGCTTCACCAGTCAGCCTTGCACAGCTTCTTTACCATAGCCTCAGCCCTCTGCAGGGCTGTTTTGAGCCCCTCAGGGCAGGAGTGGATGACCACCCTGCTACAGATCCCCAAGGTTAAAATCAAAACCTCAACTGGTTTCATAGAGTGCACTGGCCACACAGGGATCTCTGTATAAGGAGAGATACCACTCAGGAGAGTTTGAAATGGGGCGATTAGAAGCCTCAGGAGTACTTGGGTTGGAGAGCTGTCTGCAGATGTGGACGATCAGGTCGGTGTACAACTTTCCTGCAGAACAGGCTGCAAAAGAGCCACTTGAGGAGTTTGCTGGGGTGTTAGCTGGCTTGCAACACAAGAGGCCAGAATTCATCGCATTGAGACTATATGCCGATAGAAACAAGACGCAGACTGTGACATCGCACTCCATATGCTTTATGAAAATATGCTTGGAATGTGAATATAATGTGAATATAATGTAAGTGGAATATGCTTTATGCAAAATGTCTCTTGTAAGGTATCATTACAAAGCTTCTAATCTACTGAGTGTGTTCATCCTATTTGTATGAATATATCATCCTTGTATCTGAAGCTAGGAATATGAAGTATTACTCTAAAGTCCTATTGTAATTATGCAAAGTGTGGGCCATTACTGGTGGCTTGGAATCTTGGTGGCTCCCATTGACCAGGACAATTGGTTGTGAATGACTCTGTTTACTTGTAAGCCTTCCTGTGTTGGTGAGTCAGGCCAGAAAGAATGGAGGCTTGGGGTCTCACAGGACATGTGACCATGTCACCTAGTACTGGAAGCCATCTTAAACCTGGGTACTTTTCCATTTAGAAGCGGGACAGGGGAGGACCTAGAGAGACAAAAGATTCCCACCTTATGCCAAAGATATAAAAGTGGGTGGAAAAGAACAAAGGGGATCCCAGTCATGTGAAATCCACCGCTTTTCACCTAAGATGCCAGCTGGAACTAACAAGAACTGTACCAAGGGAAAGGATTGGGCCCAAACTAAGAAGGAGTCTAGTCTGTGAAAGAAGCTTATTGGAACATCTCTGAGAGTGAGATTTACCTGTATTTAGTTTCTTAATGTATTAGGCTTAGACTTGTGTGTTTTGTTTTATTTTGCTTGGTAACTTACTTTGTTCCATCTGTTATTTCTTGAAATCACTTAAATACTACTTTTATACTTAATAAAATGACTTGTTTATTAATTAACCCAGAATAAGTGATTAATACCTGGGGGAGCAAACAGCTGTACATATCTCTCTATCAGTGTTATAGAGGTCAAAAATTATGAGTTTGCCCTGTATAAGCCTTATACACAGTAAAACTGATTTCTTTGGGATTTGGATCCCATTGGGAGCTGGGTTTCTAGGTGCTGGAGATAGGTGACCTGCTGACCAGTCTTTGGTTAAAGTCTGAAGCTTTGGGGGCATGGACCAGACCTGGGTCTGTGTTGCAGCAGACTAGCATGTCTGGCTCAACAAGGCAGGGTTCTGGAGTCCCAAACTGGCAGTGAAAAATGGGCTCAGAGGTTATTCCATCACCTCAGGTGATAGTCCCAAGGGGCTTTCTGTGATTGAACCCATCACACAGACCATTTGAGCAAGACCTCCAAGCTTGAGAGCTGCCCTATAAGAACAGTTGGGGGGGAGACGTCAAGACTGCAGCGTGCAAGAGCATTTTCAGTTCTGGCTGCAAGCCGAGGGTTTGGCAGGGCCGACCAATCCAACACAAAGGGTGCAAAGCTCTTCACCTTCAGCTCCCAGCTGCTCTGACGTGACCACAGCTGAACGCTCCTCCCTCTGGGCTACCTACTGAGTGTCACACATCCCCCTCTGTAACAGATAAAGGCTGAGTCTGCTACAGCTCCCCACTATGCAGCCTGGCTCATCAGCTCAGGGACGCCTGCTTTTCATTTGGGAGGCTCACCGGTTCCCACCCTGGAATCATTGCAGTGTGGCCAAGGAACCTCCCCCTAGCTATGTTTGGGCTTAGTGAAAAATAGTTGTGTTTCACTGGACCAGGTAGTGGCCTAGGCAGCAGGAGAGCTGGGATCACTTAGTCCCTCTGTGCCTCAGTTTCTCTAATCTGTGACACAGGGGGAAAGCTACTCCCTGGCCTCTGCAAAGTGTTTTGAGCACTTGAATAGTGCTTGGTTTCCACAGAACCTTCATTTTGGACCAGGTTCCTCTGACAATTTCCTTTCAGCTGTCTTTGGGGCAGCGTTCTCCACTGCCCCTGCGCTAGCAGATGAGGGCGTGGGCGCAGGCACGAGAGGGACAGGGCAGTGATTAGTGTAATTGTATATCAAGGTTTGCAGTTATTTGTTTAGCGTCCTCTGTCTATGTCTGGGTTTGACTCTGTGCCGTTTATCCCTCCCCAGTGGCTGCAGAAGGCAGCTCTGCCTAAAGCTGGCACGGCGTAATGGGAAGGTTAAATACACAGTCTCTCAGCATCGCTCAGCAGGCCTGACAAGAACCTCTGCAGCACAGCTCCCCGGAAATGAGCAGGCCCCAATATGTGGCAAGGGGCCCCAGTGTGAACATGCAGGATCTATCCATTAAAACCCGGTGCTGTGTCTACACAGAGCCCAGCACAGCCTCATAGTCAATGGGGGAGAAGGCGGGCATGCTGCTGAGGTCTGGAATTTAGAGATCTAACAGTGAGGGCTTCTTGCCTTCCCCCCATCAGGGCGCATGCAGAGATGATGAGCCCTGTATCCAGCAGTAGGGTAGAGCCCTGAGATGGCTCCTCACCCCGGTGCGACTGCCTCCTGGGCCAAACTTCAGCAGGGAGACCAGCACTCTGCCTGCAGTCCCTCTGGGGGGCAAAACGAACCTCTAGCACTAGAGGGGCCACACAAAGAGGGTTTGCTTGTGGTGGGCCTAGGAGGATTTGGCATTGACATCTAGTTCAGGAAACGTACGAATGCTCTGCAGGGTGAGTCCCAGCCTGTTAGCTTGCTTTGCCTGCATGCATTTTTCAGCTTTCTTTTCAGTGGCTTTTTGGAACGTGTTGGCTGGGAATATTCTGTTCCGGGGAATCTTCCTACTCATCTTTCCTGAGCAAGAACTTATTTCTGTTAAATGAGCAGGGTAACAAAAATAAACGCCTGCCAGATTGTCACATTCCTCTCCTTGATGAGATCACGACAACACGGCACACCTGCATTAATGCCACGCTCCTGGGGGAGCAACGGTAGCAGGGGTAGAATATGGGACCTGTGGCTCTTGAAAGCAGAAGCTTCTGCTGTCTGAGCTAAGAGACCCACGTCTTATCCAAGGTTGCAGCAGGCTTCTTGACCTCTCTATGTGACCCAGCCACCAGTAGCGGGTAAGAGAGCAACACATGGAGTGGACGTGGGTTACATCTACAGCTACCATATATTTAGCATCATAGACTCTGAGTGATGTGAATGAGTATTATCATATCCCCTATTTTACAGCTGGAGAAATGGAGGCACAAAGAGATGCTGTGCCTTGCCGAAGATCACCCACCAGCCAGTGGAAGAGCTGAGAATAGGACCCAGGTCTCCTGAAGCCATCCCCCCTACTCTGATTACTCCAGCATCCTTCTTCAGAAAGTTGTTCTGTAGGCCTCAGAGCTGTCACACTTGTTGCTCTCTTCTGCACAGAGCTCCTTGTGGAATAGCGCGTGGGCAGTTCACTTTCCATGCCCATCCAGTCCTGGCACATGCATGTATTGTAAACAGATGCATCTGTGACGGATCACTGAGCCAATCCCGCTCTCTGTGAATTTTCCACATCATATTCTACTGGAAGAGAGCGAAAAATTCCCTGGGGAAAAGGTCTGTGAGTGAGACAGTCTACCTGGGATTCCTTTACACAGCTCCGCTGATTAAAAACAAGAAGCAGGTGTGCTGCATTTTTACTTGTGACACACCCCAGGCAGGAGTTCTATAGCTCTGAAAGCGAACAAAACAAACACCAAAGAAACTGATGTGATTCGCTATTGCCCTGCAAGCTGGTGGAAGCATTTTATACCACTTTGCACTGGTGTGAAGAAAGCCAACCAGTGCAGGTTAACACTGACTCAAAGCTAATGCCATTCTCTCCCTGGATCAGCTGCAAGGGGGCAACTTCAAATTATGCTGCCAGTGAAAGACCTGTCTGGAGAGGATTAGGCCTACGGAACCTCACTCTGCCATGCTCTCTCCTCTCTGGGTACTGGCCTCGCCTCCCCTCTCATCCCCAAACACACACTCAGCTTCTCCTCTCCACCTCTGTCTTGGCCACCCCCTGCCTACATACCCTGGGCAGCACAGCTCTTGTGTAGGAGGCAGTGGAGGGCAAGGCAACATGGCTGTGTCCACCAGCCTCATGCTAACCCATCATTCCCCTTACAAGGGGGAATTTACCAGGGGGTTTCTCTGGCCTGTTTAAGTTCCCTTTGCCTTGTGTGTGACTGTAGGAGACCAGAGAATCCAGCCTCAACTTTCAGAAGATGCATCTACTGACAAGGCAACTGGATTAATTAAATCAAAATGGGTCAAATTCTCATGGACATCCTCAGGCAGTGTAAAGAGGCATTAAAGTCCTTTTTATGGCCCCTTTACATTGCTGGAATGATGTAAAGTGGCTTTCTTATAAATGAGAACCCAGTCACTGCTGTTTGTGTCTCTCTACCCAATGCCAGGCAATACCATTTTCCAGCAATCCCTTTAAGGGTTTATTGGCCACAGGAGATTTGAAATGATTTTGCCAAATATTTTATCATCCCCATGAATCTACTTTATACAGTGGAATGGGCATTTCAGCTATGGATTTTATTTCACCTGGTTCAACAATTAAGACCCCTTTGCTTGGCCTTTGTCCTGTACACATAAGTTATGTTAGATCAGTTTGGGACTTTATGAAATTTTGGGTTGTCTCTCCCTTCTGTAAGTTGCCAAATTGTCCTAAATCTTTCATTGTACTTTTGAGGGTCCCAAGCCCAGATTAAACATCTCCATTCTAGCATCAACACTTTATAAGTCTCTTGAAGATCTGTGTAATTGGCATTTGAAATCCCACAGGAGCAGAGCAAATACCAAATGGCATTCGCTTGATTTTATAGGGTGAGAGTCTCCCTTGTCTCACACACTGTACGGTCATTTGAATCTGTTTAAAGTGAACATAAAACTCAGAATAATGGCAGGAGAATCACAAATAGGAGAATCAGACCCAGACACTTCAGTGGTGCATAAAATGCCACTAGGTTAGAGCCTGACTCATATAATTTTAATGGCCAAAATATAAATCCTTCATTTTATACTGGGAATACTTTTGCTTCTGCTACTACTTCAACAGTTTTCCTTCAATAATTTTTACTTTTCATCACTATTTAAATCGTTTGGCTCAATACATAACTGTACTTCATTTGGCTTCAGAGTATGAAACTTGTTTACAAATTGTTCTGCTTTTTTTGATAAATCCCTTTCTCCCTGCCCATTATCAACTTCTGCTAGAACAAAGGTAATTTTCTTTGTGGATGAAGTGCAGGAGTTACTGATTTATCTGTTTTAATGAGGCATTAAAGGAAGACATTTGAGAATTCTCCTAGTATTTTGACAGTGTTTTCTCTGTATGATTCTATGGACCTTGCAACAACTATCTTTTCTCTAGCTATGATCTGACCTGCTTTTAGTCCTGAAACAGCTGGTATAACTGCAATTACTGTTCAGGAAGTTATTGAGTGATGCTGTAAATGGATATTAGACTAGATAGACCACAAGTCTCATCCAGTGTGTTTCCTATTCTGGAATTGTACAAATTGTAATAACTACTTGCTGTTGTATTGCTATTTTGTATCTTGAATACAAACCACGCTTTGCTTTAGATTTCTGTTCTTCCTTAGCTAGTCTATTAAATATTTCCCTTAGAACAATATTATATTATGCTCCAGTATCCAAATGATAGGATACAGATGTGCCACTAATATTTAACCATGGGTGCTAATCTGAAACAGTTTGCTCTATAGTCACTGTACCTCATGTGAACACTTTGGGGTTTAACTGTATGATATACTTTTGAAAAATCATGTTTTTGCATATTCGACCTAAGATTTGTGTTCTTGGCCATTGTTGTGCACAGAAATGTTTACCCAGCCAGAAACCACTTTGATTTATATTTCGATTGTTACGTGGATTTCCTCAACTTGTAGTGTTCCCCTTTGGAAATGACAACACATGGATTTGCTCTTCAGTCCATGCTTAGAGTCTGCATTTGCATTTCACTGGCTCTACTAGTGTCCAAGGCATGGATTAAGGTTAAATCAGTTTATCATATCAGGCTGAAGTCAATGGGAGTTTTGCAATCAACTTCACAGGTAGTCAGATCTGGGTTTTTATTCCACATGCAAGTCCATCTTTTATTTAGGCTTCATGAAATTCCCCAAATTCACAGGTTTGAGCTTTAAGCCTCTCCTATGTGTATCATACAGCTCATACTGCCACTGATCCCAAAGGTCTCTCATAAATCCCAGTTTCTGGGGATTATCTCACAGTTCATCCATATTGCGTGTCTAATTGTCTGAGTATTCCTCTACCCACATAAAAGCACCATACACCTGCAGTGCCGCTGGATGTGCCATGTGGATTAATGTCACTGCCTGCAGTTTCAACGCCTTCTCTACAACTCCCGTAGCAATAAGAAAACCGTCCAACTTGCTTTAATTGATGTCATTTTTGGCAAGGTTTCCTTATATACCCAGTGGACCTGGAGAAGGAATTGCTCAGCTTTTTGTTCGATAGAACTCATGACTCCATGGAAGCTGCTAAACGCATGGGAGACAGATGGGTTGGAGAGAAGGCAAAGCCTTTTTGTGAACTTCATGAGCACTCAGAGAGCACCGCATCTCCACAGGCTTCTGGAGATGTCCAGGCCAAAACATGGGAGCCTGAAGTGGTAACATATAGCTCTGTTAATACACAAAAACACTGGGCTGCGGGTCAGTTACGGTTACGCTCTATATCATGTACCTAACACAGAACCTAAAAAACAAGGAAATGAAAAATAAAGGCTACCAATAGTTCATTTCCTCTACTGCCCAACCCAGAGATGTACAAGCATAGCTCCTATGAGCCACAGACAGTGTACCCCCACCTCAACCCTACTCCAACTGGGCCACTAGTCTTCCAACAACCCCTTCCCCAAATTCCATCCACACTCCTATACCACAATAAAAGCAGACATTTGTCTCCTGCTGTCCCCTCTGCATAGTGCTATGTAATGACAGACACTCAGTTTTGGAAAGAGGGCATGCTAGAAAGCTTGCATCTCTACTAGAAAAGAATTGAGATTGTTTTGAATTCTCTCTGGCTGGTCTAGGGGGAGGTGTGTGCCTCTGGGGGAGGGAATAAAGGGAATGTTAATAGTCCTTATTTCACTTTCTAGCTTTGGAGGACTGGACGGATAATAGGACATGGAGCTTTGCACTTCTAGTCTTTGGTTCAAATTTGTCCTTAGCTAATAGCAACTAAAATTGGCACTATCGAAAGGTTGTTTTGTGATCAAAGTTAATTGGTGTTGGTGGTTCTTAGGCCAGCTCTTAACAGGCAAACTTCCACATCACAAACCCACCACAACTGGAATTAGTGGTCTTCTTGTGAGCATTTCTAAGAAGCCAAAGACTGAATAGGATGGGGAGACTAAACTTCCTCCCAGTTCAAAGGGTTGAGACTTATGGGCAGGACACTGAAGGGATAGCTTCCATTTCCAGTCTTTGGGAATAGAACCAAGACTACAGACTCCCGGGCTGCCCGGCACCATCCATCAGCACTGAATGGGTGAAAATTGGGAGTCGAGGTAGGGGAAATCAAAAGGGGAAAGAAATGAGAGACAGAGGAGGAAAGAGACATGGAGGGAGAAGAGCAAAGGAGGCCTTTCTGCCCTCCAACATACATCTGAGCCACTGACGGGGAGAGAGGAAAGATGGTGCTGTGGGGACCTTGGCTGACAGGGCTCCTGTGTTCTCTTCCAGCTGTGCCACTTACTGACTCTATGACCCTGGGCAAGTCACTTCACTTTGTTTCCTCAGCCGTAAAATGAGGCTAATAATAATCCAACCACCCATCTCCCAGGGGACATTGGAGCTCGATTCATATTTATTAAGAGCTTTGACGCCTTGAATGGCGACTGTAAAGAATTATTATTTAATGAGCCTTTCTGCCGGTCTGGCCACCAAGCGCCAGGCGATTCAAGACGCGTGGTCCCACCAGGTCAGCCGCTGTCCATCCTCGCCTCCTGTTGTGGTGGCTTCTCTCTCCCCCCTCTTTTTCCCTGACTCGTAGCAGTTTCCTCAGGAGTGTTCAGCTAGCTGACACATTTGCCACAGATGGATGGTGCGCACGGAGACAGCTGTCACTCCCAATTTGTGGCGCGCTGCGTGACAGCGGGGCTGATGAGTTCTGAAAGGCCATCTCGCGGAGCACATGCACTCTGACATTCTTCGAGACGAGCCCTACAGACACCTCTCCGCGGACCTCAGGAGAAACTGGCAAGCGAACCAGTTTGCCTCCCCTCCCCCGAAGCAGCCTGCAGGCTGGAAGAAAGCAGCACTCTGGTGTGCGCGCGCACACACGCACCCACATGCACGTGCAAGGGCCCTGGGTAACTTCGCTCCGCCACTGGCATAGCAGGTCCCAGCCCGGCTGCTTGCTGCTGCAGCTGGAATTTGGTGGCAAGGTGGGGAAGGATGGAGATTTGCACAAGGGAAAGGTCACCAGGGGAGCTGCTGTTTCCCTTTTTATTTTAAGAAGATGGAATCTAGGCTCTGGGTTTCCAGCTGCTCTCTCCTTCTGCCAAACAGCTGCCTCCATATTGTATCTCTGACCCTCTTGAGGTTCCCCCTCTGACAGAGAACTGACGTGCTACTAGCCTCCGGAGACCTTTGTCCTCTCAGTGCCTTATTGTTCTCACTGACCTATAAAAGGTTGACATCATCTCCATATCAAAGTCCCCACAGGCGCCTTCTCTCCCACACTGGAAGGGGCTTTTCTTCATACCCCTAGCTCCTAGAAGCCGCCAGTGAAGACGGGCTGTCTCCCGGCTCATAGAAGTCTATCTGCCCAACACTATTACAGCTCTGATGTGAATGCCAAGTCCTGCTGAGGAGACAGCAATCTGGGTTTCGCCCATGGAGGAGATCTTTAGAAATTCCAGATCCCAACCATGTGCATGAAACCAGGCCACTGAAATGGCTGCAGCCCAGACCTTCCAGGCTTCCCAGGCCAGGAATAACTTCTGGGCTTCCCAGGCCAGCACAGCCAAATGGGTGGTTTATTGTTCCAGAATGTCAACATTAAGTAGTTGCTCCAACACGGGGGAAAATGACCCTGCACAGAGTCCTCTTTGCTAGGCAAGGAAACATGAGAATTGACACAAGCTGGAGGAACAGACAAGTAGATTCAAGCACTGAAGAACCCAGGAGTTCTTCAGATCACTGCGTGATGGAGGCTCTGCTTCTGGAAGGGATGGAGACATGGCTATCCCAGGACTGGAGATGGAGCCTTCTGGACAATAAGCGCTTTGCAAGCTTTCTTATGAGCAATCAGCAGCCATGCATGTGGTAAAACATCCTGAAAGACAGGGGCATGGAGAGGACCTCTAGGAAGAGAGAAGTAGATCCAGAGCGGTATAAACAGGCAGTAATTTGAAAACCTTGCCCTGTCAGATGTCAATTTGTATTCACATGCAACAGATTTTGGGGAGGAAAGAGGCGTGCTGTTCCACAGTTGATGACAAGCCCCCATGAAGCCTATGAACAAGAAGCTTTCCAAGTAGCGACGCACATGTATCCCTTCCTGTAACAGTCTTTGTGCCATCTGGGCTATATGATGAGGAGAGAGACTGGGAAAACATGCCATATGCACAAACATTGGAGCCCTCCAATCTGCCTCCATGCTGTAGCGAGGAATCTATAGGCTCCGGGACATATCAGTGTAGTGGTGCAAAACTGGTGATCTGAGCAGAACTGGACATTGTACGCCACGAGAAAATACATCTTAAGCCATGTAAGCTTCAGGACAGCAATGGGCAGAATGTACCACTCAGCCTGGTGATGGGCAAATCTGGTACACCGTGCTAGAGATGCTGGATGTTGGCATTTTAACACTGCAGGTTACCTATCAATACAGCACAAACCCATCCACCCATCTTCCACATAACCACCAACTCCTCCTGTCTTCTAGAATGCTAATCAAATGCAGCAAAGTCTCATCTTGACATTAAGTTCCTGGGCTAAGGGCTCGATGAAGTAGGGAGTCAGTTCCTGGCTCTGCTATAATAATTACCCCAGCTCCTCTCTAGCGCTTTACAAAGGAGATCAGTGTCATCACCCCATTTCGGTCCCAACTCTGAGCCCCATGGTCCCAGTCTTGCCTCAGAGCTATCCAACGTTCTCGTCCCCTTATATCAGGGTGTGGGGGTTAATGCCACCTTCTCTGGTCTCACACCACCATACTAGCGGCTGCTGGGGAAGCTGGACACCTCACCTATGCTGAAGTCCAACCCAGAGACCCTACAACCAGCAGTCAAAGTCTGCTCGGTCCCACTCCTTGCTGCTGCCTGCCTGGGCTCCTTCCTACCCAGCCTCTCTTGGGCCTTCTTCCCCACAGCTCCTCTAGACTTACCCTTTCCTCGGGACCAGGAGTCGCAGAGCTTGCCCCTGAAATCCCCAACAAAACTCCAAGTATAAATTCAAACCAATGTCCAAATCCTGCCCTTTGTCAGGGCTTCCCACCAGAGCCTGCTCTGTGCTTGGCGGCTGGTCTAGGCCTCCCACAGCTGATTGCCAGATTCTCGGGCTTGAGCTCTCTCC
Organism: Dermatemys mawii; assembly: GCA_007922305.1. Taxonomy (NCBI): domain Eukaryota; kingdom Metazoa; phylum Chordata; order Testudines; family Dermatemydidae; genus Dermatemys; species Dermatemys mawii. The sequence goes on from ML677381.1 coordinate 30,030,248, forward strand.
TCATTAACTCTTCATCCCCAGAGAGTGTCTGCAGACTCTCTCCCTACTGCCACAAACCTCCTCTGCTCTTACTCACCATCTATGCAGCCATGTAACATAACTGGCCTCAGGCCTCATTCACCGCATCAGCAAGTGAGGTACACGCCCCATCACAGAGAGGCGGGTGATGCTCTGCACATGTGAGAGAACCTGTGGCTACCACGGGCCCCAATTCAGCAAGACTCAAGAATGAGCTTAACTCTAAGCATGTGAGCGACCCAGTTGGCCTCAATGGGGTTAAAGTCAGGCCCATGCCTTGCTGAATCAGGACTGTAGACTATAAATGCCAGTGGAGAGTTTAGGCTCTTCACAAACTGGCCACAGTTGTTTTCTCTGCAAGGGGCTACAATCATTTATTATTAGCCCGTCAGATTCAGGCCATTGCTTTGAATGGCAGCAATGTAATGGCTGACCTGGAACAATGCTTCCTCAGCTCTCGCTCACTCATGCCCCTTCTCTACCTATGCTACACTGATGACATCTTCATCATCTGGACCCATGGGAAAGAAACTCTGGAAGAATTCCACCATGATTTCAACAGCTTCCACCCCACCATCAGCCTCAGCCTGGACCAGTCTACACGGGAGGTCCACTTCCTGGACACCACAGTACAAATAAGTGATGGTCACATAAACACCACCCTATACCGAAAACCTACCAACCACTTTGCCTACCTTCATGCCTCCAGCTTCTATCCCGGACACACTACACGATCCATTGTCTACCGCCAAGCACTGAGGTACAACCACATTTGCTACAACCCCTCAGACAGAGACCAGCACCTACAAGATCTTCACCAAGCATTCTTAAAACTACGATACCTGCATGAGGAAGTAAGGAAACAGATAAAGGGAGCCAGACATGTACCCAGAAGCCTCCTGTTGCAAGACAAGCCCAAGAAAGAAACTAAGAAGACCACTGGCCATCACCTACAGTCCTCAGCTAAAACCCCTCCAAAGTATCATCAGTGATCTACAACCCATCCTGGACAACGATCTCTCACTTTCACAGGCCTTGAGAGGCAGGCCAGTCCTCGCCCACAGAAAATCCACCAACCTGAAGCAGATTCTCACCAGCAACTATACACTGCATCATAGTAACTCTAACTCAGGGACCAATCCATGCAACAAACCTCGATGCCAACTCTGCCCACATATCTACACCAGCGACACCATCACAGGATCTAACCGGATCAGCCATACCATCACTGGTTCATTCACCTGCACATCTACCAGTATAATATATGCCATCATGTGCTAGCAATGTCCCTCTGCTATGTACATCGGCCAAACTGGACAATCCCTACACAACAGGATAAATGGACACAAATCAGATATGAGGAATGGCAATATACAAAAGCCTGTAGGAGAACACTTCAACCTCCCTGGACATACAATAGCAGATTTAAAGACAGCCCTTCTGCAGCAAAAAAACTTCAGGACCAGACTGCAAAGAGAAACTGCTGAGCTCCAAACATGAACAAACATGTTCATCTGCAAATTTGACACCATCAGCTCAGGATTAAACAAAGACTGTAAATGGCTCACTAGCTACAAAAGCAGTTTCTCCTCTCTGGGTGTTCACACCTCCAGATCAGCTGCTGGAAGTGGGCCTCACCCACCCTGACTGGATTTACCTTGCTATCTTGCCTGCATATTTATACCTGCCTCTGGAGATTTCCACAACATTCATCTGATGAAGTGGGTCTTTACCCATGAAAGCTTATGATACAAAACATCTGTTAGTCTATAAGGCGCTACAGGACTCTTTGTCCCTCCATATTGTCTTCATCACAGCCCTTTGCTGACATGGGGAAACTGGCCAATGACATGTGGTTCAAAACAATCCCCATGCTGTCCTGGCTCTGTTTGGTGCTTTCCCAGAATTCCCTGCTTTGCCTCATCCCAGCTCCCCCAGTGGGAAGGCTGGGGTAGGGTCAGAGGTATAGGCTCTAAGGGCATTAGGATGCTGCTGGGCTTGAAAGTGACATGTTTTTTCATACGTAGCTGGGAAATGCAGAATCATGCTGGCTGAAACATGTTCAGCACAACACTTTTCGATTGGAAAATGGCGTGAAACTTGGAATCATTTCAATCACATTCCATTTGGACAAAAAATGGAGGGGGGGAAATTGTGAAAAGGGATAAAGTCCCATTTGAGTATTTTCAGAACACAAAGGTTGTTGTTTCAGAATGACTCTACATTTCAAAGTGTTCTTCAAAGTTAACAGAATGTTGAGAAACATTAAGAAAGGGATGGATAATAAGACAGAAAATATCATATTGTCTCTGTATAACTCCATAATATGTCCACATCTTGAATACTGTGTGTAGTTCTAGTTGCCCCATCTCCAAAAAGATCTATTAGAATTGGAAAAGGTTCAGAAAAGGGCAACAAAAATTATTAGGGGTATGAAATGGCTGCCATATAAGGAGAGATTAATAAGACAGGGACTTTTCAGCCTGGAAAAGAGGCGACTAAGGTGGCATATGATAGAGGTCTATAAAATCATGACTGATGTGGAGAAGGTAAATAAGGAAGTGTTATTTACTTCTTCTAATAACACAGGAACTAGGAGTCACCACAGGAAATTAATAGGCAGCAGGTTTAATACAAACAAAAGGAAATATTTTTTCACACAATGCACAGTCCACCTGGGGAACTCCTTGCCAGAGGATGTTGGGAAGGCCAAGACTATAACAGGGTTCAAAAAATAACTAGATAAATTCACGGAGGATAGATCCATCAATGGCTATTAGCCAGGATGGGCAGAGATGGTGTTCCTAACCTCTGTTTGCCAGAAGCTGGGAATGGGCGACAGGAAATGGATCACTTGATGATTACCTGTTCTGTTCATTCCCTCTGCGGCACCTTGCATTGGCCACTGTCGAAAGACAGGATACTGGGCTAGGTGGACCTTTGGTCTGACCCAGTATGGCCGTTCTTTTGTTCTTATGTATTTTATTTGATCTAAAAAAAATGAAAAGTGTCAACATCCAAATTAAACATTTCAAACTGATTGAAATTAAACGTTTCAACTGACCCAAAACAGACTGCTTTTTGGAATTTTGTTTTGTGAAACAATTCAAAATTTTGCCTTTTCATCTTGATTTGGGACAAAAAGAAAGCCAAATGTCAACATTTTTTTGCCGGACACAGAATCCCTTTTCCAACCAATCTAGGATTGAAAGGCTTCTCGGATGGTGTTTTAACTGGGTTTTATTTCAAAACATTGCTACACTTGTGTTTGATCCATCCAAGGATCACAGTGTTGTTAAGGATCCAAGCCCCTCAGCCAACCTCTTTGCCCACTCCCTTCTGAGGCCATGACTAAAATGTTTCTTAGCAAAGCTGGCAATGGTGTCAGGTCAAACAGAAGGAAGTACTTGCTATCTGTGAGTGCACTAGGAATAATAAGGCAAAATACTTGCTATGCATCATGTGCCCACCTATATTACAGCAAATGCTCCAAATGCGATTGGGACCCCATTTTGTTTGGATTCTACAAACAGAAAATCAGAGCTAGCCCCTGCTCTGAATAACTTACAGTCTAAGTAGCCCAGACAAAAAGTGAGAAGGAAAAGAGAAACACAGAGAGACAAGTAAATTGCTCATGGTCACTTAGAAGATCAGTGGCAGAACTAAGACTAGAACGGGGTCACCTGATTCCTAGTCTAGTATCATGTCCACTGGACTCTAAGTGAAGTTCTAGGGAGAAGCAGTATTGGACTGCTCCTGTACTGGACTGCTCATACCATTAAACCTTTGGTGTAATATTCCAGCTTATAGTTCCACTCACTATAGCAACACTTTGGATAAGAGGACATGTCTGCAGTGAATGTGTGCAGAGAGGAGATTAAATGGTTGCTATTCTAGCTGGAGACCTGTCAAAATTTAGAGATCTTCACGTGGCCCTGGTTAGCTTCCTGGAAGGACTGCTTGGGTAACCCATCTGCTGAGCTCTTCTCTTAAGTCCAACGGAGTCTAATACAGGGAAACAGACAAGGGTTGGGATACTTGTTGACACAGATAAGAGCTCGTCCATCCGACAGATGTTCTCAATTATTATCATCTGGATCACAGCTGTTTCGGAGCAGGAGATCACTCTGGCAGCTTTCTATCTCCTACCACTTGCTTGGCTCCACCCTAGATCAGTTGGAGGGGATGAAATGTTTCAAAGATCTTGCTCCATTCTGGGCCCCAGAGAATGTCCTCCATGACCAGAAATCCACAGCAGCAGGAACTGGCCATGGGTCTATCAATTCCTACTCTTGCAAATAATGCTAAGTGATGGGCCAGCAGCTTGGGCTCCCAATCCCATTCTGGGACCCTGCTTTCAACCTGGCTCACCTGAGCCAGATATATTAAAAATGAACTAACTTTAGCTGGGATCCAAACTCTGAGACAGGATGTACTATCTAAGAGGGAAATCTTCCCAAGAGACCAGGGAATCCTGGCTAACCTCTTCTCTATCCAATCGTTGCCAATCATCAAAAATCACGAGTGGTGCTTTCTATTTGTCCTCTGGCTTTTGAGTCTTCAGGATGCGCTTCAAATCATGTTTCCAAGTTTTCTCTGCAACCCCGAGGGCTAGAAACTTACTTTTTCAAAAACATTGAAAGCTGAGATTTTCACCAGATCACACGCCACCAACAGCCAGAAACCCAAGTTTGGCAGACATCCTGGGGTTTTATTTGCCTACCTCTGCAGCACGGGGAATGGATTTTTGGAGGTTTAAACTAGTGTAAATGGGGGAGTTTCTGTAACTTTAAGTCTTTAAACCATGATTTGAGGCCTTCACAAGCCAGAGGCTAAGGGTATGTTATAGGAGTAGATGAGCAAAGTTCTTGTGGCCTGCAATGTGCAGGAGGTCAGACAGATGATCATGATGGTCCCTTCTGACCATCTGAGCCCCACAGCCAGCAGATCTGCATGGGTCACATTCAAAGTGAAGTTTGACACAAAAAGGAACTACGTAAAACTGGTTCTTCTTACTTATCAGGTCTGTGCATTTGGCTTGAACCAAACCCTAGGGAAGTCCGAGACCCCCACTGTTTCAGTGGACTTTGAATTAGGCCCTTCAGTGAATATTCAAGGTCACAGTTGCTCAGTTGAATGACAGAACTTCTCTTTCCTCCTGTCAACCCCTCAGCCCAGTTCTGGGAGGGGGAGCTGAAATCTACTGCAGCTTGTCCATCATCAATGCAGTTGCTGACTAGTTCTAATCAGCTGCATCTCAGCAAACCCATTGCAGCTGCATGGAGTCACTGTGGGCAGAATCTGAAGACAATGGGGTTGCCCAGGTGTCAGTGAGGGCCTGATTTGGCTAGTGGGACCTTTAGAATCAGCACTGATCCATAAGATGGAAAAAGCTCAGCTTGACTCTCAGATCTCAGGGTGAGGCTGGAGGGCTAGTGTGTAGAGACCCCATTTCTACCCTGGAAACGCCATCTCTCTTCTTACGCGCCTCTTTGTGCACAAACAGAGCTCCCCTGCCTTTGTAAAGAAGTAAACTATATTTTCTATACAGCAGCAGGACTACAGCAGAGCCAGCGACTTGAGAAAAAATTTGTGGAAGAAGACTAGAAAATAATAACAATAATTAGCTTTTTAATCCATAGATCTCACAGTGCTTTACAAAGAAGGTCAGTATCAGTGTCCCATTTCACAGATGGGAAACTAAGGCACAGAGAGGGGAAGTGACTTATGTGAGGTCACCCAGCAGGCCAGTGGTAGAGACAGTAACAGGAACTAAGTCTCCGGAGACACAATCTAGTGCTTCATCCATGAGGCAGGTCTACTTCTGGAGAGAGGCAACATTTTTCAGCGTCCTCCCACTCCCTGTTCCAGAAGGGAGGAGGCAGATGAGAAAATGAAAAATAACAAAGTGGGGGGAAGAATGATCTGACAATCTGGGAACCGGTAAAAAGTACTGCCCCTGGTTTTGGACTGAGATTCAGATGGGTCTGTCTCATCCTGACTGGTTTGCTCAGCCCTAAAGTAGTGTAGTCTCATGGAATTGGCAAAAGATAGGGGACCATGAAGTGCCTGGATTCTAACTCCAACTCTCTCACTTGGCCCAGTCATTTCACCATGCTGTGCCTCAGTTTCCCTATCTGAAACAAAGGGATAATGACATTGGAGGAATGTGCAGAATAATTTGCAAAGAGCTTTAAAGAGATGAAATGCTAAGCACTACCTTTAAAGCATATTGAGATCACCATGTCGGCAGTGGATGGCTGTTAATGGGATAAAGTCATTTTCATATGTAGATCAGTGGTTAAAACAAATTATCCAGGTCATTTGACGGCTAGATGGTGACCTGTGTGATATTAACGAATGAGGATCATCTATTGGGAGGCACCAGGACTGCAAAAACACCCGCCACAATTGCCCTCCCAGACCTCCTTTCTTGCTGCTCATGTGCTGGACAATGTGGGGAAACTTCCCATAGCAGCAGCCACTGCTTGGAGTACTTCGCTCTTCAGGTATCTCAGCCCGGTTCCTTCCATCAGTACTGGATGGGGAAGGGAAGCAACATCAGTTTTGGTCCATTATGACTTGCCAGCTGTTTTAAACGGGAATATAGGAACTGCCAGATCACAGTGGCCAGTCAGGTGACAATAGCCTGAAACTGACCAGAGTTGTCTTCACTGGAAGCATGAGCCCTGAAGCACAAAAGAAGCAGTGTGGGAATATGGTAGGTATGTAGCTGGTATGCATGGGGGCAAGGTGGATGGGTAAGGGTTCCAGTTGGGGGAGACCATGTTTTTACTCCGGAAGACAGGGCTGATGATTTGTATTTGAAAAGAACAAGGAGTCCGGTGGCACCTTAAAGACTAACAGATTTATTTGGGCATAAGCTTTATTTTGCCCAAGTAAATCTGTTAGTCTTTAAGGTGCCACCGGACTCCTTGTTGTTTTTGTGGATACAGACTACCACAGCTACCCCTCTGATATTTGAAAAGAATGTCCATTAACCCTCTGCCCACAATGCCTCACCTAATCTCTCAGTGAGAGGGAACCCAGAGAAATCGAATCAAGGCAAACTTCTCTTTACATCTTCTGGGCCTTGAATGGAACATGAAAGAGGCTGCCGGGAGCCATAGATACAAAAGAAGAAACACTGAAGTTTGGGTCAGTCAGGGATTTCTGTCTGGTGGGTTTTTGCTGAGAAATTCTCTCTGTCTCTTTCATGATTATGAAGATTCCTTTCCCCCTCCCCATCCCCTGCTCCCTCCCATTCTCCTTCTTTCCTATTTTGCCATACGGATAGCTGGGAGCTGAAAAGCATGTGACGGTATCTTCCATATAGGGGCAGGAGCAAAGCAAGGCCGAGTGATGGACGCCCTTAGGCCAGACTTGCAGACAATATATACCTACTGCACAATCTAACACGCTTCCCACTTTCACAGAGAGAACATCAGGCAGAGCAGACAGAGAGAAAGAGAAGGTCCTGCTTTCAGGTAAGACACTCATCCTTTTGCTTAACAAGGAGCTCCATCTGGATGGGAGTAGAAAGCTAGAATCAGACTAACTTCTGGAGAAGGGCAGTGTGATGTGTATTGTTTTCAGCTCAGGACTTCCGTAGAAATTTGGAATTTTGATCCTGTTCTATAAAGTGTGCAATATGTTCAAGGGCTGTGTGACTATGCAATAGAGTGATGCATATACAGTATAAAAGCAAGTGTGAATGCAAATCTAAAACACAAATCTTCAGAATGTCTTATTACAAGTACATGTCCTAAAAATCCAAGCACATCCAACTGTTTTGCTGTCATTTATTTTCTGGGCTATATTTTTGCCAGTTTCCTTTTGCTGCATCACTTCTTGGGCTGTTTGTTTTGTGATCTGACTGACACCTGCCCTGGGAGGCTGGGCTTGGCTACACTGTCGCTAGTTACCCAAACCAAATCCAGATACTTCAGAAGCATTTTCTTTAAATGTGAAACCTTCTGAGCTGTGCTGGATTTGCTTAAGAGCCCCATCCCAGTGAACTGACTGAGTGGCACTTGGATCTACTGGAATTTTCATTGTTGGGTGCTCTGAACAGTCCCTGTCTAAACCAAACTGGTGACTTGGTCCTTAGCTGTAGCTGTATCAAAAGGAAACTGTGGCGCATCTGGGGCGTGTGTGTGTGTGTTTGTGTTTCTATAGAACACCCGGTGGCTTTTCTATTATAACACATGTATTAACTTAGGAAGGGAGAGAGACACACACTGCCAAGGTTAACTCATTTGCCCCGGTGAGTAAAGACAACTGTGAAGACCGTCTGTTGTGTAGGGTACCTACTGGGTGGAGAACATACTGCTTTTTGCACCTATGTTGTTTCACCAGGGTTCAGATTGGTGGATGGGGACAGATGCTTTTGAAAACACTAATAAACTTCTAATAACTGGAGTGAGTTGTAAGGTCTTTAATGAAATGAACAGATGTGGGCATGAAACTGTTAAACCAGAAAAACAAGCCCATGGGGGAATTCAGATCTGACATCCATGGTCACAAGAGGGGTATAACTACAGATGTAGCTTTATCCATCTATGTGTGTGTGAGAGAGAGAAGAGATAATAATAATACTCATGTAGCACCTTATAGACTAACAGATTTTAGGGATCATGAGCTTTCGAAAGCTCATGATCCCTAAAATCTGTTAGTCTATAAGGTGCTACAAGACTCTGTCGCTTTTACAGATTCAGACTAACACGGCTACCCCTCTGATACTAGACAATAATACTCATAAAGAGGATCTTAGACAAGTCACTTCTTTTTGGTGCCTCAGTTTCCCAGTTTGTACAATGAGGGTAATGCTACTTTTTTCAGCTTTGTAAAGCACTTTGAAGTCCATAATAGGCAAGGTATTGTTAATATTTATAAAGGGCCACATTTTAACTTCTTTACTCATGTGGGCTAGTACTTTCCTACAGGAACAGTCCCCTTGAAATCAATGGGGATGCTGGTGGGGTAATTGCTACTGACTTTGAGTAAGGATATCAGGATGTGTCCCTAAGCAATTAATGTAATAAAGTAATAAGAGGCTATAATTCCATCAAGGGATTCAGGGGACATCATAAACTACTGCAGCAGAGCCTTAGTTGCCAGAACCCAGAGATGAAATTGCTTGGAATTGCATGGTTATCTATGGGCTATTGTTTAGAATAGTCACTCAGCAGTCATTACTGTCTGACTAGAATGCCCTTTCAGTCCTAATAGGTCTGTCTAATACTACATCAGTGTTAACAGATCTTGTATGCTGGTCTTTGGGAATGTACAGAAATTGTCCGTTACATAGGAGATGCTAATCCTAATCCTATAATGAATAGGATGCCAGTCTATAGGTTCTGATGGGAATTGTGACGTGCATGGGGGGTGACTTGTCACTGAATTCCCCTGGAGGCTCTCCCCATGTTCTTTCACAGCCATATCAGAGTTATGATCCCGGTGCACAATCCCATTTTCCTTTAGGTGTGAGATGGGAATGGGGTTTGATGGGGACTCACCAAAAAATATACTGTGCCTAAGAAACTGTCCTTCAAAGTCAGCCTCTCAGGGCTCGATGACAGGATCTCCGGAATCACAGGGCTCTGTCTGTACCTGCAAACAATGGGCAGCTGGGTTTTTTGTTAACCTGGACCTTCCTGCTATGAAATTTCCTATGTGCTGGCAGAAATTGACCCCAGGTGTAACATCATTGCTGTCAAGGGATTTCACACACATTTGTTACTGGATGTCTGATTCTCTGAATCAGTGTTATCAACATCAATCATTAGCACAAAGCTGGGGGAAAACAGATCAATTTCCTCTCCTCGTGCCACCCAGTTCCCACCCCATCAGGGCAAGGATTACCCTTTAGCCCCAGGTAGGGTGACCAGAGGTCCCGATTTTATAGGGACAGTCCCGACTTTGGGGTCTTTTTCTTACACAGGCTCCTATTACCCTCCACCCCCTGTCCCAATTTTTCATACTTGCTCTCTGGTCACCCTAGCCCCAGGAGAAGCAGGATACCTTGCAAATGCTCCGACAGCTTGTGGCTAGCTTTGTAGGGATTTGCAGTGGGTGGGAAGGTGCAGAGACTTCCCAGGAGGCGCTTGAAGGACCACAGTAGAGAAAGCATCCTTTGACCTGGAAATTGAGCCTTTGACTTGGGATCATTAGAAGAGACAAAGAGAGGTCCCGACTGAGTCACTTGAGGATAAGCGCAGGTAAAACACACTGAGTGAAATCCTGACCCCACTGAAATCAATGGAAGCTTTGCAACAGACTTTAGTGGGGCCAAGATTTCATCCAATCAGGGCAAAAAGTTCTGCCTACGAGCTCTTCCCAAGGCTCTCCCCATTGTGATTGAGAAGAAGCTGCATTAACCTGGAGTCTCGGCTTTAGCTCAGGACAGGCTGGTGCCTTTAAATCAAACCAGGAGGGGAATTTTCATGGAAAGAGATTTTTTACAGAGTTAAGGGATCTTTGAGCTTTTTCCCCACTAAGTGGAAGAAAAGCAGATGATGCAGTTAAAGCCTCATGCAAATATCTCGTTATTTCCCTTTCCCCAGTAGGGGGCTCCTTTTGGAGACACCTTGATATTTTCCAATCGAGATGTGATCACAGACTGGCTCCCCGCCCCACCTCATGCCCCATTGCTTTGTCACTTGCTGGGACTTCCAGGATATAATGTCAGATCACCAAGGCTACTCCATTACCCTCAGTGCCCCCTGCCGGGAGGGGCTCAGCACTCCTACCCCATTCCCGTCACCGCCCCTTGTTGGGCACAGCTCAGTGCTCCTACCCCATTCCCCTCGGTGCCCCCTGCTGGTCACAGCTCAGTGCTACCACATCGGGGTGGCCAAACTATGGCCTGTGGGCTGGATCTGGCCCACTGGTCACTTTAAGCCAGTTCTTGAGCTTCACTGGGGAAAGGAGTCTGGGGCTTGCCCTGCTCCAGCACTCTGGTGCTCCAGCCAGGGAGCAGGGTTGGAGGCTGCTCCATGCGGCTCCAGGAAGCCGCAGCATGTCCCACCTCCGGCACTTCAGTCGGTGCTATAGGGGTGGTGCTTGTGGACAGGGCAGTGTGCAGAGCCACCTGGCCACACCTCCATGTAGGAGCCAGTGCAGGGACATACCGCTGCTTCTGGGAGCCACTTCAGGTGAGTGCCACCCAGAGCCTGCACCCCTGAGCCTCTCCCCATGCCCAAACTCCCTGCCCCAGTCCTGATCCTCCTTCCGTCCTCAAACCCCTTGATCCCAGCCCAGAGCACCCTCCTGTACCCCAATCCCCTCATCCCCAGCCTCACCCCAGAGTCTGCACCCCCAGCCAGAGCATGCACCCCTTCCCATACCGCAATCCCCTGACCCAGCCCTGATCCTCCTCCTGTCCTCTGAACCCCTTGGTCCCAGCCCAGAGCACCCTCCTGTACTTCCAACCCTCATCCCTAGCCCCACCCCAGAGCCTGCACCCCACTCGCCAGCACAGAGTCCCCTCCTGCACCCTGAACTCCTAATTTCTGGCCCCACCCCAGAGCCCACACCCCCAGTCAGACTTGTTACCCCCTCCCACAGCCCAACCCCAATTTCCTAAGCATTCGTGGCCCACCATACAATTTCTATTCCCAGACGTGGCTCTCGGGCCAAAAAATTTCCCCACTCCTGTCCTATGCCATTCCCCTCAGCGCCCCCTGCTGGGAGGGGCTCAGTGCTCCTACACTATACCCCTAAGCACCTTCACAGGGAGACACTAGAAGTGGTATAGTTGGCAGCATCCTTACAAATCACTTCCCCACAGTGCCTCGCATGGGCAGCAGGGTAAGGTCCTTTATGAGTGTGGGCTGAGTATGAGGAAAGGCTTAGGGTATGTCTACACTGCAGTACAAGACCCGCAGCATTGCTGAGGCTCTGGCTATGGGCTATAGAATTGCAGCATAGACATTTGGGCTTGGGCTGCAGCCCGGGCTCTGAGAGTCCACAAGGGCAGAGGGTCTCTGAGTCCAGGCTCCGGTTCAAGCCCAAATGTCTACACTGCACTTTTGAGCCCCACAGCCCTAGCCGTGTAAGCCCAAGTCAGCTGACCCAAGCTCCGAGACTCAGTGTGCCTCGGGATTTTGATTGCAATGCGGACAGATCCTTGGAGGGATCCAGGCCCAGCCTCTACCATCAGGTGTCTGGCTTACAATGGCAGAGCGTGGACAGGATGAGAGCTCCTAGCTTCTCTAAACTCACCATATCTCCACAAAACATGTCACAGGGAATCCTATTGCGGGGTGGGGAGACTACCACAAACAGGGGCTCCAGGCACAAAGCTCCCCTGCAGCCAATATCTCCAGCCTCATCAGCACCGGCAAAAAGCCAATCCCATGATTTTAGGGGAAGGCTTGATGCCATTTTGAAACTCTGGCCTGTCAATTTAAGTAGATTTACGTCTGAGCATGGAAGCTGCTGTGTCCAAGAAGGGCTGGGGTGCAGCTGAGGGAGGGAAAGTTTGCAAAGGGTCCCCTTTGTGGTGCCCTGATCCTGGGGCTGGTTCTGCACTAGCCTGGCCTCCAGAGTTTCTTTAACCTACAGCAGCTGCCAACAGCCCCCAGGGGCACTTCCAGTTCTACCAGGGAGTAGAGACACACAGGTGATACCCTCGGTTCAGGGCAAAGGATAGCACAGTAACTGTTATAGCAGCCCTGCCACGGGCAATTCTCCTAGGTGCCTGTATGCTGCCATTAGCTGCATATATTGGCTGCAGGGGAGCTTTGTGCCTGGAGGGATGAGCACAAAGGGGTCTCCAGGTGGGCTCCCCAAAATTAAAGCTGCGCTAAATCACTGGTGACAATCACTTTTGAACATCTTGACCTTGATTATGGCCATTTCTGGAGCTGGCAAATGAAGGCCAAAGCTTCCAGAATCAAGCCGAAAGCCCGTCTGGAAGAATTTAACAAAGACAAATCACAGAGGGCAATGAGGAAAGAACTGCAAAGCCATCCCATTGCCTTTCATTCAGGCAGTTCTCTTCCTTGGAGTTGCCTGGGTGCAAAAGTCCCTACTCCACAGCAACTTTCTTAATCAAACTGAGCAGCAGCGTGACTACACGGAACAAAAAATATCCTCCTCACCAACAACAACAGCAGCAAAGACTCAGAGAAGGCAGGGAAACAGGCACAGCTGTGTGGCTTTCAGAGATACTTGATCGATCGCCTCTTTCTAGCATCCTACCATTGCCTGGATCCCCACATGCATTTTTCATGCTAAGCCCTCCTGGGCAAAGGCTGTCTGTCTGCCAAAACCAAACCAAACCAAAGACTCCTTTGTTTCTATGGTCCTTGGAGCTTGTTTTAGTTAAAGGGCCAATCTATAGATTCAAAGCTGGGCATTTCTTTGCTACATGAACAAAGATAAACCACCCTGTAGTCTTTCTTATGCCTCTTCTGATCAGCCCAGAGCTGTAGAATAGTTTGTAAATCAAGCTGGGTCCTATGACAAAATATCTTTCGTGGGAGCCAATGGAATGTGACCTGGGCAAAGAATAACTGAGAGTCGGACCAATCAGATTTAGTTCCATGGTTTAACAGTAGCTTTGATGGCTGGTATTGCTTATGTTATTGGACTATTTGTCTGACCCTGTAAGTTAAGCAGTATCAGGCTTCTTCAATATTTGGATGGGTGACCATCTGAAGAAACAAGTACTTCAGGATGGGAAAGCTGGTGAGTCAGTGGGTGGCTCTCGTCATTCTGAATGAGTGTTGCTCCAATATCCCAGAAAGCACACGATGGGTACTGTGATGCAGATGAGGCCTAAAACTGAAGCCCTGACCTCTTCCAGTTCTTAAAGGAACAATGGCATTTTGGGCAAAAGTAGGGAGTGTTTGTGGTGGTGTCTAGTCAAATTCCACATGCATAAATATTTTCTGCCTCCCTAAATCCCAGCTGTGGTTTTGCCTGGCTGCGGAATGTTTCCTTCTGCCTGCCCTAGAGCATTGCTGAGAGGGGGAACATTTAGGTGTCCTGGTTCCAGTTTCACACAAGCTACTGGAAAGTCCCCCATCTGAACTGTGCTATGGCCACAAGTAGAGCCCAAATCCATTCCTCCTGGCCAAGGAGCTGCAGCGGGACATTCCCGGTGACTGACCACCAGATAGACGCTTCGAACAAACACTCTCCATCTGACCTAGCAATGAGCAGGAGCCCAGATTCCGCTCCCAACAAATTCACTGGGTTTTGGTGCCATCTCACGTTTACAGATTTCTGTTGGACTTGGAGGCCATGTATGAAAAGCTGCACCCAGACCCCAATCCTCAAAGGTATTTAGGCACCTAACTCCCAGTTCATATAGGTTTGCCCAGGGAAAGCTTCTCTATCACAGATGGGTTCATCTACCCCCACTGTCTGGCAAACACAAGGTGGCATTGGGCTAGTTTGGCCCTTGTGCTGTGCTACATTTTGGGGGCAGTGCAGTGAGAAAGGATCAGTCCCTCCATGGTACGAGAATGTGGGTTCTGATGTAATTAAAAGAGCAGTACGTTTAGAACACATCAATGGAGACACATTTCATACTAGTGGAACTCACTGCTGCAGGAGACATCATCTCCAGTTCTGGGCTTTAAGCTATGTAGCTGAGCAGTTCTGATTCTATCTAGTGGAGGGCAGTGGGGTGCGTACACACTGATCTGTATGTTACAAAAAGTATTTTCTATCCATAAATCTTAACCCTCAGGGTCACAAAGTGCTTCAGAGATAGCTGGGAGGCTAACCTTCCAAGCCCTCCTGTGAGCTACAAAGGCCACAGTGGAGGTGGAGGTCACACAGAGGTTAGACCAGAACCCAGGAGTTCTTCTGCCTCCCAGCCCCAGATCCTCAAAGATATTTAGGCATCAAATCCCATAGGAGTTAGGTGACAAAACACCTTTGAGAATCTAGGCCCCCTCCTTTGTGTCAATCACCAGACAGCATTGTGACATGACATGAGCTGTCTATAAGCTTGTCTGCCAGCTGGGAGGATGGTCTGATTTGCTGTGGGCAAATCCTTTGTGAAACACACTTGGCTTCCTATTAAACAGCAGCAACGACAACCCCTCCCCTAAGCCAAGGCACCTGAGAGATTCAGATGGCAGGTCACTCAACTACATCTCGGAACACTCATTAAGGATCCTTCAGAAGGGAACATATCTCTGATCGAAACACAAAGGGCACCACACAGAAATAGAATCGCAAGCAGGACACCCTGACCTTTCAGGCAGTAGGAGACAAATAAAACTTTCCAGTTACCTGTGGAAATTTGCCCAGCCGGTTCTGTTATCATCTTATCAAAGGACAACTTCCCCTGGGAGCACTGGACAAAGATTCCCCTCCCCCCAGCCTTGCGCCGCCCACCCAATGTATCGGGCAAACCCTGAGGAGTTATGAATTAACCCAGCGTCCCTTGAAGCAGGCTTGTGGATTGCTCAATTCCTGCAGCCCAGGCAGCTGCCAAATGGCAGATAATGTAACTGACGCTGGCGCTGTGGGGTGAAGGACCCAAGGCTGGTAATGGGGTTGAGGGAGAGGGTAGATGAGGGCAGGAGCTTTTCACTGAACAGAATCAAAGAATTGCTGAGCTCAGGACGAGAGATCCAGGAACTGTTTGGTCTCTGTTTGTACAGCACCCAGCGCAATGGGGTTCCATCCATGGCTGGGGCTCCTGGACACTCCCACAATCAGACACCGCGGAGGGCTTGAAGCCACTTGTGGGGGGCTTGGCCCTCCCCGGAGTAAATCAGAGCCACCAGATGTCTGCTCTCATTTGCTGGAGCTTCACTGTGCCCCCCTCTTTGCGTCTGTCATTGGCTAGCATTGTGACAACCCTGGTGGGAGCTCATCTGCCAAGTTGGGACCAAGCTGGGGGGAATGTGGCAGAGCCACAGTCTGATCTGCTGGGGCAAACTCTTTTTGCCTTGGCTTGAAAAACACTTGCTTCCTATTAAACAGCAGCAACAACCACCTCTCCCCTAAGCGTAGGGTGACCAGATTTTATAGAGACAGTCCTGATATTTGGGGCTTTCTCTTATCTAGACACCTATTACCCCCCACCCAGTCCCGATTTTTCACACTTGCTAGCTGGCCACCCTACCTAAGCAAAATCACTGGAGAGGTTGAGACACTTGGCGCTCGGGAGACTCCCCGGCCACACCCCTATGCCAAGGAATGTGAGACTAGGGGGCAGAGGCCCTATGCAGCGCCTGACCCAAGCAAAGTCTCCCCTTGCCAGCTGCAGGTCTTTTACCTGGAGCGGCTGGGAAAAGCCCTCCCTTTGAACCAATGACAGCTGCAAAACAGACGCTTTGGAACGGCACGTTGCAGCTTCCCAGAGAGGTCTTAAACCCAATATATTAGTGCGAGAAGCAAATCCAGGGCCCTGCGAAGCAGATGAGAAATTAATGTGGTTACAATTCCCATGAGACACAGAGGTTTCTGTATGCAGGTCTCACTGGTAGTGACTCCCACCGGGGCAATGGGCTATCACTGCCCTCTGCTGGATGAAATCAGAACTGCTCACCTGGAGGTCCTCACCACTGCTTCCTTTCGCTCAGCATTAGGCATAAGTAGACATTTTTTGGTTACCAAACAGAAGACCAGGGTTAGGCCTGCCTGCTTTAAAAAAAGTGCCGCTACCTACAGGACACCTGGGTTCCTTAGCTCCTGGATAGCCTGGGCATTCCATAGGCTGGTCTATTTCTGAGCAGGTGTGCGGTACCGTTTGGAATGAGAAATAATCAGACCATGGTGTACATATGGCATTGCCCCCTCTGTTGGAATCAGAATTGTTCCCTTCTGGTCACCTTACCCCAAGGTAGGGTTGGAACCCTCGCATATCTATGCTCTGACTATTCCCAGCTGCTGAAACAGCCTTGTGGGGCCAGAGGCAGCTGGACATCCGTGAGGGAAGTGATTGATGTACAGCACCTTGGGTGCAAGCCCCACACAGGTGGCGTTCGATTGGGCCAATCGCTGCAAAGTCCACACATTCAAGGATGCTGCTAGCATTCAGGATCTTCATCATCCCCCTTTTCCTCCTCCTCCTTCCTGTGATACCACAGATTTCTTTTTCTTTGGGTGCTGTCAGGCTCTCCCTTTCCCTTCCACCCTGCCTTAGCTGAGGAAGCAGGAGTACTCTGTCCCCTCCAAACCCACCCAGTCACAGCCCTAACTCTCTGCTCAGCCGGTTCTGGAGAACGGGAAGTCAACCCCTTCTGACCTTCACTTTCCCAGATGGTGCTGCAAAGCCAGCACAGGTGGCTTTCCAAATGCCAACAGACTGGGGGAATGGCTGGCTTCTGTGACGCCTGGAAGGAGCACTGACTTCTCATCCTGCAGCCTCAGAACGGCTTCAAGAAAAATACTTGCAAGGAGGAAACAAACCGCCAACCAAGAAAATAGCCCTAGTAGACCCAGCACATGAGCAAGAGCAGAGTCAGAAAGCTTCAGCTGTCTTGGCCATGTAATGTCTAAAGGAGAATGTAATAGGTGGGACTGCATGAGAGGACGGGCAGTCCAGCAGGTAGGTCTTTAGCCTGGGACTTTAGAGATTTGGAGTCAATTCCCCGCTGCTTTACAGACTTCCTTTGTGCCGTAGGGCACATCTCTTAGGGCCAACTCCTAAGTGGTCTTTCCACTGACTTCCACTGAAATCAATGGGAGTTAGGTGCCTCAATCCTGGTGAGGATGTGGGCCACAGTCTCTCTGTGCCTCAGTTCTCCATTTGTGCAACAGGGATAACAGTCCAGCCCTTCCTCCCGGGGGTTGAGCGCAGAGATTGCAAGGTGCTCAGATACCATAGGGTTGGGAGCCGTGTAAGTAGTGCAGCTAGATATAGCACTGGATGATTAACACCATCTCATTCACCAGAAAGGAGTATGGACTTTCCTAAGATCAGGCCAATGGGATATAGGATTAGGGGAGCAACTTTCCCTGAAAGGGAAAAATATCACTCATGTCACAGCTCCCTGGTGGAATTTGAAACCAGAAGACAACATCTGTGCAGACGCAGGATATCAGGTTACGAGGGGGTGAAGGGATCATATTAAACAGAAATGGGCCCAAAGCAGATCCACTGTTTGAGAGCATATGGAGCTGGGCTTTCGGTTCAGCCCACTATAGATCTAGGGATCAGCGGAGTTGTAACCGTGTCTGAAGTTGAGG
Source organism: Dermatemys mawii (assembly GCA_007922305.1). NCBI lineage: Eukaryota > Metazoa > Chordata > Testudines > Dermatemydidae > Dermatemys > Dermatemys mawii. Next base: position 30,048,431 of record ML677381.1, read on the forward strand.
AGTGGTCTGTCCAGAGCACATCTCTGATAAAAGCGAAGGCCCATCACACCCTTGAACCAAAATGTCTCTGAGGCTGAGCAAAAAACAGTTAAATATAACCTCTAACTGTTTCCTCTTCACGCAGAAATGCTGTGAGAGAGTTTGTTCCCACAATTCAGTTGGAAACTGGAAGTACAAGAAAGTTCACAAGGGGCCCTCTTCAGACTCAGGAGGTTCAGAGAGACATCCTGATTTGGGGGAATGCATTTGAATGGGGTGAAGATGGTCCTGAGCCATCAATGTCGCCAGGTGATGTGGGTGGCACACACACAAGGAAAGCCCAGCCCCAAGATCTTTTGCCCATCTCGGAGTATTACTCATGTGATTGTTACTGCAGTAAACACCATAGTTACCAAGTTCAGGGGGTTATTTACAATTAACCCCTTGTGCACCACCACCTCACCTAGAGAGGAAAATGGTCATATGGTTAAGGCCCTGGATTAGGACTCTTGGCTGTCCCATAAACTCTCTGTGTGATCTTGGACAAGTCACTTACAAAACCAGTGGTGCCTGCTGTGAACTTCCCCTGTGAGCACATCCTGCTGCTCTTCCCAGGTACTTACCTTGCATGGCTCAGAAAGTGGCTATCCAGGGCTTCTCTGAGCTGGTGTAGGATTGGCAAGCCATGGGAGCTTGCTGAGTGTGGAAATCCAGAGAGGATCTCCCTGCCAGGGGGAGCAGGAGAAGGATCAATGGCAGGGAATATTAGCTTGGCATCTAGCATCAGCGGGGCCCTGTCAACAGGAAACAGTTAATGTCTGAAAAGGAATTTTTACATCTAACCTGCTCCCTCCCCCTAGTAAACTCCCCCCTAGGGAAACTAACTAGTGTAATAAGCCACCCCCGAGACACACACGCACACACAACTCCAAACCAGCCTTCCCCATGCCTCACACTAAGCACGCTCCACTCCAGCCCAGCTGGTTTCGCTCCCAGCCTGCTCCGTCTGTGCACATTAAGGCGCTTTCTGGGTCTGAACTGCTTTTGGCAAGCTAGACTTCTGTTTGCCTAGCCCCCCCGCCCTCCACCATCTCCTGCTCTCCCCCCCCCCTTCCCCCTCCCCAATCTAAACACTGCCAGGGACATTGCAAATCAGACAAAAAGCCTCAAGGGCAAATCGGTACAAATGAGAGCAACCAAGGGGGGGGCGGGGGCGAAGGCTTGTTGGATTGTGCTTCTGTTCCTGAGTTTGATGTATTTCCACAAACATACATATAAATGCTATGAGGGAATTGCTTTCATAACCACAACGCCCAGCTAGGCAGGTAACCAGCGCAACTCACCAGGGCACTGGCAGGTGCAGATGTGAGCTTGGGGATCCCTCTCTCATCAGTGGGGGAAATACACCAAAAGCCCATCCAATCTACCTGCAGCTTTTACCTGCTGGCCCCCCTCCCGCCTTCTCCTGGTGATCAGAGGAGGTGAGGGCCCCCCCGGACAGACTAGTGAGTGGGGCAGTCGGGGGGTGATTCCGTAAGTCATGAAATTTTTATTATTTCTGGGCGAAGGGAGGGGGTTGAGCACGGGACGGAAGAAGAGAATCTTTGATAATTCCTCTCTCTCTCTCTCTGGCTTTCTACACAGGGCCGGGGGAGGCAGAACCTCGGGGAAAGGAGAGAAAAGTTTTCAGAAAAAATATTCATTTCTAGTAAAAGGAAAAAAAGTGGAGTTTGGGATTTTTTTAACTAGATTTTTTCTCTGTCCCTCTCTCCGATTAGCAAAGAGAAAAAAGGGGACTTCAGTTGTTGTTGAACATTTCAAAAGGGCAGGGAGTTAGCCAAGAGGTGGACAAGTCGGAAACACAGAGAGAGAAGTTAAAGCTTTTTTAGTGTTATGGTTAATTTGTGCATTTAGATGGCATGATGTAGGGGATTAAGAGATAGATCAATAGCGAGTTCGATGGATATGTATGTGCTATAATTGTATGTGTTCTACATAGATGAGTGAGTACATATGATAATAGATAGGAACAGATATATGTATAATTGTACATATGAATTGTATATATATTTGTAGTTTTGTTGTAGCCGTATTGGTCCCAGTATATGAGAGGGACAAGGTGGGCGAGTTAATATTTTTCATTGGACCAACTTCTGTTGGCAAGAGAGACAAGCTTTCGAGCTACACATAGCTGAAGAGGAACTGTGTGTAGCTTGAAAGCGTGTCTCTTTCACCAACTGAAATTGGTCCAATAAAAGATATTACCTACCTCACCTTGTCTCATTAATTGTATCTGTGTTAAATAAATGGATAAAAATCCTGCAAACAAAAACTGCAACAGCGTAAACTGTTTAATGCATTTAAAAAAGAACACTCTTTCTTGATCCAATCTGCCAATATCTTCTCAAGTATTTTAACTCATTGTTATTATGAACGTTTGGCACTGAGGAGGTCAGATGTGGTCTTTCTGCTTGGGTTCATCCCATAATGATCTGTGCAATTGCTTTAGTTGCTAATTTACTCATGCGAGTCTTCAGAGAAAAGTTTGCTTCAAATTTGAGTTTCTTTCCCTCAATGTGTGTTTCACTAAAAATGGGATCTGATTTGCATTTATTTTTATCTCTATTATCTATGCAACTATATTAAAATAGGTATACACACATACACTGAGTACTGTTTAATGCTCTGTTTCCTGCAGACTTTAATTGCCACATTTCTAAACTCTGCATTAAATAGTTTAATCTTAAATGGTCAAAGAGACAATGGTTAATACAAGAGCAGATGACTCCATAAACCTATGTAAGCTGGCAGAAAGAAAAGAATCAAGAAAGCTAGAAGGGAAAGGGGAAGATTAGAAACAAGATTTAATCAAAACCATTAAGGGTATAATTTTTTTCTTGAATCCTTCCTTACAATTGAATGTGATAGCAAAAAAATAAAATGTAATGTTAAATCTTTGAAGGAAGTTGCTCACCTGAGTGAATAATCTAATCTGTCTAAAAATATTGCTAATATTACTGGTCACCCAAACACTTGGCAGAGACGAGAACGAAATAGGAAAGCTAGGCTGGCAGGTTCCAAACAAGTATATGGAAAAGATCAAAAATCCAGAGAAGGGGTAGTGCTCGGATTGTGACTAATGGGTCTTTTGCACCCCAACAAATCTACTGTGTTTCTGCTTAACCATCATCATTAAAATGACTTGCTTTGAGGGTGCTCTCACCCAGATAAGAAGTATTCTTCCGCCCTTGCACCCATTGCCTGCAGGTTTTTAACAGGATAATTTGTCTAGAGGCATATTTCAGATTTTAATGTTTCCAGGTTAAAGATTCTGTTAAAGGAGCTCTAAAGGCTTAACTTAACCAGTCACAGCTGTCCTCTTCTCATAGATATTTCTAACCATTTCCTGTGACCTCTGGAATTTCAATTCCCTGACTGATTAAAAAGTATCTTTGGGAGCAATCTGGTATTTTAATCAGCATGGCAAAGAACTGTAGAATCTTCAGTGCTGAATATTCTGCACAGGGTGGTTCAAAGGCAACGTTCTCAAGTGGCAAACCAAGGGAAGCCCTCCTGCCCCCTTGGTATTAATTAAAAATAGCTCATCATGGCATTAAGCCTTCAGCACCACAGACGGTTTGCACGGGAGAGCCCAAAACCGACAGGTCATGCACAGATTCTCCAGGGCCTACATAAAAGCAACTGCAGAATCATTTCCATGCCACTTCTGTGTTTGTCCATCCACGTGGTGTCTAATGGGTTAATGAACTTTCTATCCATCTTTATGCATCAGCTAATAACATTCTAGAGTGTAAAGGCCTATTGGCTTTGCCTCAGGCCTTTATTATTCTACCCGGTCATTACTTGACCAGTACAGACCTCACTGGGTTATTTAATGGCTAAGCAATGCCTCCCCATGTTACATGCCTGTTCGGCAATTCAGACTCAGCCTCCAGCTAACGTCCTTTCCTCCAATATCTGTGCCTTGCACTCAATCAATAATAATATTGTTATTAACAATGCTGATTGTTCATAAGCTGAGAGACACTTCCCTCTTTCTGTGCCAAGAGAAGAAACTCAAACTATAATAAGAAAAATACAGCCACGGTCAACTAAAGGAATTGCCTTGAACTGAGTAAAAAAACCAAGCTAACTGTAGTTCCAGTAGCTGAGATTCTGGGTGCCAGAACTGCAGGCAGCTGGGCAAAATTTTCCTGCACAGGACAAACTACTGTTTGCAAGGAAGCTGACTGGGAAGAAACTGCTTTTAGCTGTGCCAGTCCTCTGCGGTCAAGTATACACAACAGATAGCTACTCTTCAAATACTGTCAGGTCTTGTAGCTTCGCCTTCCCTAACTATAGTTAGGCTTGGCAGAATTCACTTTTTTAAAAACATTTCAATGGATAATTTTTATTCTTAAGCATTTTTCATATTATTTTATATTTAAATTTCCACAGTTGGGCAAAATTATGAGTTTTAAGCATTTCTTCCTATGTTTATCTATTTATGTTTTCACACAATTTTACAGGAAATAATGTGCGGGTTAGACACTAATCATTCAATGACAGCAGACATTGAGATCCAAAAACTTAAAACTTTATAACTGTTAAAACACAAATTGTCCAAAATTTACAAAATAAATATCCTTCAATCAAATTCTAAGAAGTTCTCACACAGCAGTTTCTTACTTTGTATCTGTACATTTTAATTATTATCAGTGTAAATATTTTTCATGGGCTTGTGTCTGTGTGTGTGTATGTGCAGTGAAATCGATGTTTACTGACATTTACTGATAAAAATCTAATTCTTCCAAGTCTAAATCTAGCTGGTAAAAAACAGTGCTGCTGTCCAATGGAAAAAAATCACACTTCTGTCTGAAAATATTTCACCCACTATTGTCAAGGCTAACCCCTATGATCCCAGTCCTCAAGAGAGATAAGAGGAACAAACATTCCCTCTGTTTGTGGTGGTTGTGCCTAGTCCATTTCAATTTTTCCTTCTGTTAATTGGTTTCCCCCGGTGTTTGTATAAGTTTTAAACAGGAACAGGGAAGAAATTTTTTTTAAAAAAAAACAACAGGAAAATGTGATTGTAAAGTCACTGAAATTGGGGCTAGGAGCAGGACCTGGGATTGCTTCACATTCATTTTTTTGAATTAAGTAGATTTTAAGTTGACTGTGTCTCTTTAAAGTACAAAATGTCCCAATGAACTGCTAACGACAGCAGAGTGATATCTCATTATTGCTGTGTGAAAGGACTGTAGTTGTGTAGTTTAAGTGTCCAAATTTAAAGCTTTTGTGTTTTTTAAGCAATACAAAACCTACATTAGTAGAAATGTTTTCATTGTTAGTTAAAAACCAATTTTAATGAAAACCGCTGTTTGCTTGGATTTAAACATTCCTCTTCATTGGCTGCAACCCAAACATTGCAGCCTTGAGCAAGTGCCTGAGAACCAGAAAAGGAAACCAGCTAGCAACAAAAGTGAAACTGACCAGAGGACTGTCATTGGCCAAGCCAAATAGAATGCAAACAAAGAAACAAATTGCACAAATAGTCAGGGGGAGCATAGGGGTCAGATTCTCAGCTGGTATCATTTGGTGTAGCTCCACAGAAGTCAATGGATTACACCAGCTGTGGATCTAGCTACTAGATGTGCAAAATCTGATTTATTTTTATTTTTAAATAATCTTTAGTCTCACCAGCAGGACAGATGAGGAAATGTGTCCATTAAAAAGGCAAGGTTTTTATCCTGACAGTATCCCTTTAGTGCTATAATCCAAATGCTAAATATTATTATTATTATAGCATCCTATAATCAACAACTAGAATAATGTTTGCTAAAATAAACAATATTTTCTAAAAGTGGTAGATGGCTAAAGCATCAGAATCACCTGGGCTAACAAAATTCTATTTATCTGATGCCTGGGGAGTTCTCTTTCCTTTTTGCACTTTCCTCTGGTAAGAAATTGCGGAGCCCTATATCTCATCCAGCTGGATTTCCCAGGAGATGGTCACCATTTAGAATTTTCTGAGTCCACCTTCTTGAGACTCAAAGCTATTCTTATGGGTGCAATGGAGCCTATATGGACACCAGTGTATCTTGCTCATGGTATGAAAGAGGTTGGGGGAAAGAGGTCAAGGGGTTTTATTCCTAGCTCTGCCCCGTCTCACTTTGTGACCTTAGATAAGTCATTGACTTTCTCTTTGATTCCCAATCTACAGAAAAAGGATCAAAATAAATGTCCCATGAGGTGGGGAAGGACTGTTATCTCCAGTGAGGTTTTGAAATCACTAATTAATTAATTGTCCCCTAGATTCACTAATGTCTGCAACACTCTGAGGTCTAGGTAAGGAAGGATCTTTGAGTCTGCAAATCAGAGCTATGTGAATAACAGTTTCTGGCTCACTGGCCATTCCAAAATTTTAAAAATTTCTTTCCAGTCAACCTGAAAACTCTTTATTTTGAAATTTTCTGTGAATCAAAAAGTTAAAAATAAAATAGGCCAAATCGAATGTTTTGATTGTGCCCATTTTTAAATTTGTTTGCTTGGTTCTTTAATAAAAGTATAGCCAATTTTGAAGTGAAGAATCATTTTGAACCAAAAAGAACATTTAGATTTTTTTAGGGGCTTTTTTCGACGGAAACAATTTGGCAAAAGTGGCACAAATTCAGGGAACATTTCTATGTTGCTGAATCTGCATTTTTGGGGCAGAAAAAAGCTTCAGCAGAAAAACTTTGCTCAGTTCTTGTGCAAAGAGGTAGGAGACACTGGTGATGCTGGCACAGGGTTGAGATCTCACATTTGAGGGCAGGGTGCCATTTTCCTTAAGATGCACCGGCAGGAACCTGGTCTTTTTGTTTGTTTTGCTCTCCTTTTGGCACACTGAGCAGGGACTGTCCACTAGGCTCAGGTGTGTGTCTCCAACAAGCACGATTCCTGGCTGGTGCAGAAAAGGCCTCGGGCACTGCAGAATGGTGGGCCTTCCTGTCATCATCTTTTATGTATCTATTCCCGTAGCCATGTCCTTGTACACTGTTCCTGCCTCACTTCAATCCTAGCTGACTCTCTGCAGTCAATCAGAACTTTTGAACAGGGATGAATTTGGCCCAGGGTTTCCAAAATGCAGCAATAATATCCTGTTTCTAGTAGCTCTTTGTTAACGGAGACCTGACACAGTGGATAATCAGCCAAGGGACACAAATGCCAACACTCCTAGTGAGTAGGCAGCCTGAATAAAAAAATGGTTATTTCAGCTAATATGTTTGCTAAATAACATAACATACCATGATTACATTAAGCAGTTAAAATATGTAAATTATAAAATGGACATTGCAGCAACTTCTACTTTGAAAGACAACTCATTCCTGAGCCGCTGTGCCACATCAGAGACAGATCCAGTCCTGTGCCAAGTGCCAGGTCTGAGTGCTGATCCTTGCTCTGAGACTAGGAGTTGGGGCAAAATTTTCAGAGGTGCCTACGAGAGTTAGGAGCCTAAGTCCCATTGTCAAAAATGCAAAATACTTCACTTGGGAGGGAAAAATCAAAGGCACAGCTACAAAATGGGAATAACTGACTAGGTAGTAGTGTGCCGGGTTGGACCTCTTAAGGTGACATCTGATGTGCTGAGATACCACTGAGATCACCTGTTCTGTCAGCCAGGGAACCCTTTTTACCTGTCTTGTTAAGCCACCTCCAGCACACACACAGGCAGGGCCACACCCAGCTGCAGAACGACACAGACACTGAGATCAACTCTGAGGACACAGATTAAGTGACTTGCCCCAGCACTCTGGTGTCCGCCTCCCCTGGGGTGCAGACCCAAAGGTATATTAGAAAATCTGCCTCCTTCCTCAATGTGGAGGAAGGTATGCACAGTCTCCTATCCCTCCTCTCCCCCCAGTTATGAATTGCACAAACTGGGTTACATTATAAACAAGAAATAAGTTTATTAACTATAAAAGGCAGATTTTAAGTGGTTAGAGGAGTAGCAAACAAAACAAAGCAGATTACTAAGCGAATAAAACAAAACACACAAACTAAGCTTGTTTCACTAAAGAAATTGGTTACAAACAGTAATTTCTCACCCAGATATTGTTGCAGGCAGATTACAGAAAGTCTTGAAAGGCAGCTCCACTGGCCTGCAGCTTGAGACTTCAGGTATTTCCACTCACACACTGGAGCCCTCCCAGCCTGGGTTCAACCATTCTCCCCCAGTTCAGTTCTAGTTTCCAGGTGGTTTTTGGTGTCTCTTTGGGTGGGGAGGGAGAGAGAATCCTGATGATGTCATGCCCCTGCCTTACATAGCTTTTGTGTATGGCAGGAACCCTTTGTCTCCTGGTGGAAGAACACTGGCATTCCAAGGACTGGGTCCAGTACCAGATGACTCAGACCCATGTCTCTATAGGGCTGTGGCAGGCGTTACTTGTAGGCTGTCTGGAGCAACTACAAGAAGACTAAGCTCTTTCAGTCTATTGTCTTTGCTAATGAGCTATTAGCGCTGTCTGGCTTTTCCATTGTTGTACCTGAAGGGCTAGATGGGGGTGACACCCATAGTAACACATTTGAAATACAGGTACATACTCAATATTCCTAACTCCAGATACAGAAATGATACAGTCAGTAAATCATAACCTTTCCAATGATATCTTACATGAGCCATCTTGCATAAAGTATATCTCAGTTATGTCATCTCCATAGCATAAGTATATTTTCATAAGGAATATGGAGTGAAACGTCACAAGTAGTACTGCTGAAAAGGAGTTGGGGGTAGAGTGGAGCACAAATTGAATATGAATTGACAATGTGATGCGGTAGCAAAAAAGGTGAATATCATTCTCAGGTGTATTATATACAGGAGTACTGTAGGTAAGACACAGGAGATAATTGTCCTAATCTACTCAGCACTTGTGAGGCCTCAGCTGGAGTCCTGTGTCCAGTTCTGGGCATCGCACTTTAGGAAAGATGGGGACAAACTGGAGAGAGTCCACAGGAGACCAACAAAAATGATAAAAGGTTTAGAAAACCTGACCTATGAGAAAAGGTTAAAAAACCTGCATGTTTAGTCTTGAGAAAAGAAGACTGAAAAGGAATCAAACAGTCTTCATATCTGCTAAAAGCTGTTATAAAGAGGACTGTGATAAATCTTGTGCACTGAAGGCAGGACAAGAAGAAATGGGTGTAATTTGCAGCAAAGGCGATTTAGATTAGATATTAGGAATAACTTTCTAGCCATAAGGGGGTTCAGCTCTGGAATGAGCTTCCAAGGGAAGTTGTGGAATCCACATCAACGGAGGTTTTTAAGAACAGGTTAGACAAACACCTGTCAGGGATTGTCTAGGCTTACTTGGTACTGTCTCAGTACAGGGGAATGGACCAAATGATCTCTCATGGTCCCTCCCAGCCCTACATTTCTATGATTCTATAACTCTAGGAGATGAGGCTTTATGGAAAACACCAAATAGTGTCAGATTTGTGATAATGTCACAAGAGGAGGCAACAAGGGCAAATGCAAGACTATTACTGAGCTGAAATGAAGAATACAGCTGCTACTGGAATAAGCAATTAACTGAAATCTCTATTTCTGGGCATTTCAATGGCTGCGGGGTTTCAATTTGCCGACAATATTGGGCCTTGCTAAAAAAATTAAGGGCTAGTCATGTGATAAAAAGTTCTACAACCCCATTATCCCTGAGGGCTAAGACACTGCCCTATTGGCTGACAGGAGGTGCCTGGAAGGCTCCATCCCCTTTCTGTGGTGACAATGGAATAGCTGTGAGGGGCTTTTCTAGACCCCATATCCTCACTGGACATATGCTCCAGAGCCAATTGTGCAGGGAATTGGCTCCGCTGATTTCTCCTCTCCTACCTCAACCACAAGGTCTGCTGGGGTGGAAGGGATGATAAAGGAGCTGTCCCTTTGCCCTCTCCGTGGGGGCTCAGCCAAACAAGAGGGCCTGCTGGGGTGAGTGAGGGATGATCTTTGATCAGCATTCTATACATTTTGCCCAAGTATAGCCAGAGTGAGCAGCGCACTCGCCAATCAGAAGAATTCAATATGAGAGCCCAAAGCAAGGAACAGATGTCATTCCACTGGGATTATGGGCTTGTCTACACTGGTACTTTACCGTGCTGCAACTTTCTTGCTCAGTGGTGTGAAAAAACACCCCCCCGAGAACTGCAATTTTCAGGGCTGTAATGTGCCAGGATATACAGTGCACCAGCATTGGGAGCCGTGCTGGTAGCTATGCTCCTTGTGGAGATGGGAGCTCTCTCCCAGTGCTGGTGCTGTGACTACACAAGCCACATTAAAACGCTGCTGTGGCAGCACTTTAATGTTGCCAGTGTAGACAAGCCCTTACTAAAGAGATTAAGGGAATGAGATGCTCAACTCCCACTGAAATTCAGTGACATCTAACTCCCCTGGACTTCTTGGCATAGCCCAGCCTTTAGCTGTTTTAACTAGGAGCAGACACTAGAGTGAATTAGCAAAAAGCACAGTTTTAATAGGCACCTAAATTATTTTCATTGCAAAAATGAGATATGGCAGTTCAGCTAATTAAACTAGCATCCTAGAGCAATGTCTGTGCGTACTAGCAACTGCGGTGCCATGATTATACGTCAGTATCTAATTCAGCCATTGTGCTAATAGCATATTGGACTTGTTTTTAAAAGGAGAAAATGCAAAAGATGAAATATCTGAAACTTTCCTCTTTAACCAATTGAAATAAAAAAGGCAGCTCTATTTGAATTAAAGTGACGGCTGTAAACAGAGTGAGTCTGTCGTCAGACAGGGATGTATAAATAAATGTGGTCACAGGTATACGAAGGTTCTGTTTATAAACAGCTCATAAAGCGTTCATAAATGATTAATTGATGTTTTAATAAATGGTTAATCAATTGTTATAGAGTCCAACAGGTCAATAAGGTGTTCATACCCCCGGAGTTATTACCATCTGCAATAGCTTCCTCTGATGCCATTGCAACCATCTGTAGCACACAATGCTCATGTCTATAACATGCTGATAACACTTTCTAACAATGTATTAACCTTTGTAAATTAAACTGTAATATAAAATGTCACCAGAAATGTTTTTGATCTGGGTCAGATTCTGATCTAATATACAGCAGTGTGAATCTGTAACGGAGCCACTAGGAATTTGAATGGCAGCACTCCTATTTTTATGGGGGTGTAAGTTTATTTTGTAAATAGACAAGTCATCTCTCTTAGGTACTCATCTGGCTCCCCTCACCACAGCATCTGAGCATCTCACAGTCTTTAACAAGCAAATCCCCACAATGCCCCTGTGAGGCAGAGAAATGTCATTATTCCCATTTCACAGCTCGAGAACGGAGGCACAGAGAGATTCAGGAACTTGCCGAAGGACATGCAGCATGTTGGCGACAAAGCAGGGATTTGAACTCAGTCTGCTGAGACCAAGCCTAGCACCATGATCACTGAACTGTCCTTTCCCTCACTGCACCTTTTGTTGTGGCCTAGCTATAAATGTAAGGGGCTGACAACCCTACTTCAAAAGGGGAGCAAATAAATATTTAACAATGCTCACAATTACCTAGTAAAGTGCTCACAGTATTTTCCTTGGAATCCACAAATCCCCATTGTTCTCCATTGGTTTTCATGAACCAAGCTGAATTCATGTGTCTGTGAGACTCAGTCCAGTTCCTTGTGGACAGGCATCCCCATCATAGAAACCATCACTAGAGGTGGCACTGATTGCCTTGGAAGAGAGGCCAACAGCTGTAAGAGGGTGGAGAATGAAGCATCATCTTGCCCCTAGATGGGGTCCCTCCAGGGCAGGAAGGGAACACGTTCGTGTGGCATTTTTGCAATAACTTGACCAACCACTGACCAGGCTGTAGCCATTCTGTGGACAGACGATGAGCCTCTAGAGCCATCTGACTGGTGCCTTCCCCCAGCAGTAAATTCACTGCCAAACAATTACATTGAGGTAAATTAATCTGGAGTGAATAGAAATTATAACTAACAATGCAAGTTAATATGCTTCACCTCTCACACTATATGGGTAGAAACTACCTCCACGCAGAGAGCCAACATAGATACCGTGCAGTGCTGAAGTCCCATTTCAGCTCTATTCTCAGGTATCTAAGTGCCGCACAGTTTTGAAACAGCTTTTAACACATGGGTGAATTTCACCCTAGAAGAATCCCAGTGCATATTAGCTGGAATTAGTATTTTATCATCTTGCTATAAACTATATTCATAGCAAATGAACAGTCACGGAGCAGCCACCCAGTTGCCACCAATTGGTAATGCCCACTTCCACCCCAGGCACACAAAAGGAATGTTCCGTTCTTCTGATTTCACTTCCTGTCCTCAGAACGTTCCCTGTGTCTGGGAAGGTGAGATTCCCACCACCATGCCAGATAATGCAGGTAGCAAGTCCCAAGGGATCACCTGAAACCTGAGTACTCAAAAGTGAAAGGGAACCATGTACCAGCTTTGCCTGAAAGTGCTCACCATTTGTCCACAGCTTGTTGTAATGTGCTGTCTTTCAAGGCACGAGGGAGGGATATTGTTCTCTTGTGTTTGGGATCATAGAGGGGTTAAGGGACCTCCTGCTAACAAGGGACATCTGCTTTAGCTCAAGTTGTACAGGCCTGTATTTTGGAAAGGAAGGACTTAAATACAGCCAGCTGACATTTTTTGTTTGTATAATTTTTTTAATGAGAAAAGGCATTTTTCATCAAAATGGAAATTTCAGATGGAAATATACATTTTCAACCATAAGTTTGGGGGTTTCACCCCAAAAATAGAAAACCAAAAATTTTGCAGTGAAAAAATGTTTGTCTGAAGAGTGAAAAGATTTTGTTTTACAGGCCAATGTTTTTCCAGTTTTGGCCACATCATTTTCAAGTTTGGGTCTCCTTTATTTGTTAAAAACCTCTGAGACAAAATTTTGATGAAAACAAAAAAAAATTACCTACATTTTTGGCAGAAACAAAATCCATTTCCCTACCAGCTCTGGACTCAAGTTCTAGTCCCAGTTGCCCACTCCTTTGGGAATAGGGGAAATTTATCTAATCGTATGTCTGTGGTCTGCAGACCATTGAGCCTTTGCACTGTGATACTTTGTGGTGGGAGTGAGTCAGGACAAGGAAAAGTCTTGATATATTTCAGTTTGAATTAATACTCAATCTGACGCAGCGTGGAGGCTGCATCTTCAGACCCTTGTAAGGTGTCCACCTACACTTTAAGGGAAGAAAGGACAAATTCAGGGCAGAGTTGACTTGTAAGGGGCAACATCCACCATGGTAGAGTCATAATACAAAAGCATACATTTGTACAATACTGCAGTGTATGACTCTTTGCATGATTATTGCTGAAATATAGGACAGAGGGTGTCCCACATTGACTTGATATGGCAGGGGAGATATTAGGCACGAGATAAGGGACATCCCTTAGAAGAAAGGATGGGGGAATCCCCCTAGCCCTAGAATGAGAGCCCCTAGTCACTTCCTAGTGATTGCTGTACCATCAGCCTCAACATCAGCATCATCATGACAAATCTCAAAGGGAAGTGGACCCCTTGCAGATCGAGCACCAGCTGGGTCAATCTGTAGCTAGGTCCTTAAAGGTGGTCTGACTGGAGATTCAGTTTATGTCCATCATTGGCTATCATAGCGCACCACCAAAGCTTTTGTTGATCATGTGATTGCTGGCTGCGTAGCAGCATTCCTTGGTAAATGTGCTTCATAATTTGTTGATCTTCCAACCTAATAACACATCTGTACTAACAAAGCCGCCAACACTGAACCTGTGCTGACGGAGGTGGTTGGGGGTTCGCTACAAATATCTTCATTTCTGATCATGTCCTGACATTAACATGGAGCAGCTGACTGCTCTAGCTGACCGCCAAATAGTCCTGGCTTGGCTAGCAAAGGAGGTGGGCCTGGGAGATGGCCTAAAGTGCTATCTAGGAGGTTGGGGGAGTACAGAGAGAAAATGTTCCATCTAGGAGTTCTCCCAGGATGACAGATGTCTCGCCTCTACCCCAGCTCTAGAATTTCCACAAAGATGTAGAGTCACTCTTTGTAAAAATGATCTGTTCTAGATACAGCCCAAACCACAGAGCTCCAACCCAGCTTTGGGTCACGTCAAGCTTCCAGGGTGTTTGCATGAGGATTTGGGCTCATTATAAAGACAGGATCCATACCTGAAGTTGAAATCTAGGTCCAGATTTGGATTCTAAACACCTCTGGCTTCTGGGGATATATTTAGCTGGGTTTGTGGTTTGGGCCACTCTAAATAAAACATAGACATTCATCCACATGAGCCATTAAATTAACCCCTTGTGATGCAAAGAGTGAATCAAATAATTGTAATGGTGATTTTTTTCAGATTAACTTGTTTTATTATAATTAGAATGAACTTTTTTGTGGTGAATCATCTCTGGAGGCCAAGTCCTTTGTCCACAGAACAGCTCCAACAGGACAACCTTCTGTCATACATCACTCCACCAGTATGCTTCTACATTGGCCTGGAGAGACAGCAGCTAAGAGGTTGGAATAGTTCAGTCTCCATGGTCTGTCCAACTCTCACTTCTCTGCTGAAACTACCATAAAGGGGAGCCACTAGTGCCAGCTGGGATGGTGTGATCTGTGGTGTAGAAACCAATTTGAGACCACTGTGCTCTTTCACTGAGGCCCCTGGATGGCTGTCATATGGTAGTGACTTTTAGTCACTGAAGGACTGGATCACATCAGAACTGAAGTGAAAGGCTCCATCACTCATTTCCAACCCGAGCCAGCCAGTCCTCTGTTTTTGCCACTACTCCACATTGTTAGTTGCTACTGAAATGTGGGGACAAAATGTAGATGGGATGCGAAACAAGAGCACGAGCCTGAACAGGCTTCTCCTTCTTTGAAATCTTCAATCCCCGGTTAGACATTCCAGAAAGCTCCAGGCTACCTCAGTCCCTTTCTCTGAGGAACAGGTTCCATTACTTCATTCTCCACCCTCGTACACCTTGTGCATGGCAGAGACTGGCTTTACCCTTCTTTTAAGGAGAAATCTAATTACAGACGTCGCTTTAAAGGGACTATCTTGATCATCCAGTTTGATTTTGTGCATAACACAGGTCCTAGAATCTCACTCAGTGATTTCTGCATCTATCCCACTGCTGAATGAACTAGTGTATGTTTTAGGAACACATCCAGTCTTGATCTGAAGGAGAGTTTACCACATTTCCAATAATCTTTTCCAATGTCTAATTGCCCTCGAAGTAAAGAGATGGTGTCCTGTTTTCCACTTGAATTTTGCTGACTTCAGCTTCCAGATATTGATCTTGTTCTCCTTCTGCTTAAAGCAAAGAACCTTTTAGTATCAGATACCGTTTCCCTGTGAAACTGGTTACCATTCATGACATACATAACAGGCTCCTACCTAGGTTATTAGACCAGTACCAAGGTGGGCAGGATGTGCTGAGAAGGCACAAACCAACAAGCAGAGAAGGAACCTGGAGGGGGGATGTAACAACTGAAACAATCTCAAGAGAAGTTCCATTCACAATATTTCAAGACTAGTGTGGCTGTCACTGAGTCAACCAGCAATAAAATCCCAACAGGAGCAGAAGAGAGAAAGTAATGAATCAAGGATGACCCGAGAGAGCTCTAGAATACTCCAGATGTGGCATCAAATTTCAGCAGATGTGACAGAGAGAACAAGTGTCTTGCTGCTCATACTGATTGTGTTTCCTAGCCCATTCTTACCATGTCCTCTAATTTATTATCTCCAGAGGTCCCTTTTGATGCCAGCATTGGGCACTGTCTCCTTTCAGCTTCTTCACTCCTCATCCCTGCTGCTGACATACTGAGTGTGCATACATTAGCCGGGGAGCCATGGACACACAGCTGCACATCTTCACTGGGACACTATTGCAGTCTTCCCACATCTGGAGGCTGGTTTACTACAGAGCCATTGAATCAGCCTTCAGCCTCACACAACTCCATTACCACTTAAGAGCAGGCTGGATGTGGGAAAGCAAACTCTCCATAACAGAAGCAGCAGTACACAGGTGTTCCTTACCATGACCTTGTGCAGGTGGTCAGCTTAATCTGGGAAGAAGTTCTAGCTACTGTGTAATAGAAACTGCAACCCCCCCTAAAGGCTGAAACAGAAAATGCAGTAACAGGATCAGACAGTTGGAGGTAATGAGGTGGCTGGTGAGCTCATTAAATGTGCCACCTAAAAAGGTAGAATCTTATGCTCAAGAACTTTAAGACTGCCTGGAAACGGGGTGAAGGCCAGGTGAGTGGTTCAAAGCAATACTCCTGTTTATCCTCCACTGTGGAGAACAGGTTTTAAGTGGCAGTGAAAACTCCAGACCGGTTTCATTTCTCTTGCAGGCTAAGAAATGCTGCTGTATGGCCCAGAAGGAGTGAAAAAGAAGGTGGGCAGGGTTATTTATTATTTGTTGCGTGACAATGTGCTTGGAGCTGTAGCTCCCGAAATGAGACACGAAGCTCTCCTTTGTGAATTTACAATCCATCTGAAACACAAACAGCTACAGACGATTCACACTTTGGGGACAGAAGTTGGAAGCCGAAATGTTCAGGGGAGATCAGTGCTGTTGAACTGATACCGGAACAAGCACGTGGGTCAAGGAGCATAGAAGACTTAATTTAATGATACAGAGAAAAGAAAATGTGTCCTGGCAGAGTCCTGGCAGTAACTGTGGATGCTGCAGGCTCCATCACTGTATGTTGGGGGGAGCAGCCTCACTGGTGAATTGCATTGGAAGGTAGGAAAGTGAGTATCACTAGGCAGCATGAACCATCAAGTGGTGGCAATGGAGCTTGAAGAAGATCAAACAGCCATATGTCCACTCTGGTGTTTGGCAAGTGTTCAAATAGTGAAGATGCTGAGTAAAAGCAAATAAGGCTGGTCAATAATTTTCTGTGCAAACATTTTTTTGACAGGAAAATGGGGTTTTGAGAAAACAAATTTTCACAGAAAGTGTCTGCTTTCTGCAAAACATATTTTTTTGTCAGAAAACCAAAAGAACCCCCACAAAACTAACCATTTTTTAACCGAAAATGGTTTGTTTTTTGCCTGAAAATGTTCATGGGTTTCAAGTTTTTCAAAAATGTTCCAGGGAGAAACCCTCCTATTTTCTCACCAGCTCCATAAGCAAAGGCTTGCTGTGGTCTGGCTGAATGAAGATGGGCTCCATTTCAGTGGGAAGTGGAGCAGACGACGTGTTCTGAATGCAAATGGAGTACAGGAACTCCGCACTTAACGTTGTAGTTATGTTCCTGAAAAATGCGACTTTAAGCGAAATGATGTTAAACGAATCCAAGTTCCCCATAAGAATTAATGTAAATAGTGGGGGTTAGGTTCCAGGGAAATTTTTTTCACCAGACAAAAGACTATATATATATATGTATATATATATATATACACACACACATACACTCACTATAAGTTTTAAACAAACAATTTAATACTGGTACACAGTGATGATGATTGTGAAGCCTGGCTAAGGTGGAGGAGTCAGAGGATGGGATATTTCCCAGGGAATGCCTTACTGCTAAATCAGGGGTTCTCAAACTGGGGTTCAGGACCCCTAAAGGGGTCATGAGGTTATTACATAGGGGGGTCGTGAGCTGTCAGCCTCCACCTCAAAGCCTGCTCTGCATCGAGAATTTATAATAGTTTTAAGTATATTAAGTGTTTTTAATTTATAAGGGGGGGGGGCACGGTCAGAGGCTTGCTATTTGAAAGGGGTCACCAATACAAAAGTTTGAGAACCACTGTGCTAAATGAACTAGCAATTTGTTGAGCCCTCAAGGGTTAACACTCACACTCTTCTCCTTTAAGTATCAAGAGGGAGGTCAAAAGTACATTATTAATTAGATCTGCAAGCCTCCCTCCCTGTATTCCCTCTGCTCTATGGAAGATGGGTAAGCGGGGTGTAGGAGCAGGGGGAAGGGAGACACCTGACATTAGCGCCCCCCTCTTCCTCACCCCCCACCCCGCAGCAAGCAGGAGTCTCAAGGAGCAGCTCCAAGGTAGAGGGCAGGAGCAGCACATTGCAGTGGGGAAAGGGATATGAACTGCCGGCAATTGATAGCCTGCTGGGCAGCTGAGGACGTTAGAAGGGAACACTTCACAACTTTAAATGAGCATGTTCCGTAATTGATTAGCAACGTAACAACGTAAACCAGGATGACTTTAAACGAGGAGTTACTGAATTATTCCAACAACATCTGGAGATGCTCAAAAGCTGTGAGTGAATGAGTGCTGGATCCTGGTTCATGAAGACAAAGACTTCCCAGTGATGTCTAGAGGAGGCTGAGTAAGTGAAGAAATCCCCATGAATGGCCACCATGGTGTGTAGGGGATCCATCTGGCAGACACTGACTGTGATACATTTATCATGGAGGAATAACCTCTGAGGTGAACAATGTTTTTAGTGACTGCTGAAACTACAAGGCAGCACAAAAAGGAGAGTCTTGGTAATATGTCTTGGCCATGGGACACGTGCTGAGCCCACCATGGATGGGCAAACAAACAAAAATTAGTAGAAATGGTGTGAAGATTCGGTGACTCTTGGAGAAGGAGGATGATCCAATTAGGAGGAATTGGGGAAAATTTGAGGCCTCTTTTCAAGGAGCTATGGGGAACAGCTGGAAAAAAGAGGACACAGCAAGTGGCTCCATAGATGCCTACTGAGAGTAAAGTGTAAAGCAGGGTGGGACCTGATTTAAAGTTTCTGATGTTGGGATCCCAGAACAGCTGGCATCACACAGATGTTTCTTCCCAGCTGGAGGCTCTCCTCTGATCACTTAAACATACAAAATCATTTTAAAATCCAGTTTCCTTATGTTGTGAGCTTTTGAGATGAGCAGAACAGGGCTGCTTCCTTTCCAGATGCAAAGATCACGTCTGCTTTGCTAAGCAACCGTTCTTCCCCCTCCATCCCACATTTTCCTCTCTTAATCAGAACTATTGGCATTTTCTTATGGCAAATAACCCTCGCCAGGTCCCACAATTAATGCTTAAAAGCTTGAATCATGCAACCCATGGCTATGAAAACAGCAGGGACACAACATTTGCTAATAGCCAATGTAGGCCCCGCAGCGAAAACACACACCATGGGAAAAATAGTTCGTATTGATCAGAATTTGTATGAGCCTGAAAAATCCCTCCCCTTCCTCTCTGTCTTGTCCTGTTCTTCTGTTTCAGTATCAGTCAAACCGAAAGGCAAGGAAGGTGAACAACCTGGAAAAGCCACAGAGGGCAACCAGGGCAGGGTCATTACACATGACACTTTCCATGATGGAGTGATGGGCTATAGGATGTCTATCACTGGAAGCATCTGCAGCTTGTAGCATGGGAAGTGCTTTCTGGTTCCTTTGGTTTAGATAGTAATTTAGAAGACTGCAGGTTCCTTGGGGGAGAGGTGATTGTATTTGCCTTCCTGTCAACCAATGATAATGTTGGGGCTACGTAAATCCTTCTCCCACTTTCACTTTCTTTTTGCCCTTGGTTATTTGTCAGGACCGTGTCCAAAAGAGCAGGCGTGTGGCCCGCTCTGTCCATCTCGCAGGCAGGAGCGGAACAGGAGAACATGGTGCATCATGATGGCCATTGTCCAGCTTTGGGATTTCAGCCTGAGCAACCTGCATAGGTGTGTGTGTGTGTGTGTGTGTGTGTGTGTGTTTGTTTTAGCCTGCGCACATCCTGTGGAAGGTGACATGTATGTAGTGTGAGGAGCGTGTATGGGGGGAGTGTCTATGACGGCAAGCACAGTGCTAGGCAGGAACGATTTGGGGTGGAGGAGGAGTGTACAAAAGTGAGTAATAAATTAACAGAATAGCAATCCCACTCTTCAGCTCTCTGGTGTTTTTCAATCCAAGGATCTCAATGCACTTTACAAAACATTAATAAGGTCTGCAACTGCATTCAAACCACCTGCTGAAAGCTCTTCTCAGAATGGTTGAGATCATTATTCCCATTTTACAGATGGGGAAACTCAGGCACAGAAAGATTTTGACTCCCTTAGGATTAAAAAATGAACTGCTGGCCAGGCTGGAAATCCAGGAGACCTGAACTTAAATCCTGCATCCTAACTAGTAGGCAACATTCCCTTCCATGGAAAAAATGTTTACCAGTTTCCAGCCAGTCATGTTTCTTCTAATCACGTGTTGTATTAGCAGGCCGATGATGCTCCCTGGCTATTAAAGACTCAGGATGAAATCTTGGCCCCACTGAAGTCACAGACAAAATTCCCCTGGATTTAAATGGAGACAGAATTTCAACTCTTAATGTAAGTTATTTTCTGGGAAACAGAATAGCCCATTAAGAAATGTCATATGGGGGTGTTCTTCCCCAACTTCAAGCAATTAAAAATACTCATAACAACCCCTCTGGGAGCTACAATAAGAAAATGGAACAAACTATTTGTATTCCAGTAAGATTAGAGACATGAATCAGGTACAAGATGCTGGACACATGGAAATGAATCAGTACCGGCAGGGGTTTTAAAATGCCATTTTATTCTCACTAGGAGAGCCCTGACTGCCTAGCTGATCAGATCTACATGACTGAGCATGTTCTCTGATGCTTCAAGCAGAGGGTCCAGTGTGTATTATTTAAAGACAAGATGGACGGGAATAGGGCTGCAGTGCTGATTTGCATTTACAGAGCATCTTTAAGCCATTCTGTGGAAGGGAAGCCCAGGAACTTCCCCCAAGTCACATAGTAAGTCAATGGAGGGGACAGAAGTAGAACCCAGGAGTCTTAGTGGCCAGGCCCCTTGCCTTATGAATTAGTGCAAAGCATCCGCTAAACTATGGGCATTTTATCCAGCTCATTTAGCTCTCTGAGGACATTCCCAGAATCCTGTGGGAATACATCATTGTGAGGCAGTGTTTTCTAATGGATAGAGCACTGCCCCTGGGTATAGGAGACATGGGTTCTATTTCTTACTTGACCTGGCAGCTGAGTGACCTTGGACACATCACTTCAGTCCCCTGTGCCCCAGTTTCCCTACCTGTAAAATGAGAATAATGATACTTGACCTCCTTAGCAAAGTGCTGTCAGATCTACTGGTGAAAGTCACTATGTGAGAGCTAGGCTAACTCTCTGCTCTTATTGCATGATTTGGCTAGGCCTGAAAATAAAATGTCTTGAGTGGGTACCTGTCCCCTCATAAAGATCTGGATGTCTTTCAGTAGAATACATATGATGCAATTGCTACCATCCCAACCTCAAAGGAAAATGACAGGTCTCACCAGAGCAGGTGAGAGAAACCTGAAACAACACAGCAGGTCAAAGCTTTCGGCAGCTAGTTGGGATCCAGTTGCAGACCTTGTTCTTTAGGAACCCTGAGCGAGGGTTTAGGGGGTTTAATCACGAAAGAGACACTACAGCTGATGAAGCATCAGTGACACATGGTAGCTGATCGGAGTACTGCAGTGCTGGGACTATTCCAGTCCAGGGCTTGTAGATCATAATGTTCCAGATCCCCTAAGAGCCTAAGCTCAGGTTTGAGGCAACCCAAGCAAATGATTCAGACATCATAAATTGAGCATCACAGCTTCAGTCTAGAATGAGGCGAGAGAATCAGAGAGTCACAAGGGAAGGGATCAAGTAATAGATCTGGGATTGAGATCTGATCTTCAGATCTGACAAGAGGGGGAAACCATGGTGCATCATGGGAGATGTAGTCTGGCCAGGGAACAAGGCCCCTAGAGGAGAATGTGTGTATGAGGAAATCTAACTACATCTCCCATGAGGCACTGTCATGACATTTCTGAATAGCTTTTGGCTGAAAGTTTTTGGATTTGGGTTAGAAATTTGGTTTTTGAAATTTCATCAAAAATTTTAAATTTTCCATGGAAATTTTTAACAAAAATGAAATTTGTTGTTAAAGGTTTCTGTGCGAACCCATCTCCCATTTTCCAACCAGCTCTACACATACAACCATCTGTTCTATGCAATCCGCTGCCTCATTCACTATGCACCAACCATGTTCAGTAGTGATTAAGGCCGGAGTCCTCCACACAACAGCCTCCTTAACTACACTACTGTCACAAAGGGGATATGGGCAATCATACCTAATGGTTGGAGCAGGAGCAAGACAGAGCCAGAGTCAGGAACCAAAGCCAGGGGGCAGAGCTGGAGACAGGAAACCAGTATGGAAGCAGGGCTAGACCAGTCTGGGCATAGGAAAAGAGCAAGGCTGGGAATAAGGCAAATTGATTGCACAAACTCCAGGGAAGTCACTGGAAACAAAACCTGCTGTGGTTAGAAAGAAAAGAGGGACTTTTGCTGAGGGCTAGGTTGGGAGCCTCTTCCTCATTCTGGTGAACTGTTACTAAAATAGGGACTCCAGAGCACTATCCTTGCTTAACAACTCACACTTGAGAGCACAGAGATCACACTCTGGCCTATGGATTGTAAGTGTCTTTTGGATTGTTTAATGGTACCTCTGAGAGTTATTCTCTCTCCAACTCTTGCTGTTTTTCACTCACCACTTTTACTGTCCTTCTCTCCATCTATGCCATTCTCTCTCTCCTTCCTTCTCTCTCTCTCTTCTTCACTCTCTCTCCTTCCCTTGCTGTTGCAGTCCCTCTTGCTGACCTGGCCCTTGTCCCTTTTTTCCCCTCCCTCCTTCATTTACTTCTTGAGGCTGGAGAGGCTGCTCCTCCACCCTTGAGGTGGAGGGTGCAAGGATGCTGTAAATCCCAGGCACAGGTGCAAAGTCCCTGCTGTGTTCCTGCCCCCCAGGCACATTCCCAATAACGCCTTGTCTGATAGCCCAGTGGAAATAATGTATTGTGGCAGGTGGAGAAATTCAGCAGACCAAGAAGATCTGCTAGTGCAAGAACTACTCTGAAACCAGGAGCACAAACATCTGTCCTTCTTCTCCGTGGACCTGATCCAAAGCTCATTGACTTCCATTGACTTCATCTCTCCATCTGCGTATTTTTTCCTTCTCTTGCTCTTACACTATTTCTCACTCTTTCCCTCTCCCGTGGTCTCCTTTCTCAGTGTTTCTGCCTTTTGCTCGCTCTTTCTCTCTCTCTCTGCTGCTTTGAGGAGGGTAGAAGTGGCAGGATCAGTTCAAAGAGAGGCATGTTGTGTTTGCATGTAAGCCCTTGCCTCTCTCCTGTATCAAACCAGCTACCCCTTCAGCAGACTGTCCTGCTGTCCCTCTTAATGGGGCAGGGGGGAGAAAGGCATTTTTCAGGCAGCATGGGAGGAGGAGGAATCAAGTGCACAGAAATGGAACAACCAGTTCCAGTTTCCCAGCAAATACTTCTGCAGCCGCCTCTGGCATATAAACAGCAAATGTTTGTGCAACTGACCTGCAAACACCCTGCGTACTCCAGCAGGGCTGAGACTCCCAGCTTTCAGCTCCACCAGCACTTGATTCAGCTTTTCTTGCCTTTGAAAAAGGACAAAATCTATCTTCAGCTTTTTGAGGGGAAAAGCATGAATAGACCTGTCGGTGTTAACTTACGGCCTCGAGTCTTTCACCCACGTAAATCAGGAGTAATGCCACTGAGCAGTGCAGTTACAATACTGGGGTGAGGAAGAGGAGAACTGGGCCCATGCTGTGCACATGTAAGGGTGGGCTTTTCAAAGGAATCTGTAAGGGAATTAAGTGCTCAAGTACCTAAGGCCTGGGCTACACTAGTGGGGTGGGGTGGGGTTTGAACTAAGGTACCCAACTTCAACTACGCTATTCACGTAGCTGAAGTCGAACTATCTTAGTTCGACTTACCTGGTCATCCCCATGGCAGCAGGTCGACCACGGCAGCTCCCCCATCGACTCCGCTTTCTCCTCTTGCGGAGCTGGAGTTCTGGAGTCCATGGGAGCGCTTTCAGGGATCGATTTATCATGTCTAGGCGAGACATGATAAATCGATCCCCGATACACTGAACACTACCCTAAAGCTTGGGAGCCCAAAATCCTTATGCCTGAAAATCCCAGCAATATGGAGTATGTGTACAAAGTGTGTGTATAGATAAACCTATCATTCTTCATGGGTGGAACTGAGGGCATTCTCTGCTGACAATATAAATCTCAGCAAGTCACAAGAATCCTGAGTGCATGTTAGAATTGCATCCCCATAACAATCAATGCAGCTTGGATGCATTTTATTTTTTAATATTAGTTGGGATTTTCTTTCCCTGAAATTCTGGATGTGCAAAGACCAGATATTTGCACATGCAAATCTGATGCCAAATTTAGCTGATTGCTTGAATACCATTGTGAAAATCCTTGGGGCTTTGCCCATGCGAAAGCCAGAAAGCAAATCTCACCTTATCTCTCAAGGTAATCTATCGGCAATTTTTACTTTGGAAACTGTGGCTTTAGTGAATATAATATAACATTTTTATTCCTCCAAATCAAAGCTACTCACCATCCTGCAAAATGCATTCTGTACGTCTTCAGCCACTTACAAATGTTGCTATATCTCTCAGGGTTTCTAGCACAGACCAGGCCTAACATGCAGTTAAAAACTGTAAGTAATACCAAGTAATACTTTTACTGACAAAGAAAATGGTTAGAAAAAACAAAATTGTATGTCTGGATACTAAATCCAGGCCCCTGGAATGCCTCTCCCGCCCCCCTCCACGAAAACAGGCAAGTTCTTATAATAAAAAGCAAATGGGGGCCCACTTGAGCTGCTTTGGGTGCTAAGCAATTGCTTAGTCTGCTCTTGCCTAGCGCCGGCTCTGGTCTTGGTTGAGGGGAGGCTGAGCTGGAGTTGGGTGCGAGGTGCCTGGCTGAGAGGGGTAACTAACCCTATTCCTGCTTTAGGTCACTATCTCATCGCCTACAACCAGCGTGACTCTGCTCCCCTGCCAGACTAATGAAGGCATCACTGCCTCACCCTACATCCTGAGTGTCACCTGTCTCCTGCTTCATCCCTGTACCATCTGTATGGCGCTTTGCCCAGACACTTAGAGAGCCGGGCCAGCAGCTTCTGAGCCCTCTGATCTCTCCCCACTGCCCCTGCAATGTCTGTTTCTATCTCCCCCACCACAGTTTTTCCTCTCTTTCCCCCTCTCCTCTGCCCCCCAGCCCACGTGGCAGGGCTGGGTTGAGACACTGCCCAGGGCTGGGCCTGGAGCCAACTAGTCTTCACTCTCCCCTCTCCCGGGATTGGGCTGGACCCAGGAGTGAAGCAGGAAACCCCTAAAGCACAGTTTGCCCTTCCACCCACATGTATGACTTGTGTCCATAATGCGCAGGGAGGTGTTCCTGGCCCAGCCCCGCAGGAGAGTCCCAGATCCTGGAGCCAGTGAGTGAGGAGAAAGCAGGACTAGGGTTGTCAGGTGTTCAGTTTTCGACTGGAATGCTCCATTGAAAAGGGACTGTGGCGGCTCCAGTCAGCACCACTGACTGGGCCGTTAAAAGTCTAGTTGGTGGCGCAGTGGCTAAGGCAGGCTCCCTGCCTGCCCTGGCTCTGCGCAGCCCCCGGAAGCAACCGGCATGTCTGGCTCCCAGGCACAAGGGCAGCCACGGGGGCTCCATGTGCTGCCCCTGCCCCGAGTGCCGGATAAAGTGGCATCGTGGATATGGCTGCTGAAATGCCACCGAAAGCTGTGGAGCGCCTCCCCAATTACGGACGGCGCGCTGCCCCCCCGTGTTCGGCGTCCTAAGCTCCTGCTTGGGATGCTGGTGCCTGGAGCCGGCCCTGGACCCAGGTTATGTGCAGTGCTGAACTTCTACAACATTTTCTGTCGGAGGCAGTCAAATGTTTTACAAGTGCTCCTGAGTTAGCCCCTGCCTGATCCCCTGAGAACTAGATCAAGAGTATTATTATCCCCATTTGACAGGTGGAGAAGTTGATGCATAAAAGTGGGGAAGATACTTGCCCAAAGTCCCAAGGAGAGACAGCGGTGGAGCCAGGAACAGAGCCAGGTTTTCCAGAGAGTGATGTCTGTGCTTGAGCCTCAAGACTGTTGAAAATAGGAGCTTTCTTTGCTATGGGTCCATCTGTTCCCATTGCTCATTTCCCCCGGAGTCCCAGTCCTCTGGGCCATCGCAACTGGTGGCTGTAGAAATGACTGTCACGTCCCAGAAGGAGTCAGTGTGACTCACCTTCCTGTGAGGTGCTAGCGTGAGCTAGTGATTCGAGCAGGGCACCAGAAAAGGTGTGGGTAGATTCAGCGCTGCATCTCCAAACACTCTGTACAGAAGGCAGAGGCTGGGGGTGTAGAGTGGTGGCGGGGGAGGGGGGCCATGAATCACCTCAGTGGAGTCTATTCCCATCTTTGCTACTGACTCCCCGTGTGACCTTTCACGAGTTACTGCCACTCTCTCTGCCTCCATTTTCTCGTCTTGCTAATGGAGTGATGATACTCTCCTTTGTAAAGTGCTTGGAAGAAGGGAAAGAAATCTGGAAAACCACAGTTCCCCTAATGGTCTTTAAAGGGGCCCGATTCTCCAAGGACACGCACTCAGTACTCTCTGTAAAGCAGGCCCTCAAGGCTTCCAGTACTGTCTGCAAACTCTTTAATAGAAGGGCCCAGGTGCAGCGGCTTGACCTGAGTGGTATGGCGGAGGGTGGCAGGGGGGAGTGTTCTGCAGACAGATCCTGACCAGAGGAGAAGGTTTGCATGGGAGTCACAATGCCACTTTGGAGGGAGCAGGTTTCCTTCTGCAAAACCTTTTCCCATTCCCCCTGGAGGGCTCCTGAATTTCCAGACGACGGGAGCTGAGCAGATTGCTTCTCCTAATGGCTCCAGCTGTCTGTGTCAGTGGCAACCTGGAGAAGCCGCTTCCACGATCCCCTGCTCCTCCTCCTTCCCAGGGCTGTTTGCTTCCATTTGCAGAGCTGGCAGCATGCACGCAGGTGTCCCAGAGTTAATGCCAAACAGACTCCAAGAGCTTGTTAGATCCCACAGGCTGTGGCTGCAGGTAGGAAGGCAGCTGCTCCTTCTGGAAGAGCTCTGCCTCCCTCTGCACAATCGTGGGGTCAAATCTGCCCTTGGATCTGCATGGACAGCTCCCATTCATGTCAGTAAGAGCCTCTCGTGTAAGTCTCAAGGCAGGATTGGACCCCTAGAAATGAAGTGGATTGATTTCATGAGGAGTCCTTGTTTTCTGTCTTCACGTTGCAGAAGAATGGTCCCTTTCCCCAGAATCACTGCAAGGGTTTTCTTTCATTAATGGAAGACAAAATATTGCATTGACTCACAGAGGGGACTGGATGGCTCTGGGGCTGGCAACGAGACATAGGGAGACTATGGCTTCGGTGGCCTATGATTCCATAAGTAACTACTGATTTGAGGGCCACCATTTTGGGCATCAGAGAGCTGGTGCTCATCATTCTGAATGTCAGCCCCCATTAAGGAACAAAATCTCTAGACACTCTGGCAAATTTAGGCCATGGTTCCAACATGGCAACCAGGCTGAGTCAGTAGGAAGTGGAAGCTACCACCAGCTGATGACTGTTTGGTATCCTCTGTAAGATGAGGTGGTGCCTTCAATCTGGCTCTTAGGGCTCCAAACCCTCCAGGATTGTCCAGAAGTCTCCAGAAATTAAAGATTACTCTGTAATTAAAGATTATGTCATGTGATGAAATCTCCAGGAATTCATCCAGCAAAAGTTGGCAACCCTATTAGTGAAGGCACACCACATCACTCAGTCTCTCTGTGTCTTAGATCCCCATCTGTAAAAGGAGCTAGCAGTCACAAGGGGTGTTGTGAGGATAGCTATGTAATTGATTGGGGGGTGCTCAAGTCAGACCAGGCAGGTATCTAAGATAGATAGATCTGCTACTATTTGTGAAAGGGTCGCTCTAAGGGTTTTATTTTCTGGTATGCATGGAAGAAAAGCATACTGCACAAAACTCCAACAATAGGGAGGCTGACAGTGAGACCATACTAGCACTGGAGTTTGCAGAGCCCTGTGGGAAGAGGAGGAAATAGGACTTTCACTAAACTGTGCATTTCTTTATATGCTTTTATTTCTCATATGCTCCCGGCTTCTAAGCTGATAAGATGCCAAACACATTGGCCTGGAATTTCACTGAAGAAGAAGACAGGGTGACTATAGGTTTGTCTGTAAGCCAGTTGAAAGCTCGATCTCAAGGGCACAGCCCCCAGAAGAGCTAGCAGGGGTTTGCACAAAGATACCACGGAAATCAGGAACAGAGGAATGCAGAGAGGAATGTGGGGTTTTAGTAAAGTGTGAAAATGAAATCAGTCAATTGGACTTTAAAGGGCACTATTTTCAGAAGTGGCCTGTACACTTGCCCCTGCAATATTGCCTCTGTGCATGTCAACCTGCATTGTGCATGCCAGTCATGAAACTACCCATCCAATCCCTGACTTGACAGAGGTGTATAAAATCATGAGCGATGTGGAGATAGGGAAGTGTTACTGGCCCTTTCATGTAACACAAGAACTAGGTGTCACCCCATGAAATTAAGACAGCAGATTTAAAGCAAACAAAAGGAAGTGTTTCTTCTTACAACACACAGTCAACCTGTGGAATTCATTTGCATGGGATGTCGTGAAGGCCAAACATATAACTGGGTTAAAAAAAGTATTAGATAAATTCATGGAGAATAAGTCCATCAATAGCTATTAGCCAAGATGATCAGAGATGCAACCCCATACTCTGGGTGTCCTTAAACCTCCAACTGCCAAATGCTGGGACTGGATGACAACGGATGGATCACTTGAAATTGCCTTGTGCTGTTCATTCCCAATGAAGCATCTGGCACTGGCCACTGTCAGAGACAGGACACTGGGCTAGATCAATGGTTCCCAAACTGTTGTTCATGAACCTCTGGGGGTTCGTGAAATGTTACAGGAGGTTCTTGGGGAAAAAAATCCCTAATGGTGGACAGAGCTGTTCCTAGGAATCCCGGGCAGCATGAAGCCAGACCCCGGAGCCCCTGGACTTCCAAGAACTAAGCAGATCAAAGCAAGAATATCTTTCACATTGAGGAGATTTAAACTTCAAGCCTTGGTCTACAGTAGTAGGAAGGGGGGAGGGATCGATCTAAGTTACACCATTTCAACTACGTGAATAATGTAGCTGAAGTTGACGTACATAGAGCCACTTACCGCAGCATCTTCACTGTGGTAAGTTGACTGCTGCCACTACCCCGTCGACTCCGCCTGTGCCTCTCGTGGCAGTGAAGTACAGGAGTCAAGGGGAGAGCGCTCGGGGGGTCAATTTATCACATTTAGACTAGACGTGATAAATCGACCCCGACTGTATCGATCACTGCCCACCGATCCGGCAAGTAGTGTAGACATACCCCAAGAAATGGAAAGGGAAATGAAAAGGGAGGTGAATATTTTTTGCTCTTTTTAAAATTAAATAGGCAGCTAGTGTTGTTTTAAAAATTATGAAGAACAAGTTTAAGCTTTGTTGTAATCTGTTGTTTGCCTGAACTGCTCAAGACCTGAATACTTATGTACAAAGAACTCTTTGAACTGGCTTCTTAAATACCTTCATGCTGTTTCACATCTGATACACTTTGATATAACAGGCTTATTCAAAGTGATACAAGCTACGAAAGTGAGATCTTGGAAGAGTGTTTCCATTTTCTTAATGCAATAAAAATACTGTAACGATAAGTAATACTTAATAATAAATAGTGTGTAATAAGCATGTCATAAAAACAAATTTTATATTTCCAAGAGCACTGCATTTATAATTTATACTCAGGTAAGGGAGAAAATCCCTGGAAATATTTATTTTTAGGAGGGGGTTCGCGAGACTTGACATTTTAGTGAAAGGGGTTCACAGGTTGTTAAAGTTTAGGAACCACTGGGCTAAACGGACCATTGGTCTGACCCAATATGGCTGATCTTATGTTATGATGTGTGTGCAGATGTGCTTTCGTACATGCAAATGGTACACGTGCTATTTGCTGATACAGTATGAGAGATCACTTTACATTTTTGAACCAAAATTTCAAGGGCTTGAGGCACTCACGGCTACAGTGTATATATTTCTGCCATTCTGAAACTTGACAAGTCCCATTTTGTTGTCACACAAATGTGTGTCGTGTTACAGCGAGGAGCAAAGTGTTGCTCATCTATATTCAGCTCCACAAAATAGTTTTTATGTCGGTTTTACCTCTGAGCAAGCAGCATTAAGGCAACTAGGCCAAATCCATCCTCCGTTGACTTCAATGAAGCTCCCCAGAGAGGAGTTTGAGCCAGCATCTTTTGCAGGGCTAGCGTGGCAATCTGGCTGCTTTACTTGGTCCCCTAATCAGACCAATGTCCACCATAGCAGTCCCTGCTGCAATGCAGCTCAGAGGCTAGGAATGGGAATGGCCTGACACATGCTATACATAACCCCAAGCTCTCCAGAGCAGAATTGTCTCATCTGGACAGACCACAGCTGTAAATTAGCTCTGACTTTTGCTGTGTTGTCCTCTTGCAGGATGTGCAATGGTTCCGGGTCGTGAACCCCCCGGGCTTTAACATCCAGAACCAACCCCGCTGGATGCTGCCTACACCACGTTCACTCCCGCAGCCATGTCGAACGACGAAGTGAGCTGCAAGCTGACGTCTGTCTACAAGCACAAGGAACGTAAGCCTAAGAAGCCCCATTACATCCCGAGGCCATGGGGGAAGCCATACAACTACAAGTGCTTCCAGTGCCCTTTCACGTGCATGGAGAAGTCCCACCTGTATAACCACATGAAGTACAGCCTGTGCAAGAACTCGCTTTCTCTGCTCATCGAGTCTGACTGGCCCTACAAGAAGGGGAACTTGCTGCACCCCGAGCTCCATCTCCTGCAGGCCACAGAGGCTTCCCGGCTCCGTGGGAGGAGACATGAGCAAGAGGCCTGTGACTCTTCAGCTATGGCAGGAGGCATGGCTAATCCCAAGCAGGCCATGGATGGGAACGGTGAAGTCGACAAAATGGCGGCAGCAGCTGACACCCTGCCTTCAGAAGAGATGACCACAGATGCCAGACAGTTCCAAGAGGAGGAGGAAGATGTCACTGGGCTGCTGAGGGAGATGGATGCAGGAGAGAAGAAGGAGAAAGTGAAGGAGACAGGTTGCCCTGGTGACCCAGCCGAGCCAGATTCCCTGCTCTTCAGGTTCAAGAACAAGAGGGACAAGCCTTGCAAAGAGGCTGAGCCTGACTTCATTATCACGGATGTTTTCTCCCTGAAGAACCACACGACAAAGGGCAAGGAAATGGCTCCTCCAGAGTTGGAAGCCAAGTCAAAGCATTGCAAGGGGCCAAAAAAATGCCTGGGGAGCGGTGGGGTCCTCATGGAACAGTGGAAGCTGGTCGCCAATGGGCAAAGAAGGGGCACCACTGAAGCCTCTTCACCATGTACCGAAGGCAACATCATCCCCTGCTATCCTCCTCCAGCCTACAGTGACTACCATGAACCTCAGGGCCTCAACCTCTCATTGCTGGGTATAAACTACCCACTGAACCCTGGCCTCTTCTCCTATCTCAGTCCCAGCATGGCCAATAGCACCACACCACACCCCCAACTGGCCCAGCTGCCCTTCCTGGCCTCCACCACCCAGCTGATGCACCCACATGCTGCGCACTTCCAGCCCCTCCAGACCCCTGAGCGATCGGCCTTCCTCCCACGATTCTACTACCCCCTGCTCTTTGAACACACCTTCGGCTCAGCAGAAAGCAAGATGGCGGCAAGCAAAGCAGAGGCCCAGGTGCCGACTGCATCTGCCATGCCCAATCCTATCCAAGCCAAAACCACTAACGAGCCACCAAAGGCGGGGCTGCTAAAGGTGCAGGTGCTGAAGGCTAGTCTTCCTTGGGCGAAAGGTGTCAGGGAGGAGCCATCTCCTGACCTCAGCCATAAAGCAATGGTGGTCGAGGAGGAAGAGGAGAAATGGCTGGCCCAAGAAAAGGAAAGCAACTTGGCCTTGGGCATCAGCAGCCTCCGCAAAAAGCCAGTGTCCAACATCTACCAGAACCCTGGGGGGATAAAAGATGGGACCCTTCTCCCCAACAGCATCAGGAAGGCAGAGTTACCAGTGGTTGCCTGCTTGGAGAACACTGGCTCCTCAGCCAGCTCCTTGAAGAGGAAGTTCACTGGGAGTGGATTTGAGTCCATGGGATCTGAAACGCTGATGCCTGAAAAATTAGGCTACCAAACCAGGTAGGATACAGTCAGTCTCCTTATCTAATATCCCACCAGACTCTCCATAAATGATCAAGGAAGGCTTATGCAGGGTTGCTGTCATCCCCTCCCTGTCCTTTCCCAATCATTGTTTTAATCACTCGCCTCTTAAAACTGAGTCCTGCACAAAAAGCATCAGGAAGGCAGAGTTACCAATGGTTGCCTACCAGTGGAGTTTTTCTGTGGCATCAGTGGGTTTTCTCCAACTCTTATAGTCTCTTTGTCTTTGTTGGAACCTGGAGTCTGCAGCTGCCATTAGGATATTAGAAACTCAAGCAGCTCTTCCTTTCTCTGCTGAACCTAACAGTGGGCCAAATCCCAAGGCTCTCTCTCAGTTGTTTTTCAGTCCCAGTGCAGGCAAATTCCTGTGGACTTTGCCTGAGAACCTGAGTCAACACTGCATGAAGGCTTCGACCTTTGGCTCCAGATTTATTAAAACAGGGGCTTGCTTTGTCATGACAAAGACAGCTGCGTAGGGAGTGGACTGAGCACACAGCTAAGTGCTAAGGATAACTAGGCTCCCACCGCAGCTTTGCCACTGACCTGGGACCTGATTTTCCAGGAGGCTGAGCCCTCAGAGTTTCCCATGTAGTGCTGTGGATGCATTGCAGAAAATCA
Organism: Dermatemys mawii; assembly: GCA_007922305.1. Lineage (NCBI taxonomy): Eukaryota > Metazoa > Chordata > Testudines > Dermatemydidae > Dermatemys > Dermatemys mawii. The sequence goes on from ML677381.1 coordinate 30,081,183, forward strand.
GGCCTTTGGTGTGTAGCTTTTGGGCAAGTCACTTTGCCCCCTAGGTGGAAGTTAGGAGCCTAAATACCTTTGAGGGTCTGGACCTTAGTCTTTCTGTGCCTCCATTTCCCATCTCTGCAGTGGGGATTACAGCCCTGCCCTGCCTCCCCAGGTGTTGTGAGGATAACTCACCAAGTACTGAGTGATGTTCAGGTAGACAGTAATGAGGGCCAGACAGGTTTGGTAAGTATGCTGAGGGAACAAATGAGCAGGAACAAGTGGGCAATGTGATCCATGTTTCCATTTGTCCCTTTGCACTGCAGAAAGCAGTGCCCAGTCCTGACAAGCATCTCCTGTGCCCATTTAGGCAACCCAGGCTGATGAGAAGGAAGATGTCTCAGTTTCCTAGGGCACCTGGGAGTAGTCATAGAGTTTAAGATCGGAAAGGAACATCAGATCATCTAGTCTATCTTCCTGTATATCATAGAACACCAACCACCACCAAACCCAACAACCAGAATTAGAGCAAAGTATTCCAGCCCTCAGGAGACTGAACCACAGGCAGAGAACAGGAGAGACTGGGGTGCACCCATGCCTGAGGCCTCTGCAGTCACTGATGTTTTTCTGAAATGCCAGCCAATTAATGTTAGAAGCCCCCTATCTTGCCTCTTCAGGGCATACCTTGTGGATAGGATATTCTCTGTGTGTTGTGGATTGGTTATTTTCCATGTCTTGTGGACAGATTATTCTCCATCTCTTGTCTTTCTCCCCATTCCCAGCTCAGTCTTCTCCCAAGTGCACCAGTATGCAGAGGGCATATGTTGATCTGTGACTGGGTCATGAAATTACTAGAGGTCGCATCATAGGATGGGCCAACTTTAATTGGCACACATCCATCTGACCCAAGTATACATGGGATGTAGTTTCCTTTGGCTGGCCCCAGGGCAAGGTGTCCAGCTTAGCAGAATTCCATTTCAAAGTCTGGCAGCTAAGCTGCAGAAATTAGTCTGCTGGAACTGTCCCTTCCAATGACTGAGAGGCCGTAGACACCACCCATTAGCTGTTATGGACATTTAGTTCATAGGATTGTTGACTTCCCACTAAAGTGAAGTCATGTGAAGCTTCTACTGGCTTCAACCAGAGTTCTGGGTGCTCAGAACTACTCAAAATCAGGCCCCAGGTGTCTGAGGTTAGGCAGCATAAGAAGGAAGCACACAAAATTAGCTGGCGTTTTTAGAAATGCTGGCCTAAGTGATGTGCCCAAGGCCAAGCAGCGAGTCAGTGGTAGATTTAGCATCACTCAAATGGGCTCTCCTGTCCAATTATTATTTCTGTTTTTGTCTCCTTTCCTTTTCTCTCCAGTGGTTTCAGAGGCACTCCCACCCACCTCCCCAAGTCCCTGGACCACTGGCACATGGAGTTTCATGCCTGCTTGCCTGAAGACCAAGAGAAGACCAGTGGCTCTGATGTTCTGTCCCCTGTGATTACGGCCTCTGATCCCCCCCTGTGTAAGCAGAACAAAGTACACGGGACTTTCACCAGCACAACAGATCCAGAGACCACAACTGTGCTCATTGGAGACCTGTCAAAAACCCTGGAGGAGTACCAGGAGGTGGAGAAGAAACTCTCTGACTTGGCAAAGGAAGACTCACCTGGGCAGAAGCAGCTGAGGGAACAGCTGGTCAAAATCCGAAGGGAGCTCTATCACATCCACCAGGCGCTGGAGAAAGCCACTAAGCCCCATGAAGGCCCTCTGGACCTCTCAGTGAAAAGGTCCCCAGAGGGCCCTGAGAAGGGCCACCAAGCCAAGAAAGAACCCTGCAAGGCCAAGCTAGAAGATGAGAGGCTCCAGTGCAAAGAGCAAGGTGCCATAAGCAGGTGCTTGTCAGCCAGCAAAGCCAGCGATGGGGACAGGATGCCAAATTGCCTTCTGGATGCTGAGAACAAAACCATTGACCTGCTGATCAAGATGAGCCGCTCAGAAAACCTCCGGGCGTCATCCTCTGAGGCCCACCTGGGTGCCGTGATCAAAGCCGAGCTGCTGCCCCTCAGTGTGCCCCTGGAGCTCCGTCACATCATGGATCCCTACTACAGTCGCACCACCAAGTGCGAAGCAGACTCCAGTGTGCTGCTCTGCACAGATGGGAGAGCCAGTGCCACCCAAGGCTCTCAGATCCCGGGGACTGAGGACAGGCCGCTGAGCTGCCGGGCCATGCAGCGCTCCCTCTCCTGTGGCCTCCCCAGTGAGACAGACACTGGGTGTACCCACAGCCCTTTAAACGCAGACCCATGATCTGGGTGGGCTCCTGCCCAGAGCTCTGTGCGTTTGCTGATAACCTCTTCTCACTCCCAACCTCTCCAACCCACTCCCACCAGACAAAGGCTTAGCTGCAGCCTGACTGCAAGGCTACATAGCGCTTTGCTCTCTAACTACCCATGACAGGTTCCATACGATGTAAAAACTGATCCCCTCTTCATCCCCCTCCCAGCTGCTATGCACAGTGCTCGTGGGCTCTGTACATCTTGCCACCCCATCCTAAGCCCACAGCTCCTTCCACTCAAATGTGAGGCAGTAGGCGAGGAAGGGCCAGAACTTCAGCATAACTGGGCCTCAGCCTTCTTCCTCCTCCCCAGCCACGCAGATGGGGTCTCTTCTTGTGGCTGATTGTAGAGACTTGAGGGACCCCAAAAAACAAGCATCGGTGAATCAGCAAAGCCCAAGACAGATGATCTGAGACAGGCCAGACGCCTGCTGAGCCCTACAGAACAAAGAGCGGAGACTGAACTGCGATCATCTCATCTGAGAAAGCCCAGGCAGGGAGCTGACAGCTGCTGTGGGGTAGCCATAGGGAACAGACACCCGGATTAACCTCACTGCATGCAGGATGGTTCCACTTGCTCCATACAATAAATCCGAAAGCAGCTGTGGCTGTAGCTGTAAGACTGATCCTCGAGGAGAGACCTTAGTAGTGGGGCATCCTCTCCCATTGGAAACTTGCTCCACTGAGCTAGAGGGCTGCATCGTACTCAGACATCTGGTGAGCAGTGGGGACATGGTCTGGTCCAGGAGCTTGGCCACTCTTATGGGGCCTGGCCCTTTCCTTTGTCTCATGTTTAAATACCCTTCCCTGTGCTGTACCCTGATATGAAATAATTTCAGAGACAAGGCCCCAGATCCAGTCCCTGGCATGCCGTCTCCCGGAGAAGCAGCCACTCCCCAGAGCTCCTTTTTGTTCATTAAAAAATTACATCTACCCATTAGGACATGAATCGAGATAATAAGAGGGCCAGAAACTCCAGTGATGTAATCAGTGGGGCAGGGGCAGCAGAGCTGAATGAGGCGCTGCTATCAGTGAGGCAGCTCCTTTGCTGATAATGATCTGAAAGACACTTCAGCTTTCAAGGCTTCCTAGAGATCCCAGTTAGCCAGCTGGTCCCTGCTGCCCTGAGCTGACCCTCTGGAAGGCTCTCACCTCCAGTCAGTCGCTCGCATGGAAGAGGCAGCTGGGCAATAGCAGCCCTGCCCAACAAGCCAGCTCCCATGATTTTAAATACTGGGTAAGACCCCCCCACCTCTCTGGAACTTCACCTTCTCCCTGTGCCTCTTCCTCGTTGGATGGTAGGATTCCAGAGATGCCCACTGCTGGAGTCTCCTGCTTCCCGGTCTGCTTCTGCCACTACCCATTCGTCAGTGGTAACGAAGGGAGAATGGATTCGGCAGAGGGACTTCAAATCAACCCACTGCAGAGATCCATTCCGGTTTAGGAGCATGGATATCTGCCCCCATGTTTCCCATGCTTTTGAAAAAAGAAAACAGTATCCCAGATGTCCTCTGACCTCCCGAAGAGCAGTGTCCATCCACTGAACCCAGTGCTGCTCACAGAGGTGAAAATAAGCTGGTACGGTACGGTGTACCAGCAAGAGCCGGTACACAGCTGACCGAACCAGCAGGGGACAGCTTCCCTAGGCTGGCAATTTAAAGGGCCTGGGGCTCCCCGCAGCAGCCGGAGCCCCATTCCTTTATATCACTGTCAGAGCCCTGCTGCCAGAGCCCGCGGGTAGCAGCAGCAGCCGATACAGATGGGCCCTTTAAATTGCTGCCTGAACCCCGGGTCTCTCAGCCACCATCGCAGCTACTGCTACCCTGGGGCTCCGGTGGTGACTTAAAGGGCCTGGGGCTCCCAGCCGCCGTACTACAGCCAGAGCCTCGGGCCCTTTAAATCTCAATTTAAAGGGCCTGGAGCTTTAAAGGCCCTGCCTCTTTCGGCTGAGGCCCCATCCCCCCTTCTCAGGACTCAGGCATGCCAGTAAGTCCTTTAAGTTACTTTCACCTCTGGCTGCCCACATAATGGTTTCCAAAGGTAGTGCCCCCACCCATCGCTCCCATCTTTACAACCATCCTATCCACTCAAGACACAGTGGTTCCAGCAGTCTAGACCAGAGAACCATAACTAAGTCTAGCTGGTGGCTGGATCTTTTGACTTGGGGGTCAGAAGATGGGGGAAACAGGTCAAAGAAGGGGCCTCAGTTGCAGAACAGAGCAACCCTTGCTTTAGACAATAATTATATTCTGCAAAGGGGAAGTGACTGTGGAGAGTTTTGCTGCTGTGAAGGGGGAAGACCTTCAGATAAGACATAAGGCCCCCGTATAGTTTTTGGGCATCTGAGGAACCATGGTGGACTGTCACCTGGGAGTGTTGCATAACAAATGAGCCTATGGCAATGGCTTTTTGCTGAGTGCATGGACGTAGAGCATCCACTTGATCTAAAATGTGCATTTCTGTGCAGTCCTGCCTGGCTAGTGGCCATGACACAAGGGGAGGGACAAGGGCTTTGTTCGGGGGACGCAGGCGAATGCCAGGCCCTAAGGATATTTAGAGGCCACGGGGACTCTTGTTGTCTACAGAGTTGTCAGATTTTGCCCATTGGAAGGCACCTGTCCTGATAGGGTGTCGGTAAATGGAGTGTCCCCCAGCCAAAAAGGGCAGCCTCTCCAATAGCACAGCAACCCTAGCATGTAGGAGGTCAGTGGATGAAGCATGTCCAGATGCTAAAGGCTAGCACGCCTAAGACCATGCTAAGATGGAAGTGGATAATTCCCCTCCGTATTAAGAGGGCAGGTGCAACGTAGCTTGACCTAACGCCATGCTGGCACATGCCCATAGCCCAAGTCATGATAGCAGCACAGAGCCCTCAGACTTGACACAGGAGCCAGGTGTGGGCTCCGACACAGATTAGTTTGTTTCCGTGCCACAACACAACTATTGCATGATGTAATGTCCTTAACAAACTTGCCACTCAGTCTTCTGCCCCGCTACTACAGTGGGAGACACCTTGACACATGCCAACTGAGTTTCCCACCAGCAAGGCTACTGTGTTCCATGAGGTCATCCCCACCCCAGTCTAATGCCCTGGCTGGCACATAGCTGAACTGGGATACAGAGGAGAAAAGGGATGGTCCCGGAGCTTCTGTAAGTTCCTAAATGGGAATCTTTATCAAAGGATCTGCCCCCATCGATTTCAAGGGAGGCGGGAGCAGGGCTACCCAGGCCTTGCCCAAGCATCAAGTCAGCGACAGAGCTGGGATCAGAACTCAGGAATCCCTGGCTCATGTTCCGACCACTGGACCGTGCTGCCTTTTGTAGCCTCTCTCCTGTAGCTGACATATCGCTTGAATATGAATAACTCCTCGCCACCCAGCTCCTCTCCTCCAGCCCCTACCAGAATCCGACCACCACAGGAATGCCCCAGGGCTCTCCTTAGGCACTTTTGGACTATTTGTTGGCTACTGACGGTCATGCCCCATGGAGCAATCTGTACATGGTAGGTTATTTATTTCTGTAAAAGACAGGTGCTGATGGAGGAGTGGCTGGCATAAGCACTGGGGTGGGGGTGGGGACTAGTCACATGTTATTTATTGTTCACAGTTTTAAGAATGTAAAAATATTAAAAATGACCTTAAAAATTAAGGAATTCCTTAGTCCTTTTGTTAGCTTCTCCGGAGTCAGCTGACACGGGAAATGAGTTCTTGCCCTCCTCCCACTCCTGTGGCTGTAGTTTTATAACAGCGATATTAAGTACCTATGTCATGACTATCCCCACTCCTCTAGTGACCGGCTTGTTACAGATCACCAACTTACCATTGCTAGTTGCTATTGCAGTAGTCCCCAAACTTTTGAGGGTCATGCCACTCTACCCCATGTCTATGCCCCCTCCCCCCAGAATCAGGCCTTGGAGTGGGGCTGCGGCATGGCAGGGAGACACATATACACAGATGAGGTAAAGGGGCCAAGGCTGGGTTTGCAACTAGGGGTGGGTCTGGGGGCAGAGCCAGGGGTGTGGGAACAATTTTTGTAGTGTGGTGCTGAGAGCCATTGAACCAAACTGTAGACTCTGTATGTGATGGAAACCACTTCAAGCCAGGGGATGTGTCAGCACTCCTAGTTCCAGCACTTATGAACGGAGCTGTGGCCAGGGGCCAAGGCTGGGGGCAGGAGCAGAGCTGGGGGCTTCGTGATGCTCCATTCCTACCTCCTATGGGGCTAGCTCAGCCCATTATACACACACACACATCCCCAAGGGGCATGCCACACAGTTTGGGGACCTCTGTGCTACTGGAATTTCTCCTTTCTGCAGAGGGCACTTATAGCCTCCCAGACTGGACTCCAGAGTCACCCTCCCTGCAGAAGGGATACGACAAACAGCAGGGATGGATCCAGGCCTTACTGAGGCAGATGCTGGAGATCCGGCAGAGACAGGGAAGCCCAGGTCTACCTGCATAATTATTTGATAGAGCTGGCTGAACAACAGCCGTGTTTATTTAAGCTCCTGTGGGAAGAAATTAGTAGAGGCTGCAGGGAGTGAGATAGAAAGGGAAGTACCGGGGCCAGGAGGCCGGTGGCCTGGCTAAAGCAGTGCTATGCCTGCAGACGAAGGGGATGCCCACAAGGAAACTGCCCCTACCTGTACAGGAATTAGAAGCTTCACCCAGAAAGCAGGAAAATAAGAGAGCCCAACAGAGTCCAACCTGAGGGGAGAACAGGAAAAGGAGGGGCATGTTTCGCCTGTGGTCAGCAGGAGCACCCCCAGAGTGGGGTGTGAGGTGAAGGCTAGCCCATTGGGAGGGGCTGGACAAGAGAAGGTTAATGGGAGGCCTACTGCCAAGCCAAGGCAGTTTGCTTTGGGTGCTGCACGGTTGGCCATATAAAAAGGCATTGCTCCCTTTGGAGGGGAAGATACAGACCTCAGTGAGACTGGACAAAGGAAGTTACAAGAGAAAATGATTGGGACAAAGAGGGCCCAAGTGGACATAGTAACAGCCACAGATGTGCAAATGGCTACTGTGGGGAAATGGTTTTGGAGAAGTCTGGGGAGCAAGTGAGGGAATTTCTGGGAAGCTAGCAGCCGCAGAGTAGGCCCTGCAAATGGCTGAAGAGGACCCAGAGTTCCAGGGGGAAAAGTTTAGGGATGCCACGGAGATAATCTGCATCTCTGGGCGGGAGAAGTGGAACAGGAGAGGGATGACCTGCAAGCCCAGCTTTGGCAGATGTAGGGTGGGAGGCATCCCTTCCCCCAAGGGTTACAGGACTTGAGGGAGAGCGTGTGTGATGGGGAGTCCTCCTCACACTGACTCTGAGAGGTCAGTTGGGCCCAATTCACTGCCAGGCTGCTGCTGGAGAGAGAGACAAGGCAGGGATTTAGACACAAGGCTCAGTAGGACAGGGACGGATGGGGCCTGTATAAACCAGGATGCAGGGTAGCAGGCTCCAGTCACTCCCTGAGAGGGCAGGGGTGTGCTAAGGGCTACAGAGGGCAAGCCATGGTCACTGCCTGGGAGGAGGGAGGAGGGAGGCCGGAGAACCCAGAGAGTAGGGAAGCCAGGAAAATAGGAGAAGGCTCCAGGGAATAGCAGCAAGGAATAGTAGTGTGGGCCTTGGCTGCTAACCTGAGAGCCCCTGAGCTGGAACTCAGAGTAGAAGGAAGGCCTGGGTTTCCCTGACAGCCACTGGGAGACATGGCAGTAGGGTTGCCAGGTGTCTGGTTTTCGACTGGAACAGCCAGTCAAAAAGGGACCCTGGCGGCTCCAATCAGCACTGCCGACCGGGTCATTAAAAATCCGGTTGGCTCCGTGCGGCTCCCAGAAAGCTGCCAGCATCTCCCTCTGGCTCCAAAATGTAGGGGTATCCACGGGGACTCCGCATGCCACTTCTCCCGCCCCAGCACTGGCTCCGCAGCTCCTATTGGTCGGGAAAGTCTACGAAATGTAGCTTTGCAGGGGGCCCTGTGGCATGCAGCCTTGGGCAGTTGCCCTGCTTGCTAGACCCTAATGCCAGCCCTGGCTTTTATGTGCAGAAAACCAGTTGCAACACAGGTGGGCCATAGAGTTTTTAAAACAGGGCGGTGGGGAGGGGTGGCTTAGAAAGAAGAAGGTTGAGAAGCCCCGCCTTATGCCACAAGTAGGAAGCAAGTTACTCTTCATGGTGAGGAAGGCTGGGAGAGAAAACGAGGGTTAATTACACTCTCTAGAGACCCAGAGGGAGCACAGGTAGGAGTTTTGCAAGCTACCCCTGCCCATCCTCTTCGGTTCTGATCAGCAGCACCTCTGCATTCCCAGGCACTTTTGCCATCTATTCTGTTTACTGTGGGATCCCCCTGATTTTGTTGTGTCTTGCAAGCCCACCCTACAGAGCATCAATACCCTTAATCCCCAGGAAAACCCCATTGTGTTGTGACGTTTGATGCATCATGGCGACATTTCACTGTTCTAGGCCAACACATGTTGTAAATGTAAATGTCAAGCCATCCTGTCCCACTAGCTTCTTCTCAAAGGAGACAAACGTCCCATGGTGGCGTCCTACATTTCCCAGCCTGTGGGTTTTGGAGAATCATCCTCCTTCCAAGACCAACCACCATGATTCCTCCAAAGCCTGTGATGCCTTTTGCTCTTTATACAACAAATGTATTGTTAAGCTTCACACAGCACACGGGGTCCAAAATGTTGCTTACTGAATATACACAACATGCAAGGCCTCGCTACAGTTACACACAACTGCTCTGGTTAGGTATCTAATGGCTTCTTAAGCATAAAGACAGTGGCTCTGTCCACACTGCAGCTAGAGGTGTAACTTCCAGTGTGGTTAGACATACATGAGCTAGCTTTGATCAAGCTAGCATGCTAAAAATAGCACTGTTGCTGCAGTGGCACAGGTGGTGGGACAGGTCAGCCTCCCTGAGGACATACCCAGGAGGTTAGACAGGATTGCACTTGGGTGGCTAGTGTGAGCCACTGCACAAGGCCATTATGGCTACACTGCTATTTTTAGCATGCTAGCTCGATCGAAGCTAGTGCATGTACGTCTGCTTGATCTGGAAATTGCCCCTCCAGCTACAATGTAGATGTACCCAGTGAGTGCCACTAGAGAGCTCTCAAACAATTTAAAGAAACACCACGCAGTTCCTGCCTCTTACACCTGGGTATATCAGGAATAGATACGAGAGCAGTTACCAGAAGCATATTCAGCAGCTTCCCTTTGGAATCTCACACCCGGAGCAGTGCACACAAGTGATTCCCAGTCATACAAGCAACTCAGGTGCTGGTAGAACCACAGAGGATAATAAACCCTATGAACAGAATCTTTGCCTTTCTTCCGTCCTTTCCACCCAAGGATCTCACAGCTCCACACAAGGGTGGGGCGCTCGTGCTGTCAGCTTGGGACTGAGGCATGCAGAGGTGAAGCGACTAGACCAAGGTCACAGGCAGGATTCAGAACAGAGCCCTCAGGCTCCTACCCAGCACGTTGCTCTAAGCACCCGAACAACTGGGAATAACACCATCGCTCCGAGGCAATCGAAACCAAGGGGAAGGAGCAGGTGGGCCGCTGCAGAGCCGCCAACGTTCCAGTTCAAAAGGTGAAAGTGTTTACCTTTGTGTTTAAATAATTGGATGGGAGTTGAACTGCTTGGAAGACTTATCCCGGCTGTGATCTGACCCCCAGGATTCCTGGCTCGCTCCAGTGCAGGCCACATTACACGGCTATTTGGTCAACCTAAAGGCATCTGATAGCCAATCATTACTCCTCTTTTATGGCCAGCCTGCCTGATAGGCATCTTGGTTGGTCACGGCTGGCTGAAGCACTAGGTCCTCCATTTTCATTTTCCCACACCGCTGCCAAGCAGAATGGCTGAGAATCCCCAAAGCCCCCATGCAGGGCAAAGCAAATGGGGCCAAATCCCCCCCAGCGTAAGCCCACAGAGGTCACAGAGTTCCATCCTAGAAGAACCTGCCCCAAGTGTGGGAGGTAACACAGGGTCATAGTAGAGACTAGGTACCTGAATGCTTTGCCCAAAGCTGAGAGCCCATGTTCAGCAGCGCTTCACAGGTTTTATGGCTTTCTAACCGAAGGAGGACAAAACACCTTCCATTCCACAGGGACACTAGTACTTTTAACACTGTATGTCTTGGTCCCTTGTAAGGATTGGAGGGGGCTTGGATTCAAACTTAATATGCCTGCTGATCAGATGTATCTCTTTTTTAGCCTGGATGCATGGCGGGAGGAGCACAAACACCGATAAACCCTACATCTTACAGAATATTTTCCAACAGTAGCCCTCAGGGTGCTTTACAAAGAAGGTCAGCTGGGGAAACTGAGGCACGTGGCAGCAACCTGACTTGCTCAAGGTCACCCAGCAGCTGATTAAGGAGTAGAATGTTGGCCTGAGTCCCAGTATGATGCTCTATCTACTAAGCCATACTGCCTCCCTATAAGTGAGTTTGTCGGTACCTTACATGATTCATTTTTATTTAGCTGTGTGGCCATATGTGTGTGTGGAACTAACCCAGAAATAGGGAAGCCCCCAAATTCATCCCAATATCCTCTTTTCTTGTGCTTTTTCTCATGTGTCCACAATTCCAAAATCCCCTCCCCACAACCTCTGTTACATGAGATGAAACTAAAAAGCAATCATAGAATCATAGAATATCAGGGTTGGAAGGGACCTCAGGAGGTCATCTAGTCCAACTCCCTGCTCAAAGCAGGACCAATCCCCAACTAAATCATCCCAGCCAGGGCCTTGTCAAGCCTGACCTTAAAAACCTCTAAGGAAGGAGATTCTACCACCTCACTAGGTAACCCATTCCAATGCTTCACCACCCTCCTAGTGAAAAAGTTTTTCCTAATATCCAACCTAAACCTTCCCCACTGCAACTTGAGACCATTACTCCTTGTTCTGTCATCTGCTACCACTGAGAACAGTCTAGATTCATCCTCTTTGGAACCTCCTTTCAGGTAGTTGAAAGCAGCTATCAAATCTCCCCTTAGTCTTCTCTTCTGTAGACTAAACAATCCCAGTTCTCTCAGCCTCTCCTCATAAGTCATGTGCTCCAGGCCCCTAATCATTTTTGTTGCCCTTCTCTGGACTCTTTCCAATTTTTCCACATTCTTCTTGTAGTGTGGGCTCCAAAACTGGACACAGTACTCCAGATGAGGCCTTACCAATGTTGAATAGAGGGAAACAATCACGTCCCTTGATCTGCTGGCAATGCCCCTATATAGCTATATATATATATGCACGTATGCAGTTAGTGCATATTACACACCAAATAACACTACCTTAAAGAACATTGCGTAGTTTACAAAGTTGGGCACCAAAACAGCAGGGAAATGTGAGATTTATGCACAACCTTAACTCTGCCCCCTTGTGTGTCCATTCTGTGTACTCATAGACTTTAAGACCAGATGGGACCATCATGATCATCTAGTCTGACCTCCTTCCATCCCAGGCCAGAGAATCTCACCTACCTAATCCTATAATAGACCCCTATCCACCGGGTGAGTCATTGAAGGCCTCAAATCATGGTTTAAAGACTTCAATTTACAGAGAATCCCCCATTTACGCTAGTTTAAATCTTCAAGTGACCCGAGCCGCATGCTGCAAAGGAAGGTGAAAAAACCTGAGGTTCTCTGCCAATCTGGGAAATTCCATTCCAACTCCAAATACGGCAATTAATTAGACCCTGAGCACGTGGGCAAGACCCACCAGGCACACACTACAGATAATTTTTTTCCAGGTAATTCAGAGCCCTTCCCATTTAGTGTCCCATCTAGATAATTGCTGCTATTTGCCCTCCTTCCATCTCTCCAGGCTCAGCTCACCTCAGGTTGGTCCCACCCATGTGCAGTGTCTCTGAAGCCTGCAGTTGGTTTCCCTGTCAGTCAGTGAGGCTCCTGATCTGACTCTGGCTTCCAAAGACAGTTTGTGCCTCTCCAGAACAGAGGAGGTGGGCCAGGGGTGGGCAAATGTTTTGGCCCGAGGGCCACATTGGGGTTGCAAAATTGTACGGAGGGCCAGGTATGGAAGACTGTGCCTCCCCAAACAGCCTGGATCCACCCCCTATATGACTCCCTCCCACTTCTGGTCCCCCACTGCTCCCCTCAGAATCCCCGACCCATCCAACCCCCTGCTCCTTTCCCCCTGACCGTCCCCTCCAGAGACACCCCATCCCTAACTACCCCCTGGGGATCCCATTGCCTATCTATGCCCCCCCCGGGGACCCCACCTCCTATCTAAGCCCCCCTGCTCCTTGTCCCCTGACCACATCCCGCCAAGACCCCCCATCCTAACTGTCCCCCCAGGACTCCACCCCCTACCCAACCTCTGCTGCTCCCTGTCCCCTGACTGCTCCAACCCCTATCCAACCCCCTGACAGACCCCTGGGACTCTCATGCCCTAACCAACCCCCATATCCCCTACCACCAACACCCAAACCTCCACCCTATCCAACCGCTTCCTGCTCCCTGTCCCCTGACTGCCCCCTAGGACTCCCTGCCCCTTATCCAACCCCCCAGCTCCCTTACTATGCTGTGCAGAGCCAGACATGCTACCCCACAGGAGCATGCAGCCCTGCCACCCAGAGGACAACAGCATGGCTGTGGGGGAAGGGGGATAGCGGGGGAGGGGCTGGGGAAGCCTCTCTGGCCAGGAGCTCAGGAGCCGGGCAGGACGGTGGTTTGCCCACCCCTGAGGTAGGCCGTCTTCCTTTTTGGTCCCCCCACCGCTTTAACTGTTCTCTGAGCTGCCAACCACTGAATCACTCTGGGAGCTGCAGAGGCATAGAAAGGTGAGGCTTTCTGGAGAGAAAGAAAAGGGAAGCAAGCCATGGGGTGAGATGCCTTGAGAGGCATGAAGATGTGTTAAGTAACTACGCCAGAGGAAGAAGAGATGTGACATGAAATAAAGATTAAGAGTTGTCTGCAAGGCATGTGCAGAGACAAGCTGGGAGGCCTGGTGTAGACCCAGTTAGGTCAACAGCAGACACTGCCAACTCAAGGATATTTCACTGAATGAGGCAGGGATCCTGGGGGAGAATTAGCCTGTGGTCATGTCACTGAAGACTGAATCATAATAAACACACAATATGATAGGAAAATACATCCCTGTGACTCTAATATAGACCCCGTTTCTCCCTTTGCCTAGGGAACCATAGAACTTTGACGTGCAATTATCAGCCAGTGATAAAGTCAGAAAGCGTAGGAGCGGGGAAACTCCCCTTGTTTCTGCCACTGTTTGTGGATGAAAGGCAGGAGGGTCTGATGTGGAAAATAGCTGGTGGAATATTCTCCTGCTCTGGAAGATGTGAAATCAAGATTTCAAAGGGCAGCATCAGGTTAAGCCAAAAAATCACCTCAGACACTTTCCAGTAGCTAGAAATCAGAAGCAAACCCCGCTCTGTATGCAAACTAGCCACCCAGACAAAAATTTAAAAACCCTGTACTTTGTTGCTGGCATGTCAAAATATATTTGCCTCTATTTTGTTAGGGTCCACCGTAAATCAACCTGGCATTTACCTCATTCATTTTCTCTTCTCTCTCCTCTGTAAAAAAACAATCAACACTTTTTCAGGACTGGGTTCTGACTCTCTTCTCTGGGGAAAGAACTTGCTGGCTGGAGTAGAAATCTCTCCGCAAAGGGAGGCAAAGGAGAGATGACGGGCCGTGGGGAGCCATAGACCCTCCACCTACCTGGGGTGGGATGGTTGAGAGCAGCCTCCAGCCCATGTCCCTGCCATGCGGGTCCCCCGCCCCGGGCAGGTAGGGGGTTCACGGCTCCCCACAGCTGCCCACAAGGGACGGGGCCTCGGAGCTACAGCCCAACCAGAGTAAGAGCAACACTGTCAGGCAGCTGTGAGGAGACATAGGCGGGGTGGGGGGTCCGCGGGATGGGGACATGAGCTGGGGGCTGCTCTTGACCCTCCCACCTCATGCAGGTGGAGGGTCTGCAGCAATGCCCCCTGCTGCCTGGGCTCCCTTGACAGACTCCAGCTGCTGGCCTGGTCAGGGGATTCGAGGGGCAGGATCTTGGGGGTAGAGAAAAGGCGGGGGGAGAGGCAGTGGCAGAAAATGGGCCCCTGGCTACCGTATTCTAGTGCCGATGGATAGATCTTGCTTTTCTATAGATCCCAAAGAATCCCAAAGCACTTAACAAACTATCATACAAACTACACACAGGGATGGCTTGACCTAGCACTGAAACGTAGCCTCCATTGGCATGAAATTTAGCACCTGTTTAATATCACAAAGCACCATGACCCATGGGTTTAGGACAGGAAGTGAAGATTGTATATCACAATGAACCTGCAGGGAAGAATTTAAAGAGGCAGAATGGAAGTGACGTTGAACCAGACATTCAGAAGGGGTTAACTGCCTCCTCCTGTCACCGTTCATACTTTAAACTGCTTTTACTTCAGTTATTGTTTTAAAATGCACAGGCTAGTAAACTCTGTCTCTCACACACACTGTTTTTTGACTATTGACAGTTATTTTTCTTACATGGTTATTTAGATAGACTCAGCCTCCTGGTGGCCAGATGGGGAACTGCAGTCAAACAACCAGGCTGGAAGGTAGCGAGCAGCATTGGTGTTTGCACAGTGGTATATATTTTTATTTTTATTAATGATGACATTGCCAAACAGGCTGAAGCCCTTTTCAGGATCCCTAAAGCTGCTGCTTATGTTTCTGGGAATGGAGATGCCCTAAATCAAAGGGTTAATAAAATCCACCCACACTGAAACGATCTGTGTCTTTGGCTGTATGGGCAACTTGTCCTCTGCACTCTCCTACTTCCCCATGGCGAAAGGCTGGGCATGTGGAAAAGATATGGGATATTTCTTTTGCTTTTTCCTCAAGGCAGCAGCTGTTACTCTGCCATCCAAGTTAGGAGAGAGCCATACAGGGGCAGTGGGGAAGGAGCAGTGATGCTTCCAAAGACCTATTCAGGGCTATGACCTCCTAGCTTGGTTGTCCCAGGGAAGAGGGGAAGCCCTCTGTCTCCTTTTGCACTGGGCAGGGAGAATATACCCTCAAGGGGGGGATTTCCCTGTGCCTCTCACAGACAGATCTTAAAAAGAGCAGAACTTAATGCACAGATATGCATGTTCTTTCGAGACCTGTGCAGGAGCTATATGATCACATTCTGTGGCTGGATCTTTTTAAAGGGCTGGATAAATTTGTGATCAGTCTAAACCCAAGCAATCAAAGCCCATTCTTCAAGAAACCAGCAGATCTCATGCAGGAAGGAATTTACCCTTATATATACAGTATTACCCTGCTGCCCAACTGCCTTCTGTGGTATAGGTGAGAGGCACCTTCCTCAGCCTGTTACTAGATCCCTGAGGCAGCCAACTGATGAATAATTGCAATAGACCATTCCACCAAGAAGAATAAACCTTACCCTCTTCAGCACGGTTAGTCCTCCACACTGGGATGTCTGTTGACTGCTTCTCTGTAGTCTCTAGGCCTTACTTCCCCTGTCTCCCTGATGCTGCTGGCATTTCAAGGCATCTTCCAGGTCTCCAGGTGGGCTATGCATCCTCTCCCAGAAGCCATCATGCCCACAACAGAGATCTCCATCTGGAATGCAGACAGGCTTCAGAAGAGGGGATCCCCTTTAGAACTTGCCTAAACTTCTAGAGGGCTCCTAATGCTGTTGGAGGTCAATGGAGCTATGGGAGGAGCTACCCCATTCATACAACTCACCTGGGGCTAGCTCAATGGGGGTCACTCCACTGGAATCAATGGGAGATGAACTTCCTTATGGCAAGCCTGAATTGAGTTCCTGCATCTCTGTCCCTGCAGCCCAGCCCACCCCCACAACAGAGCCAGGCAGTATTGGGATTTGGAGTATCTCCACAAGGGAGAAGGGAGTGCTTCTGTCCCCATGCTCTGCAGTCCCTTGTTCCAAGGTTGGCCTGGCCAGGGCAGGGCACTGAGCTGTGTCAGGACCCTGCCTTGACAGAAGTGTCTCTAGGGCTTTGGGGGTGGCTCTCAAACAGGCTGTGACAGGGCCACAATCCCAAAAAGGTGAATGTGAGCCCAAGGGCCAATGGCTGTGTTTGTTTATCAAACCATCAACAGCGCAACAAAAGGTCAAATCTTGTTGCCATGGGAGATGGTTTTTGAAGCCTTGAACAGTCCTCCCAGTGTCCAGCTGAGACTGCCCTGCTTGTCTTCTTAAGTTATGCATGATATTTATTTGTACTGGACACCCCAGATGCAAATACCTCCAACCTTTGGGGGAGGGCTCATCTAGATCCAAGCTCCACAGCTGGAACTGTTTCCATCACAGACAGAACTGATCCAAACACCCCCAAACTTCAGGCTAGTTCTGAGCTAGAAACGAAAGCCATAGCTTGGTACAACAATCCAAACTCCAGATCCAACCTGAGACCATCTCACAAGGGACAGAACCAGAGACTCCAGATTCAAACATCCCCAGACGGTGGGGAAGTTCTAATCCAGACGCATCGCATGCTTCACAGCCTGAATCCATCTCAGCACTGGACAGAACCAAACCCACCCAAAGATTCAACTTTGGGGAAGTTCTGATCCAGATCCATACTCCCCAGCTTTAGCCCATCTCTGCAACAGATAGAACCAAAACTCTACATCCTAAACCCCCCAGTGTTTGGGGAAATTCTGATCCAGACATTTCAGATTGGACCCAGCTGATTCTTTTGGGAATAGGAACAATCACAAGCATGGATTCATGACAGTCATGAGTCTTTTCCTTCCTTGAGCTGAGCAGAGGTACAACACTTTCACTAGGGAGCTGAAATGGCTCAAGTAAAACTTCCCCCACACTGCATCCTTGAAACCAAACCTGAGATCATAACCTAGAAGTCTGAGTGATTTGGGCCATTGGTTGTCTCTGATCTACTAGTTTTCAGCCTGGATGGGAAACCGAAGGGCAACCATAATGCCAGGCAGGCTGTACTCCTGGTCTTTGGAGAGCAGCTGGAAGTGGAGAAGCATGGTCTAGTAGAGCGGTTTTCAAAGTGGGGGTCACGATGCCTCTAGGGGTCGCAACTCAGTTGTAGGGGGGTTGCGAGCCCTCATCGCAGCTGAAGTGCCACCGAACTGAATGTTTCTGCTTTCGGCGGCATTTCAGCGAACATGGCATAGTCGCGATCAGAAGCTGCATGTGGAAAAGGGGTCGCTCAAATGGTAAGTTTGAGAACCACTGGTCTAGTAGTTGTTGCAGCATAAATCCAGGAGTAAGGAGAACTGACTTCTATTCCTGTCTTTACCACCATCTTGCCATGTAACTTTATAACTCAAGGCCCATCTGCAACAATGCACACACAGTGAGTCAGCAGCAGAGTCAGTAAAAGCACCCAGCAGTCCTGTACTCAGTCTATGAGGACACACTTGCCCCCCATGAGAAGAAGCAGCAAGCCCTCTGGCTGCGGATGACAGCCCCTTTCCTAGCGTTCTCCTAAGAGCTAGATAAGAACTCTGCTAGTTTTGGTCCCCTTCTCCCACTAGCACAGCTTAGGGCAGGCTTTGGTCTTTAACCTCCTGTGCCTCAGTCTCCCCATCTGTAAAATGAGGATGATAATTCTGCCCTGTCCTGCCGTGCTGCAAAAGTTAACTCACTAATGTGTGCAAAGTGCTTTGAGATCCTCAGAGGAAGGTGCAAGTGATGGGACTATCCCTACTTCCCTGCCTCTTAGCCCTGCTCCCTATGGGTGTGGTTCCACCATTAGTGTGCTGATTTGCCTTTCCTAATGGGCCAGCTCTGCTTCCAGAGGCCCAACCCTACTTGGGTTTGGCAGCCAGTTGTGTTGACACAGGCACAGTGAGTGGTTGAGTTGAGCCAAGCTCAGTTGCTAACATCAAAAGCAGCTCACAGCCCAGCTCCTCCCTTCCTGCAAGACTGTGCTGCAGGGGGCTGGGAAGCAACAGGGGAGCAGCAAACCAGTGGAAGGAAAAGCTCTCCACGCACACAGCAGAACAAGGTATATGCAATGTATTGCCTTGGCTTTCCTTGAGCTGTGTTTCTGTGCCTTTGTGTAGGCCAAAATTCTCCCATCTGGGTACCTGCAGACTGGCTCCTCAATCCATAGTTAGGCCTCAAAATTAGTGGCCTGAAATTTGATGCTTCTGAAAAGGGGTCCAGCTATGGAATCAACTGCCCAAGTTTAGCTAAGGAAGCTGGAAATCCTTGACCTAAGCTGATGTTTCAATGTGTGCCGGAGCTTGGATGTCACAAACAAAGCTCTGGTTGTAATATGCTTATTGCTAGGATGACTGCTGACTGTAATAACAGTCTCAGAGAAAGATGTGCATTGTATGAGCCTATGCTGTTCGTCTATGGGTGTGTGTATTCCTGTGTGGCCTAGTGACTAGAGTGCTGGACAGGAGCCCTGGGTTTGAGTCCTGGGTCTGCTGCCAAATGCCGTAGGACAAGGCACTTTATCTCCCTGTGTCTCCATTCCTCTATACCCAAAATGGGGTTAATGCCACTGACCTCCTTTGTAAAGTGCTTTGAGGTCTACTCATCAAAAGATGGTTATTACTGGTACCTTGAGCGAGCAGGGGGGCCAAGCTCCAGGGTGCACCGGTCACTGCATGGTGCTGCAGTGTAGTTGAGCTTTGAGTGAGTGGAAATTAGATGGAGAAGAAAACTGCAGCATTGTATTCCCAACCCCCAGATCCAAAGAACGGCTGGGTTTGACTGTATTTGTGCCTCTGTTTTTGTTTGCTTTTCCACAAACTGTTGTGCAAATGGGATTTTTGTCTGCATAGCTGTTTAGGAAATGGCTGGTTTTCATAGACATTCCCGTATTCGCATGAAAATAAGGGAAATTATGGATATTTGTACCTGAATTCTCCCTCCCTTCACCTCCCTCCCCTGAAATTGTTTGGAAAGTTTTACCCATCTAGTCAAGAAGCAGTGACAATGTCATGTGCTGATGACAGGTCACATGTTGCAAAGAACATAGTACAAGTTCTAGCCAAAGTAATGGTTCATAAACAATCACTAGCCGCTAAAACTCATTACTTCTCACTGAAATAGTACAAATGTGTAGAAATCAGAGTCTGTTCATGAAAATACGGGGACTTTTAAAAAGGCTACTTCTCTCAGATAAACGCTCCACTAGGGTGTTAACTCAGCTCTAGTCACTCCCCCTCACGGTGTGTCAGTTTCCTCTTATTTAAAATGGTCATGCAGTGAGTAATGTAGCCCTTTGGTTACTGTGGGAACCGTGGCCCTGATCCTGCAATGGAGTCAGCCTGTGTGGAACCAGCCGTAGGACTGGGGCCCATATCTTTACATTTCCTGAGTTTTGTGCATCCTTGGCTGACCTGTCCGTGGGGACTGAATGTGGAACCTCTGGCTTTCAAAGTAGGAGGCAAGTCTGCTTTAGTTAAAGGAGCAGCGATAGTAGTTAAAGGGCAGCAGCAGCAGACATAAAGATCTCTGGAGGAACACATAGAACCCCCCTGTGTTAGCATTTGTTATGATAACATTGCATATCTTCGAATGTCAGATATTTTAAATAAATACACTGACATTTATTTCAGAGTGCAAGTCACCAGATAAGTCGCGCACAGATGCTGTGTGCTTTTTCCAGGCCTTCTGACTCTTTAAAGACCATTTTTGTTCACACTTGGCAAAGCTGCTGACTCCATCTGAAACGGAAAACAAAACTGGTGTTGAGCAAACAATGCAAACCCACATCTGAACAATCTGCCTAATTCTTTAAGGCCAGTGGTACCCAAACTTTTCCTGTTGTGTCCCCCTTCCCTCCAGTAACGGAATCCATCCACAACCCCCTCCAGTACTGCACCGTTGGCTCAGCAGAGGGATGTGGGCTGAAGGTGGAGCAGGGGTCGAACTGGGGATGAAGGAGGAGCTGGCCTAGGTGTGGAGAGGGAATGAGGGCAGAGCTGGGCTGAGGGTGGAGCAGCAGAACTGTGGCTGGTGCCTGATGGAGCTGGGCTGAAGGCAGAGTGGAGCTGCAGCTGGGGCTGGAGCTGGGCTGGGGGCAGAGCAGGGCTGAGTGGCGCTCCCTCCCCAACCGCCTTGGTGACTGGCCCTTCCTGAACAATCCTCTGAGCCCCACAGTTTTCGGGACCACTGGTTTAGGCAAATACTGAGTGTTGCTTCAATAAATGGAGTTACAGAAAAAAAACCAATTAAGTGATGCTGGGGCCAGCCCAATAACACAGAGTATAAGATAAAGAGCTAGTGATCCTATAGGCTAGCCTGCACTGACACCACTGTGAATTATAAAACCTCTGCACCAGATCCTCAGCTAGTGTAATCTTCACTGATGTCAATGGACCTATGCCAGTTTACACTAGCTGAGAATGTGGCCCTGTTTCTTAGGAAATAACAGAGTCTCAGATGCAGAGGTTATGCAAGGGCAACCCCATCCCTGTTTGCCTTTATTTCTTGTATATATATATATTTGTATGAGAGGCCAGAATCTGGTCTTAAATACCTGGGTCCACTGAAGTCAATGGAACAGTTCTGGATTTACATTAGTGTATCTGTGATCAGACTCTGCCCTCAGATGATATTGCTCAGTGGGGAATGTAATGATTATATCACTTTTTCCAAACAGGAAGAGAGACTAGCCATGGACTATACTCTGGAGGCCACCCGGCGGAAGGAGAAACTTCTAAAGACTGTTTACACGCTCCAAGTGAAATCAGACTCTACACTCCAGAAGGCAAGTCCACTTCTGAGCCACCATCACGGGATGGGCATGGTGACAGAACATCAAGTCCACCAGCTGGCTGAGAAGGCCAAAGTCATCTGCCATGACCTGGACAACATCAGAAACCTCCTTCACTACCGACAAAATGACCTGGTTCAGCAGATCCCCAACCCCAATGGCTGCTGCTATGGGGGACCAAGAGGTATCCATTGCTCGCTGGATGGCTCTGTCTATGTGACTAGTGAGAATGCACCCTGGGTCCACATCCTCACTTGCTCGGGTCAGACTTTGCAGTCCTTGCCATGTGTGGAACAGGGAAGGGAAAGTGAATCCTTTTTGCCAGAAGATGTGACTGTGACTCGGGCAGGGATGGTGGCTGTAACCGACATGATGAATGGGACCATCCACATCTTCAACCATCACTCCAAATTTTCCAAAGGGGAGTGGATCAAAATCGGGAAGGTTGATTCTCCTGGGGGTATTGGAGTAGACTCCACAGGAAGGATCCTGGTAGCAGACTACACTCAGGGCAAAGTCCACAGCTTTGTTCTGGACCGTACCTTCAAGATACAGAATACCCACTCTGTCTCCAACCTGCGTGGACCCCGCTATGTCTGCTTGGCACGTGATGGCGGGTTCATTGTGAGCGAGGAATGTGGTGACGTCAAGCTCTTCAATAGCAACCATAAGCTAGTGGGCTCCCTTGGCAGCAGATACGGGCACCAGTTTGGCAACCCAGCTGGGGTTTGTGCCGACGTAGAAGGCAACATCATTGTGGCAGATGAACAGCACCGAGCAGTCCACCTGTTTCCCAAGAGCGGGTCTCCCATCTGCCTGGTGTCTAAGGGGCTGCGGAAGCCTGCAGGAGTGGCTTGTTCCAACTCTGGGCTGCTTTTAGTAGCAGACTCTGGGAATAATTGCATCAATATCTTTAAATACCGGGTGAGGCCCCCCTATAGCCCTGATAATCCTTGGCTGGCCAGTGACAGTCCAAACCCAACTCTTAGATAGGGATCAACAGTTCCGCATTGAAATCATGTTACTTAGGTAACTCAGGCCCCGTGTGATTGCCTTACAGTGACATCTGCTGGCAGAGACAAGAACTGGGACCCCAGAATTCTACCTGAGTTATTTGGATTGGGTCACCTCCGCAGCAGCCTAAGATCTGTCATGATTACTCAGAATTCCCTCTCATCCCTCCTGCACATAAAGGCTATTCCCTTTCAGATGCTAGTACAGATACCTGTCATCAACACATACTAATCTCAGACAGGCTGGATCTTCACATTTATGGCATCAGGGAAGACAGTTTGAAGTGACAATCAAGCCTAGGTCAGAAACAGGGTAGCATTGTCCATTGTGTGTAGTTCACAATAGCCATCATCAGGATGGAATTAAACATTAAAGATAACTGATTATATTATTTGTGGGTCAAATGGTTTTCTGTGGCCTTTATGTTTTAAACAGTACCAAGGGCATTGAGTACACTGCGCATCCCAGGGCTTGAAAAATATCCACAGAAAGCAGAGCAAGGAGTTCAAAATAGAGACACTAAAATGATTACCGGGCTGAGATCACCAAATTTCTATAGTGATCATGATACACATGCACACACAACCAGTACTGAGCACCCTACATTTGTGCAGCGAGCATTCCACACACATACAATAACACACACATACACAACTGCACCATGGGGACTGTCTCACACTTTTGCAATGAGCATCACACACACACACACACACACACACTGCCATTGACTACCCCATAGTTCTGTAGTGAATGTTGCACAGACACACTCCACAACTGGCACTGAGTGCCCTACACTTGGTAG
Source organism: Dermatemys mawii (assembly GCA_007922305.1). Classification (NCBI taxonomy): domain Eukaryota; kingdom Metazoa; phylum Chordata; order Testudines; family Dermatemydidae; genus Dermatemys; species Dermatemys mawii. The sequence continues at coordinate 30,104,000 of ML677381.1, forward strand.
TGAGCATTGCAATCCCCTCAGCTGGGGTTCAGGCCCACACCCTTCTATCAGGCCACAATTGTCCGCCACCTAGGACAACCGAGAGCAGGAGTCTGTGAAGCACACACACAAACCTTATCAGCAAAGGGCAACATGCTGCAGAAGGGGTGTGGAAGGGAAGGAAGAGGCTATCTCACACAGGAGGAGTTATGTGGGTTATGGTCATTTCACCGCCCTCCCCAGGTTTTGTAACTGATGCACAAGGAGCTGGAGTAAGCTGTTCAGGTCCCACTCACTTCCACATCACCCAGACCATGGTGGAGTTACATCAGGCGCTAGATTTGACTCCGTCCAGCTGATCTAAGAGAACAGCCAATTCCAGTCTTGCTTCTTTTGCCCCAGCTGAACCATGGAGAGGACTTTCCCTCCTGCACAGTCAGGGCAACCACCAAGCTGCCATACTTTGGATCAGACCCCAGGCTCCCTCCCAGGACCAAGACAGGATCAAAGAAGATGGGGAGATGGCCCAAGAAGAGCTACACAGGTAGCTAGGTGGCACAATATGAGGAGGAATTATTATGAATGGTTTATGAAAAGATTATGAATGACCCACTCACCACCTCCACGTATTATTATTGTTAATTGTATCTATTATAGCAGTGGCTAAGGGCCAGCCAATAATATGGTCTCATTGTGTGAGGCACTGCACAGACACAGTCTCTCTCCCAACAGTTCACCATATAACTAGACAAGACAGATCCAGGGCAGGGGATGGCGTTGAACACACCAGCAGAGTGAACAATGTGCTGGCAGCAAACAGCATGTTACCAGTAGTGCCATGGATTTTTTTCTGCATAGGCTTAGCTAGGAGGGGACCCACTAGAGGGAAAGGAAAGCGAAGGGAGAGCGGATATGGAAGGGAAGGGGGTGAGGGAGACAAGGTGGGAGAGAAAAGGGTAAGAGGGCAGGAGAGTGAAGTTGAGGTGATGAGGCTGTGAAGGAGAGTGAGGTTTGGAGCAAACAACCATTCATGCAGGGCAGAGAAAGTCCATTCAGAACTGTAGCGAGTTCTCTGAGGTCCCTACTTTGAGATGCTTCTGCTCCTACCAGCTAGAGTCTTTGGCTGGCCTCTCTGCAAGCTTTTCCCCAAAGCCACTGCAGGGGTGAGGCAAGAGCAGAGGCAACACCTGGGCCCTTGTTTCCCCCAGAGTGTGTTGGAGAGTCTTGCATGCACAGTTCTGGATCTAGAAGAGACCTGAGGGGAGGTGGCCCTCAGTGCTTAATTTGTAATGAAAGAAGTGCCAGGGATCAAGCAATTTTTTTTACTTTCATAACTGATGCAGCGAGCCAGAGGTGCCAGAGCCCTGAATTGCCAAGCCCAGGGGTGCCGGGGCTCGGAACTGCCAAGGCCAGAGGTGCCGGGGCTCTGAACTGCCAGGCCTAGAGGTGCCAGGGCTCAGCCTTGGCAAGCCATGACAGAAATTAAGCACTGGTGGCCCTGACTGAGCCCATTTTACCCTCTCCCCCACAATGCAGCACATGTTCTCTCTAAAAACACCCACTTCTTCCACTTCCACTTCTCCCACCCACTTCCCAGTTACATGTTCCCCACACCATATCCTTCCATTCCCCAGAGATCTGAACCCCAGCATAAGATCCCCCTTGCTCCCAAACACCTACCCATTTTCCCCTTTACTCCAGAGTGGTCCAAAAGTGCTGTGTATTTCCCACAGTCCCTAAGCCAGGCCAGCCTTCAGAAAGGAGGCCTGGTCTGGGGTTCCAAAGACATTATCACTCTTTGAATGTGTGTTCCAGTGTGAGGATGGGGGTGGACTATGTGCAGAAGGCAGAAGGAGTGTGAGTACTTGGAAAAAGCTAGTAGGCCAAATTCGCGGGGTGGTAACTCCATTATCATTAATGGACTTACACCAGTGGCCCAATTCACCCATCACAGGGTGAGAACAGCTCCCTTTAGATCAATGAAAGTTATTCATACCTTTTAGGGGGAGGGGAAGAATGGGGCCCTAGGGCTGAAGTTGGTCCACTAGCTTTTTCAGGGACGCAGACCTTGTTACACCAATTGGGTCCAGCATTTGGAGAGTTAAGCCAGGCAGCTTGTCTTTATCAGTAGGCTCAGCCTGCCCATAGCAGAGCAGTTACAGTTTGAATGTATTTAAGACCAGCAGCCTTGTTAATCTGTATCCCTAAATAAAAGGAGGAATACTTGTGGCAATGCGCTCCCTGCCCTCAGGTAACCCGAAGCCTAGGAAAGAAGCAGGTGAGGAGGTAAGTTCTCTCACAACTGTTCCTGCCTGAGTTTCCTCTTTGCAGCATTGATACACTCATTTCAGTGGAAGTTAGAAGCCTAATACCTTTGAGGATCTCCACCCAGATACTCAAGTGGATGTTGCTGCTATGGCATCCCTCTCCGTCTGCTGCTCCTCTTACTTGCTAAAATATGGGGGAAGAAGGAATCAAGAGATGCTGATAGAAAAGGAAAGAACAAGACTGGTCCAGTGTCTTGGGGCAGGTATTCCACCCTGCTATGCAGGGGAGACCTAGGTTTGGCACTGGGACTTCTGCTACCTGCATAACATGACTCGGGTGGGAAGTGGTGGCAACATGCATGACAATCTGAGAGGAATGCAAGGAGGTAGATGGGGTGGGTCACAGGGCAGTGGGCTGTGCTCACAGTATAGGACACAGCAGGCAGAGCTGGTTAGAAAACTGATATTTTCCCCACGAGAGAGAAGATAGGTGAGGTAAAATCTCTTATGGGACCAACTTCGGTTGGTGAGAGACAAAACTTTTGAGCTTACATGAGAGTACCTCACCCACCTTGTCTCTCTGATATCCTGAGTCTGACAGAGTTACAACAATCCTGCCTTCCCCTCCAAGAAATGTTTAATGACCAATCTTCACTCTAAATGTTTTGGTTGATTGGTTTTTGGTTTGAATCAACACTTCCCCTTGAAAAAATTCAGTGTTTGCAAAACCGTATTTTGGGGCAGGAAAACTTTATGCACAAAAATGCTGACAGCTGTAACTGCAGGATACCTGATCCCTAAGACAGATCTCCCAATGTACTTGCCTTAGAGTGACCAGCTGTCCTGATTTATTAGGAACAGTCAGGATTTTGGGATCTTTTTCTTATATAGGCTCCTGTTATCCCCCACCCTGTCCTGATTTTTCACATTTACTGTCTGGTCACCCTAGCTTGCCTCCAGAACCACAATCATCCTTGTTACTGTAACAGGGTAGTCTTCCCCTTTAAGAGCCATGGAGCCTGTGGCTAGCCAACCCTATTGAGTTATCAGGTCCAGCTGTTGTAAAGGCTGAGCATGCTCAGCTCACAGCAGCTGCTGGAGGGAGATGTGCTCCTTCAGTAGGCCCTGGAGCATGGGTGAGGGGCTGAAGGGAAGGATATAGTGTTCTTTCAGCCCTGGCAGAGGCCAGGGTGAAAACTCTGGGAGCTGTATGGTGGGTAAAGGAATTGCTCTGTTTTGCCTATTTGAGTTAATAAACAGACCCCTAAGAGACTTAGGCATTGCAGTGAGTATGTCCTGGGTTGGGGAGACAGGCCAGCAGCCTACCAGCCTGCATCCATGGAACTGCCACTGGAGAGTTTGAGGCTACAGATTTGGGCACTGGGAAGGCATGATGTTCACACTGGAACACTTACCTCATGTTGTTGTGTCAACAAAGCACATTTCGATGTGAAGCTGGCATGATACAGTTTTGCCAGATCCTAGCATTCAAAAGTAATGTTAGCCCTTCCCCCCAAACACACACAAAATCGTGACACTACCTTAAAAATTGTGAGTTTTTAAATACAAAAAAACCTCAAAAGGTATTTTTGTATTTGCCTTCTGTTTTTGAGACTTCAGGGTGAAACTGAATCACATTTTCAGACTTTTATCTGCAAGCATCATGATTAGAAACTTTATTTTTTTATAAAATAAAAGGTGAGATTTGTATAGGTTTATAGATTATATGGCTAGAAAGGACAACTATAATCTCCTAGTCTGACTTCATAAAACAGGTCAGAGGACTTCCTTGAATTAATTCATATTTGAACTAAGGCAGATCTTTTTTTTAAAAAAAAAAAATCCAGTCTTGATTTAAAAATTGCCAGTGATGGAGCATCCACTATGACCTCTGGTGGTTAATCACCTTACCTAAAAATTTGTACTTTATTTCTAATCTGAATTTGTCTATCCTCAATGTCCTGTTATTGGATCTTGTTATACTGAACCTTTGTCTACAAGACTAGAGTGTCGACTATTTGTTCTCCATGAAAGTAATTAAGCTGTGATCAAGTCACCTCTTAACCTTCTCTGTGTTGAGCTCCAGGAAAGCTTCTAGCCCTCATGGTTGCAGAGAAAAGCCTAGAAACATGCCCCAAGTGTGGCCTAAAGGTTCAAAAGGATTCAGCCAAATCAAGGACCCCAAATTATTATTTTAAAGCCAAGCTCTTGACTTTTGTGGCTCATGTGATTCATGGTTTACGGTCATTGAGGGTGACTGATGCTGGTATCATCAGGCCCCCAGCACCTCCCGCTTTGGCTGGGTGCCCACGGGCACCCTGGCCAGCGACCACATATCTGGTGCTCATAGAGGAACTTTGGGGGTGAAAGATGGCCCTGGGGGCAGATGTGCAGTGTTGCAGGGTGCCCACTCTCCTCACCAAGGCATCATGAGTGGGAGGGGTGGAAGCTGCTGGCCTTATATTAACCCCACACTCCCATCCCACTCACAGATCAGGCCTCTCCTATTCAGGGGAGCCGGGGTCGGGACTCGGGTACCGTATGCCACCCGCCCCACTCTGAGAGGGGTGGAGCGTTGCAGGTAGCGGAATCTTAGAGCTACGGTTCCGGTGCCTGCCCGGGACCCATTGGGGGACGGACAGCACTGAGTCCTCCAAGCGGCAGATCCCGTCTCCTAGCAACTCGCCAGCAACACCCGGAAGTGGCTTGAATGTCAGGAGGGTCCGGCGCGCTGGCTGTTTGGGGTAGGAGAGAGTCACCTCCTGTGGTAGGGGGCGGAGAAGGTGCTTTTGGAGGTAAAGGTGAGGGCGTGGGCTGTAAGGAGGGGGACTCGTGTGGAGAGTGGGAGGAAGTCATGGTGGCGAGGCTGCAAGGAAAGGAGCAGGAGGGGGTCAAACTGGGGGATTGTGGGAGGGGGCACTGGGGGATTGCGTGTCGGGGAAGGGGTCACGCTAGGGGACTGGGGCCAGTGGGGAGAGGTGGTGTCATGAGGGCAAGCAAAGGGTGGCGCTGTGTGGTATGAACTATGGGCCCACAGTGATGGTGGGGGCTGCAAGAGAAAGTATGTGGAGTATATTGGTTAGGGAGGGGTTATTGAAATCTGCTGTCCTCAGTTTCATTGCTCTGATTAAGGGCATGGCTCGCTCTGTCTGGTCTTTGCACTGTATCCATTCCCCAATGCTGGCAGCCCCCCTGTATTTTCTGGCGACCCGGATGGGGTCAGAGATACTGAGCACCCACAGTCAGGCTCCTTCATGCCCCGCACTTCAATCCTTTCTTACTCTGCACAGATCCCAGGGTCGAGTGGTTCCCCTACCTCTGGCAAGCCAAAGCCATCTGAGCTTGTGGCAAGAACTCATTAAAACAAAGGGGCTGAAATGCCTCACAAGTGATTTCCTCACTAGAATTAAATACTCTGGAAGAGCCATGCAGTACATATATAACCATGAAGGAGTTAAAATGAAACCCAGTGAGTGAGCCTGGTTATTTCTGCCAAACTGAAGGAAATTACAGCATACACCAGTTCTGTGCTTGTACATATTCCTCCTCCAGGCTGGTGCTCTGCTTTAGGTGCTAGCTAGAGAGTTTCCTCTGCCAGTGGCTCCACAGTTTGTATGCCAGTTCTGGAGGCAGAGAACTCTCCTGCCTGTTGTAAGCTAGAAGGCAGCTTGGTGGCAGCCAGCTCACAGAGCAGTATTTAAACAAGGATCTTTCTTACGGGGTCGGAAGTGGATTTTGTGCTCTTGCATGGTACTAGCCTGACACCCCGTGGACTGAAGTTCTTGTATTCATCTCCAGAGTGCGTGCAATTTAGGGGTGAGAAGGGAGTTCAGGCTCATTCAGTCTTTGGCCTCTCAACTGAGAGAGCTGACAAAGGGTTAAGTGATGCCAGTTGTTGAGGTGATTTAGTGATGTGGACAGAAATAATGCTAGGAAGGCAGAAGGAGATCACCACACATTTCATAGAGGCAACTGAACATCCAATGACAGTAGCAGTTTTCACTCACTTGCAACCGTTACTGGATTTGAGCTGGCAACACTATAATGCTCTACATCCATTACCAGTCCTCTGACCCAGCCAGTCTTCTGGGAATGCTTTCTCTGAAGCAAAGATCCCTTAGGAAAGAGTCAGATTTGAAAAGCAGAAAATGGTACCTTAATATATGAAGGTTTTTAATGAGTTGAGTATGAATTATGCAATCAGGACCTTAACCTTTGTTTATGTTCATATTAATGCATTTATTATATGGTGTCCCCACATTTTCCATTTCCAGTATTCTAAGGATTTTCATAGTGGCAATGTATAACTTCATTGGAAAAGTTTGGGGGGCTAGGGGAAGGTGGGGGCAGCCAAGTAGCAGGCATCTATGAGGGAGCACTAGACAGGTTGGTGACTTTGTTGGAATAAATACATTTGGTATATGTTTCCGCTAAAACAATCAGCAATGAAATACTAGGTTGTGGTGACATTTAAAATATAATCCTTAGTTTTCAGATATAACCTATTAAAATGGATGAGGCAGTTTACACTGCAAATCACTGATAGAGTTGGAAATACAGCCCAGGTCTCATGAGTTTCCAGGTTGGTTTCCTGATTACTAGAATATGTTGCAGTAATCTATTAACATGATCCAATTTATTTTCCTGCTCTAGAGATATTACATGTCCCCTTAAAAGTAATATCTGAACTCCCTCTGCTTGATTTCTGGCAATTAACAAACTCGCACATTCAGAGCTGTGTTGTTATTTATATTGATGCACAATCAAGGCAGTAAATAAATCCAGGTTAATTTTGAGGGGCAGCAGGAAAGAAATACAATCAATGTTTCCCAATAGAAAAGGGAAAAAGAGAATTTTTACTGTCATTCTTCTTAGTGGGGGTTATAAAAAGTTGAGAACAAAGTGAATGTTAAAGTTTTGTGAAAACACAATCTGTTTCTAAAATGATGGTTGAATTGGCAATGACTCTGTGGAGAGAGAGTAGCAGAGGATACTGAAAATCTCTGTTAGCACTTTAAAAACTGCTGACACTACCTAGAAAATTAAAAATAAAAATTCAGCTTTAAAGGTACACTGGCAGGATAAGTGTCACCATTTGAAAAAAAAAATTCCTACCTATGCCATGTTACTAACAATACCTTAGACTGTTAAAACAGAAACATCTACAATCTTATTCACCTTTCACTAGTAATTATTTGAGGTGCTTCTAAGATCCCACTTCCTCAAAGGCTCCACACAGCAGAAATTATCCCTCTGGCCCAAGAGGGAAGGATGTAACTCCCTCTGTGGCTTGTGAATGCTTCCCTTGCCGTCACCCCAAGGGGACTGTCAGACAGTGAGGCAAGGCACTCACTCCCCTCAGGAGCTAAGGGGGTTGTCTGCTCTTAGCACATTCAGAGTTCTGCACCTATGTTGCTACACTAAAAATCCCCAGAAACACACACATGCACCCTCTTTAATGCAGGTATTGAGGTGGCCTCAGCTGTTGTGAAATGACAGGTAAAATTCAGACCCTGGAGATGTTCGCCTTTGATAGCAGCAATTGTAGTGCTTGCCCCACTGTCAACACATGCCAAGAAAACTTCACCTTTCAGCCTCAAGGGCCTGAAAGGAATTCATCCATGAGCAGTCAGTTCCTACCATTGTGTTTGGCAGGCTCGTGGTTATGTGACTTGTCAAGTAACTTGACTTAATTGTTCCCCACCGCCCTCCCCGTCACAGACAAGTGTATCTTTTCCATAGTAAATTGTCAGTTAAACTTTATTAAATAGAGAGAAAAACACGCACACACCAGGGACTTCCCTGTTCTGTGTACTCTCAACATGTTATAAATATACTGTGTATTTCTCTTTCCACTTGACTGCTCCCATCACACAGATGCCTGCCTGAGGGATTCGTGGAGTTTTCACATCCCTAGCTCAGCACTGAAGGACAGAAAAGGACAACAGTCACCGGATGCTGATTATTCTGAGGAAGCACCCTCCTTAATGCAATTATATTTCTGTTAGATACTTCAGCATTATGTAAAGAGACATTGTCACTAGTTCAAGGCTCAAAATATATTTATTTATTGTTAAGGTGATTTATAAAACCATAGAAATGTGTTCTCCCTAAATTGTGGGGGGGCTGGTAAAGCAGGGATAATAAATTAATATAATATTTGCCCTTCTTTAGAACCTTTTATCCAAGGAATTAAATCAGACTTTAATCAGTTAAACCTTCCAATCCCTTTGTGAAGTAGATTGACAGTTATAATTTTATAGGTGGAGAAGCTCAGACACACAAGTTAAGTGACATGACCAAGGTTACACGGTGAGTGTAACCTCTAAGGACGTAAGGGAGGATATAAGTCCTCTTGTTTCAGGGCATAAACCAACTTCTAATTGAAGGAGTTAGGGAGAAACATTGCACTATAGGCAGGTTATTATACAACTATCCATGTCAGGGTTTCTGCTCTTTTCTCTGGGCCATGTACTGCTGGCTACTATCAGAGACAGGATGCTGAACTAGATGGATCTCTGGTTGGAGCCTGTCCTGCAGTTTGCATGGATCTTAGTGCAGAGGTATGAGAAATGATTCCAACACTCACAAAATACCCTTGTGCTGGAAGCTCCACTACAAGGTCGGTTGAAGAGCTTGTGTTCAGAAAAGTGCCAAGTCCCTCTTTCACCTATGATTTTAAATGCCACTTGGCTAATAGCACCAGTGTCAGCTTCTTAATCTAAAATGCAGAGGCAGTTCTCAGTTTGCTCTTGAATTTGGCGTTTTGGAACTTTACTGGATCTCCTTAGCAATGGCTTTCATTAAGTTCTGGTTGTTTTTTTCTGTGTCTTTACCCACAGTCTCTGTTTTATTTTTATATTTATTTGCAGGTATTACATTCTTCCAGGATTGCTGTCATGGTTCTTAAGGTCTTCTTTCCCTCTTGCTGTGCCACAGCAGAAAGTGGCCTTTTGATTGGCCGTTGGATCCCAGAACAGAACTCTGCTGTTGTCCTCGCTGTGGTCCACTTCCCTTTTATTCCTGGCCAGGTGAAGCAGTATCTCTCTGAAGTCCAGCGGGTGACTCAGGTCAATATGTGTGTTCTGGGCTCATGGAGTAACAGCAAACAGGAGAAGGAAGAGGTCCTGGACAAGTTCCTGGAAGATCTTAGCACAATCTTTTCCCACGAGCCCTGGATACAGCTCAACAAAGAGAGAGAGAGCAAGATTTGGAGCTGCTGTATCTTTCAGAAATACCCCAGCAGCCCCAAAGAAGATGAATTCATTTTAGTATATTATGACCAGCGCAAAGTAATGCTTTCACAGCTGCATCCCACAGACAACCTTACCACATCTGCTGACCATAAGGGAAATGATGCCTCCAAACTAGATGCTGTGTTTGACACAGTTTCAAAGAGCAAGATACTGTTCATGATAGACAGATACGATGATGGGCCCATCAAGCTGACCCACTGGCAGTCAGAAGGAGTGGAAGCCAGTATTATCGTGGAGCTGATGAAGCAGGCTTCTGTGCCTGTGTGTATGCTGCTGACATTTCTGCTTTCACTTGTCTACAGTGTCTGTAAAAGCAGGTATGTGCTGCAAGATGGCGCAGCTTGTGTGCTACGTTGAAATGTAGTCCAACCCAAGACTATCAGTAGGGCACAAGTTTTCTGCTCAACCCCAGCAAGCAATGTGCATTGTGTTAAAATATCTCAGCCTCAGTGGGGAATGGCCATCAGGGACCTGAATCAGAGGGGTAGCCGTGTTACTTCTGCAATCCCAGACTAACAGAGTCCTGTGGCACCTTAAAGACTAACTAAAGTATTAGAGCATAAGCTTTCGTGAGCTAATACCCACTTCATCGGATGCATGCAGTGGAAGTATCCAGGGGCAGGTATAAATAGGTTATCTCCAACCTGGTTCTTGCCTACCTATTTATACTTGCCCCTGGATACTTCCACTGCATGCATCCGACGAAGTGAGTATTAGCCCACAAAAGCTTATGCTCTAATACTTTAGTCAGTCTTTAAGGTGCCACAGGACTCTTTGTTACATCAGGGACCTGTTAGCCAACTCAGAGTCAATTTCCCCACAATGAGTAAAGACCATTCCGTATCTGTCTCACAACAGCAATTCCAACCCTGAGGAGCTGCTACTGATAGTAGCCCTACCTTATTTAAAGTGGGAGGGCAGGGACTTGCTGTCTATAATAGTCTCTCTAACACCCGTGGGTCAGCCCAGTACAAGTTAATGTTGAGTGAATGATTAGCCTGTGTTGGGTTCGAGGGCATAGCAGCTGGTGGGGAAGCCCCTGACTGAAATCTCCTGTTGGAGCCATATTCACATGGAGCTTGATGGTATTGGGGGTGGGATTTGAGGCTGGTATTGTTGCAAGGTACAATGTTGCCATATAGATAGTAACAGTTCCTCCCGGACTTTGAGGGTTTCTGGGGGAGCTGTGAAGTTTTGCAAGCTGAACTTCTTCCCGTTTTCACTGGGGGCAAATCCTCTGCCTCAGCTTCATGAGTTGAACCATGGGTTCTTCCAGCCACTGCTTGAATGACAGGATGATGCAAAGAGAGCTAACAGTTGGGGGTTTCAGCCCAGTAGCTCTGCCCTAATCTTTGCAGTCCTGTAGCTGAGGAACACTGAAATGTTGGCAAACTGGGCATCTATGTCCAGCTTTTGATATCAAATGGCACTGCTACAGCCCTGGGACTGGATAGCAAGAGGTTAATAGGAGCACACTGGATCAAATACATCCTTTGTGGAACTCTGTTAAGTTTTTATGTACCTCGTGTACTGAAATGGAGTTACACTGGAGGCATCACATTCATCCTGGTGAAACATCCTGCAAGTGCTGGCACCAAAGGGGAAATCTGAACAGACCTGAAGGGAAAAAGCTCTTGTATATAAAGCTTAGTACCACAGCTTGGAAAGCCGTCTAGTGAGATTGTGTTGTGTTGCCAAAAAGGGGATTAGTGTTCAGTGTTCAAGCTGGAAGAGGACAGTTTGATTAATCATATTTGGTTAACAGCTACTAAAGCATTCATGGACAAATCTTTTCAAGTATAGCCTCAAGCTATGGGGAATGGAATCTTTTAATAGGTTTCCAATTGTGTAATACTGTCATGAAAAATCACGGTGAACCATTTCATACAGAATGGTTTGTTGGATTTTTCTGCTTGATGTGTAAAGCTGAAACTGTTTTATTTTTTTTGCTAATTATCTGTTAGTCATTTTGGGAACAAACTCAGACTTGGTGGAAGTAGATGGAACTCCATTGGCTACAGTGGAATTTCACTTTTGTAGTGGGTCTGAATTCGTCTCCTTGATTATACTCATGGAATCATTATCTAGTTGAGTAGAGCACTCAACTGGGAATCGTGTGTTCCAAGTTCTTTTTCCAGCTCTCCAATGATTCACTATGTGGCCCTGGAAAAAATCACTTTGTGTCTCTCTGCCTGTTTCATTATCTGTAAAATGGCCAGAACACCTATCTAGCAAAGGTATTAGGCTGGAACTTGAGAGATTTGGGTTCAGTTCTTGATTCTGCCACAAACTTCCTGTATGACTTTTACATGTCATTTCTCCATAGTAAATTCTGCACCACTTCACATATGCAGAATTTATGTTCTCTGCAGATTTATTTGCTTCCCTGCAGAAAAATAGCTTTCTGATGGGGAAGCAAAAGGAAGTCCCAAGAGCAATCATGTGACCCCCATCTCCCCAGCAACATATTTCAGGTGCCGGAGCAGCCAGTAGAGAGATAAATCAGTATGTGGCGGGGAGTGGGACTGGGACTGGGGAAGACCTGGCTGGTGGCTCCTACCCTGTGTCGAGTTCAGCTGCTAGTCCCAGCTGGGCTGGGGAGGACGGGACTTCCTCTTCCCCTGCACGGCATCTGAGGCCGTGTCAGACCCACCCCCAAATTTCTCCCCTAGCTGTAGGAAGCTCTGCAAACTCTTCCTCCCACCCAAGTCCCCTCCCGCCATGCTTTCTGCATCCATCGCTCCTCAGTTACAGGGGGAGGGATCTCTGAACAGGGAGCTGCTCCCCCATCTGCCCAATCCCCATGTACTCAGACCTTCCCACCGAGACTCATACCCCCTCCCCCACCCTGAACTCAGAACCTCCCTGATGAGCCCTACTCCCCCTGCATCTGGACCACCTTGACAAGCCATCTGGATCCCCACCATACCAAGCCCCAACCAGTTGCACCTGGATTCCCTACCCCACTGAGCCCCACTCCCTCCAGCATCTGTACCTCACCACTGAGCCGCCCATACCTAGAACCCAGTGCTGTGCTCTATCCCCACCAGACACCCCTTCTGCTGAGCTCCAACTACCTTCACCAGGACCCCCCTGCAGAGTCCCATTACTGTTACACCCAGAAACCCCCAACAGGTGCCTGTGCATCCTGATTTCCCCTACACCTGGATCCCCCACTAAGCCACCCACACCCAGATTGCCCCACACAGAACCCTTTCAACCCACACTTGAATCCCCCTCAGATTAAACCTCTCCACACTTGGATCCTGCCTTGCTGAGCCTGTCTGTCCACACCTGGCACAGAGGGGCAGGGCTCTGGGGTGATTCTCGGGCAGGCCTGGTCCTTGCACGGTGTCAAGGTTGGGTGCAGCCTCACCGTTAAGTCCGTGACCCCGAGGAAAGCTACACAGTGATCTCCCATCTCTGTGCAGCCAGTGGCCTGTGTTCTTCAGTGCAGTGCTGGAGCCTCCACATTTATTTGACAAATAAAATTTGCAGAATTTTAAAATATTGTGCGCAGAATGCCCTCAGGAGTAATATCACTTAATCTCACTGAGCATCTCATTGCTTACAGCTCCTTTGTGTCAGCCTACTTGGTGAAAAGGTCATAGGGCAGTTGTAAGGTTTCTCTCCCACTACCCCCCCTCCCGGAATACTTCCAGTCCTGGGCAAGGGGCATCTATATCTGGCATAGAACTGGCTCCACCAGGTCTGTGCTGCCTCCAGTCCCTGGGGACATTCCAGGGTTTGGAGCAGGGGCAGGCCAGAGGAGGGAGGACATGCAGTCTGGTGATTCTTCATCTCTACAAAGCCTCTTAAGAGCCCCTCTAGCCCTTGCGGAGAGGAAGGTGGTGGTGGTGGTTCAGATTTTGTACCATCTGACTTCAGAGGAGCTGGAGATGGCAATGACTTTTGTCAATCACGACTGTCCCTGGGCTAATTCCTTTGGTAATAGAATTGTATTTGGTGAAGACATATGTGGTGTCCTCTCTGCCTGAGCTGCTGCAGATGTCCCTCACTGAGGATGAAAGGTGCTTGGGGAGCTTCCGTCTGCACTTTCCATAATGGATGCTAGTTCCTTCCAGGCTGTTAAAATGAAACCATGAGATGATGACGGTTACTGAAGGTGTTGGTTTTGACCTATAAAGGTCAAATGATTTGGGTCCTGGCTTCCTTAGATACTGCAGCTAAGAGTATCTTAGTTACAGTCTTGATCTCATCTAGTATGGTACACCTGAGGTGCTTGAGCTAGCAGTTCTTTGGTTTAATGAGAAGGGGCTTCTGGCTGGGTAATTTCAGTGAAGGGACCTCAGTTCTGGAACTCACTTCCTCACCTTTTGGTAACCGAGACCAAGTTTGCTGCTTTTTGGGGCATACTGCAAGGCTTATCTGGGTACAATTTTTTGGAAGAGCTTTTATATAGTCAGTCGTGTGTGTCCCCACTAAGAGTGTTAAGTTGGCAGAGTGTGTCCGCAGTACTGTGGCTAGCATCGACTCCTGGAGTGGTGCACTGTGGGTAGCTATCCCACCGTCCCCACAGTCTCCGCTACCCATTGGCATTCCATTTTTTTTTAACAGAGTTCTACCTTCACAGATTCTTCTCCCCATACTGCTATCAGATCCAGTACCTCCTGTTTGGTCCATGCTGGGGCTCTCTTGTAATTCTGGGAATACAGGAAATGAAATTGAAAAGTTCCCCGGACTTTCCTGACTACCTGGCTAGCGCATCTAAGTTGAAAGTGTTGTCCAGAGCTGACACAATAGCACGTTCTGGAATAGCTCCCGGAGGCCAATACCATCGAATTGTGTCCACCGTACTTCAAAACCGGAACAGCGATGTTGATTTTAGCGCTACTCCCTTTGCCAAGGTGGAGTACAGAAACCAGTTTTAAGAGTCTTTTAAGTCGACAAAACTGGGTTGGTTGTGTGGACGGATTTAGTTTTAATTCGACATAACGTAGCTAATTCCGATATAATCGTGTACTGTAGACCAGCCCTCTGTCTTCCCAAGTTTTTGTGCAGAGAGTGGGTTAGAAGGGGTTGTTAGTCCTGACAGGCTGGAGGATTTGATTACTTAAATCCACTCAAACTGAGGGTTTTTTCTCTGTTTCTTTTAGAATCTGTACTTGCACATGCAGATAGGTTGGCACATGTAAAAATCTCAGGAATAAATGAGATTTCCCTGGCAACAACATAGGCTGTACACAGTGATTCAAGCTTATAAAATTGCCCACACATTCTGTAGCAGGTACAGTACGTTGATCTGAAACATAAGTGTCTCTTCAGCCCCACCATGTGACTAGCAGTGGTAATTGCAGCTTAATGTTTAGGGGTTGTGCGCAGAACTTCCATTAACACCGAAAGGTCTCCAGTGCATTGTTAGGAGCATTAGAATAATTTAATATTGTGGCAGTAAACTCCACGTGTTCCTCTTTTTAAAAATAAGCTGCTTAATGGCTTCTTGTTTATACTATCTGACCCTCAGAGTCCTCACCCAGTAGGGAGGCTTTGTTCCTGGAATTGCAGAGCAACAAGGCAGCCAAGAGGTTCTAAGTTAATGGAGCTTTCACATTTGTGTGCAGTCCAGATTCAAATATGTTGCTGTTCATCTAGAATCTGTGGTATCCATCCACAGTCTTGGAACAAATTATCTGAACTGGAAAATCAAGACTCTGTGCAAAGTATGTTAAATTACTCGCATTTGGAAAAACCCCCTCCCGCCCCCCGATATCCACACTCATTACTCAGAATTTTTCCATTTAAATAGTGTAACAATATAAACACCCATCATTCTGCTCGATATTAGAATTTTCTGTTACATTTATAAGAAACTAGTCTGCATCCTATAGAGCTGAAAAACAAACAGGAGGATTTGTGGCAACTTGCCTATAAAATCCTGGACGTATTTTTGGTTTTCTTGCCAGGATATTATTACAAATGGAAATTTCCATAGCTGATCCTACAGTCGCTTTATTGATCTCTTTCTCTGTATGTCTGGATTAGATACATTCTTAAGATTACTGCTTTTTCTTTCTCATTTCTTTTTGCTGGGAGTGAGGAGTGGAGGTTGGTTTTGATGAAGTTTAGTACTAAGAAAAGAGAGAGTCTCAGGCATAGTACAGACAGGCATTGTGCAAGCTTTCTCAAAACAGCATTTTAAGCAACCTCTGTTATTCCAGTGCTGGGCTTCCCTTGAATGGTGTCTGCAGACTGTAGTGGTTTTGTGATTTGGACAAACATCCAAACAGAGTAGTATTCTTATCACCTCTTTGCTTCTGCATTGAGTCAAGGCTTAGATGTGACATTAATCTCTTACAAAGTTCAGTTGCGACATTATCTCATAGCAAAGGTCCATGGGGATGTCAAAGACACTGATGTCAATATCAACTGTCAAGGACATTGGAGAACCAATCTAGTTTCAAAATGGCTTGTTTCTCACATATCTTACCAGTGTTCAAAATGAGGGGTGAGCAAAGGAGATTTCCAACCCCCAAATCAGTGACCTCCTGGGAGGAGCTTGCAGATGTTGACTGGAACGGTGGGTTCGTCAATTCTGGCCTTCTGTGGACAACCTCATTGGGAAGGGGAAGAAGATTTATCCCTTTGTCCTGCATTTGTAGCAGGATTCTGTGCCCCAGCAAACGTTCTGCAGGCCATAATTTGTCAAACCATTGGGTTGGAACATGATCGGAAAAGAAGACTCATCTCACTTGTGACTCATTACATCTGTGAAGCCTTGTCTGAAAGATCAGTGGCCAGTGTAATAACCTACTGTGCTTCCCCTCCTCCACCTGTTCTTTCCTCTGTCACTTTGAATGTTATACCCTGACAGGCCAGTTGAACAGCAGTGCATTAATTTGGCTTTGAGGTGGATGGCTGTACTGAAGAGCAGAATTTTTCAGAGGCCCTGAATTGAGGAGAATGATTCAGAGTACACTGCATGGGATTCAAAGACCGTACATCAGGCCTGCACAGCATGCAGCCCGGGGGCCACATGTGGCCCACTCGGGCTCACTGTGTGGCCCGCGGAGAGTAAGTAGGGGTGGGGCAAGCCAAGCGGTGGGGTGGGGGGAAGCGGATGGAGGCGGGGCTTTTCGGCCCGCAGCTGGTATTTTTGCAGTAATATGGCTCTCACTGCTTCCCGAGTTGTGCAGGCCTGCCGTACATCTAGCATCTGAATTTGGGGGGAAGCCCTTCAGGGCTCTGGGTTTTAAACTGACAAATCCACTGTGAAGTGCAACTGAAGTGGCCCAGAGGTGCACCCTCACTGAATCCTGCAAAGTTCTCAGCCAGTTACCCAGTTATTGTTTGTAGGTTGGATTACTGTGCTCATGGGTGGAGAGCTAGGATGATATATGAATTGCAGCACAAGGTCCAGTTGGTATCTTATATTGTCCACTTTTAAACACATGCTCCTGCTGCTAGATCCCAGGCTAAATTCAGTATAAAACTGTATCTTGGAGAAAGCAGGTGGAAGCCCCATGGAAATCCAGATTCTGATGTAAATTCAAGGGTGAAGTAGGGTAACTTACACTGATTCGGCATTCAGTGGGGTTGCAAACTGAGTGAAGCTTGCATGAACATACCAAGGAATTGGAAGGCATGAATGGTATCCTTGAAAAGGCATCTAATAGGTGGGCATAGAAAAAGAAGCTCACTTACCCTTAATATAATGTATGCTGCAGCCTCCCCAATACTTCCATGGCCAAACTGAGCTCCGATGGAAATAGGTGCAACTCCTATTGACTTCAGTAAAGAGCTGACCCCCTACTTGATCATTTTTCCTGCTTAGCCCTGCTGAAGTCAGATACTTTAATAGACAGTCATGCTAAATGAGGCTGGGATTTTCAGAGGCGCCCAATTTTCAGTGAAGTTCAATAAGGGTTTGGTGTGAATAATTCCAACCTAAAAATGTAGTTAATGCAAAAAGGCCATATTGTACCATTGTTCACTATGCAAACCTCCCATTAGCGGGAGATCTGCTGTGGATTGAGGGAAGCACATAGTCCTACACATACACAGTCCTGACCCACCAGCCATAATTAAAAAATGGAATTCAGTCCTCTCTGGAGAATGAATTTGACACCAGGGAAGCTGGTAGACTGGCATCTTTATGGGGGGCAAAGTTAAGGTAATCTGGGTATATTGTTTTGGAAAGCCATTGCTTAGTTTTCTAATGGTTGAAGGTTTTAAAATCTCTAATTTTTTAAAAATTATTCTGCACCCAAACCACTTATGTGTGCACAATCTTAAATTTACCTGAAGTAAGTGTTCGGTGTGAAATTTGCAGCCCCGTCACATCACCTGTTTCGCTGGCAAAAGTATCAGAGAGGATTCCCCTTTGTGTATCTGCAGAGTGCTGAAGTTTTGGCCTTTGTCTTTCATCTGGAGTAAACTCTCAACTTGTGAACAGTTGGGGCACCGACTGGAGCACCTCCAGATCGTCGTCAGCAACAGGAAGGCTCAGAACCAGGCCCAACTAATGAGGTATGCTGTGTGCGTGTGTGTGTCTATGTTGTCAGCACACTGAGTCCTTGACCCCTATCACCAGCTGGAACCTTCATCAGTGTACCAACCAATTTCTTCTCTAGCTTTAAAGAAATTCAGCCTTCTCTGGCTCTGGTATTATCAAAGGGCTGCCACCGACTTGTTGTCCTGCACTGAATGATCGGCTTGTTTTTTATTGTAGAGGTATCTTGTTTGTAGCAGTAATATGATTTTACAGGACTATGTGGGGTGGCTTTACTTTTTTGTGGAGTTGCAGTGTGAATGAGACTTTTACTATCCCATCAGTTTCTTCCTCATATAATCCCCCCCCCACACACACAGATTTATGCCTCCAGAATATCTCTGCTACGCTAAGAAACATTTAAGTTTCCGTACAGAAACTTAGTGTCATTGAAGCTAGCCTGGGAAACAGGACGGAGCTACATAGGGAAATCTTGCTCTGCAGTTCTGTAGAGCATAGGTTCTCAACCTTTTTCTTTCTGAGCCTTTTCCCACCCCGCCCAACATGCTATAAAAACATCATGGGCCACCTGTGCCACAATAACTGGTTTTTGGCATACAAAAGCCAGGCCCAGCGTTAAGGGGTAGCAAGGTGGGCAATTGCCTGGGCCCCATGCCACAGGTTCCCTGCAAAGCCACATTGTTCAGGCTTTAGCTTCAGCCCCGAGTGGTAAGGCTCAGGGCCCTGGGCTTCAGCCCCATGCAGTGAGGTTTCAGCTTTCTACCCTGGGCCCCAGCGAGTCTAATGCTGGCCCTGCTTGGAGGCCCCCTGAAACCTGTTCATGGCCCCCCTGGAGTCCCCAGACCCCTGATTGAGAACCACGGCTATAGAACCTGTGCTTTCACAGATTTCAGAGTGGTAGCCGTGTTAGTCTGTATCAGCAAAAAAAAAAAATGAGGTGTACTTCTGGCACCTTAGAGACTAGCAAATTTATTTTGGCGTAAGCTAAAACCTACTTTCATCAGATGCATGGAGTGGAAGATACAGTAGGAAGATAGCTATAGATATAGCTATACAGAGAACATGAAAAGATGGGGGTTGTCATACCAACTCTAAGAGACTAATCAATTAAGGTAGGCTATTATCAGCAGGAGAAGAAAAACTTTTGTAGTGATAATCAGAATCGCCCATTTCAAACAGTTGACAAGAAGGTGTGAGTAACAGTAGAGGGAAACTTAGCATGGGGAAATAGGTTTCAGTTTGTGTAATGACCCAGCTACTCTCAGTCTTTATTCAAGCCTAATTTAATGGTGTCCAATTTGCAAATTAATTCCAGTTCTGCAGTTTCTCGTTGGAGTCTGTTTTTGAAGATTTTTTTGTTTTGTTGTTGAAGAATTGCCACTTTTAGGTCTGTTATTGAGTGACCAGAGAGATTGAAGTGTTCCGGATCTCTGATTGAGAACTGCTGCTGTAGAGCCTTTTCTTTCACAGGCATTGAATTAATCAGATGGGCTATAAAATCAAGGTTCCATGGCACTTGCCACAAGAGTAAGAGTATCAATCCCTACCCCCTTATCCCAGTGTTCTGGAAGATCCATCCTCTGGTAACTGAAGACAAGGAGTGTCAATAAACATTGAAGTAACAGAAAACCAAGCAAACACAAAATCCCACAGTGAGTAGAAGAGGGAGAGGCAAAGATCAGAGATGGATATAGACTCCTTAAGGCTATCACTGTGCAAATCTTAATCTATGTGGTGCTCAGATACTATAATCATTGGCTCTGAGGGAATACTTAAAAGACACTAATAGATTTTAAGGACAAAAGTAATACACACAAAATCAAACCAAGTAATCATAGTAACTCAAGCCACAGAATTTCATCCAGTAACTCTTGTCGTGAGGGGTGAGTTATTCTACCCTACTGTGTAAGTAAACATTATTTAGCCCAATGACTGTCCCGTCCCTACCCTTCAGCGTATCTACCACTCCTTCCAGTTTAGTGTCACCTCCAGCCTCCTGAGAGTGCAGTCCATGCCATCCTCCAGATCATTAATGAAGATATTGAACAGAACAAGATCCTTGGGGCACTTATTTGATATGGCTGCCAATTAGACATGGAGTCATTGATCACTACCCGTTGAGCTCAATGATCTAGCAGTTTTCTATCCACCTTATAGTCCATTCATCCAGCCCATACTACTTTAACTTGCTGGCAAGAATACTGTGGGAGACCATATCAAAAACTTTGCTAAAGTCAAGGAATAACATGTCTACTGCTTTCCCCTGATCCACAGAGCCAGCTATCTTGTCATAGAAGGCAATTAGGTTAGTCAGGCATGACTTGCACCTGGTGAATCCATGCTGACTGTTCCTGATCACTTTCCTCTCCTTTAAGTGCTTCAGCATTGATTCCTTGAGGGCCTACTCCATGATTTTTCCAGGGTCTGAGGTGAGGCTGACTGGCCTGTAGTTCCCCGGATCTTCCTTCTTGCCTTTTTAAAAGATGGGCAGTATGTTAGCTTCTTTCCAGTCATCTGGAACCTCCCGAGATTGCCACTAGTTTTCAAAGATAATGCACAATGGCTCTGCAATCACATCAGCCAACTTCTTTAGCACCCTCAGATGCAGTGCATCCGGCCCCATGGACTTGTGCTCGTCCAGCCTTTCTAAATAGTCCTGAACCACTTCTTTCTCCACAGAGGTCTGGTCACCTCCTCCTGATTCTGTATATAACGAGGGAGGCCAAACTCACTGACTCCCCAAGCTGCATACAACCATCTACAGAAGTTTGAGAGCTGGAGCACACGAGCCAGGGCTCAGGGCTTCAGCCCCATTCCTGCTAAAGCCCCAAGCCCTGGCAGGTGTATCCCAAAGGGCTGAAGCTCCGAAACCCTCCTGGAAAGAAGCTCCTACCCAACCACCCCACTGCAAGCAGAGATCCTGAGCTCTCCCCACCTTCTGCATTCTAGTAGGCAGAGAGAGCTTGCACTTTAATGGTAAAAAGAGTTTAGCCACTTGTGGTGTATATCTTCAGTAAAGTGTCTTGATGGCTTTCAGAAATGAAAAGCGTTATGTAAATGACACTGGTGATGATTGTTGTCCAAACATGAAACAGCCTTCTTCTGTGCTCTAATTTTGTTCTTCTTTCTCCTGAATGCAGGAAAGCCAACATCTTTGTTTCTCTCCTCATTGACATGGCTCTGGGAATACTGCTAATGTCCTGGCTGTACAGAGAGAATCAGATTGGTCAGCTTGCCGACACACTCATCCCAGTCGCTGATGTAAGTCTGCCTGGAATCATTTGTACTTCATCTCTAGTGTAGAAAGTGAACAGCAGTTCATGTTTGCGGTAATTGTAGAGAGGCAGGGCCTGTGTGTGAGGATTTTGTGCAGAGAAGAGAACCGTTGGCCGAAGTCAAAAAAATAAGGTCTCCTCAAAAGCGATTAAATCTTCAAACCAAACCTGTTGAGACTAATCAAATGTAACACTGCTGTCCTCTGAGTATCCAGTGAATACAAATTAGATGTTTTCTAGATGGCACTTCCCGCTCACGAGGTAACAATTACATCATGAGCACAATAAATAACTCTGAGGCTGGAGAATGGAGTGCTTGTCCACCCAGGACACTTTTTTATTACAGAGTTAACAAGACGTGCCCTCAAGCTGTTGTTCTAGTGGGGTATCTGTGCGGGGGGAAAGTTAACCCAGTTAGGTCTCAGAAATCACTGTATGGGGGGTAAAAACTTAAGCTGAGGCAGCTATGTTTGATGAAAGCATTTTGATGGTGAGTTCTGAGGGCAGTAGCTAGTCAGGATAGGTAACACTGAAATTCTCTCTCAAGTGTGCTAATGATAGATTGGGGAACTCACCTTCTCCTGTACCATTCTCCAACCTCAGGACCTAAATAGCGAATATAAATTACCTAAGAACGAGCATGACACATAGCATCCTGTTTTTCTGGCACTAGGGCCTTCTCTACAAGGCTAATTAGTGCATGGCAGGCTAATGGACTGCATGGCAGGCTAGTGCACTGTATGGCCACACCCCTGTTTGCCATGCACTAACTAGCCATGTAGACAAGCCCCTAATTTCTTATATTTTGAATGTGTAACTTGAACATATGTGCAATCTTCCTTCCAATTTAACCCCCGTTTTTGGGGGTGTTTTTTAGTCTTGGGAACATATTGTGTTTGTGCGTAAATTATTATCTAAGTAGAACTTACCTTTAATAGGTAAAGGACCATTTTGTCATTCAGTGGAGCTGCAAAAAACTACAAAATGTGCATCCTGCTCCTGAGTTGCAACATTTGTGTCATGGTGTGGGTGGGGACAGAGAGAGGGAGGGATAGTTCAGTGGTTTGAGCATTGGCCTGCTAAACCCAGGGCTGTGAGTTCAATCCTTGAGGGGGCCATTTGGGGATCTGGGGCAGAAATCTGTGGGTGAGATTGTGGCCTGCCTTGTGCAGGAGGTCAGACTAGATGATCATAATGGTCCCTTCTGACCTTAAAAGTCTACGAGTGTCAATGACGTGCTGGTGTTCCATCATTTTGTGCCTTGTCACATATTGATTAATGCTGTGATAAGATGGCACATCATCATCCCTTCTCTGTCCCTTCCCTTTGGTTTCTTTTGTCTTACAATGCTTCTGCTGCAGGAGTCCTCACTTTATGGTCTCCAGCTTCTGGATGGGAAGGGACTCCAGTCCAGCTTATGAGGAATTCCATCAGCAACTTATTTTCTCTTCTTCATCCACTTATTGGGAGGAACTCCCAGCTGCCCTGCTGTTGGTTTCTTTTCTCAGTGTTCCTCATACTAATAACATACTGGGCAAAACTAGTAGCACTCCTGTGATCATCTTTCTGCATGCAACGCAGACACAGCAAGCAAAGTGTCTATCATGCACTTACCACACAAGAGCTTAAAGTGGCTCATTGCTATGAGTAGAACTTTCAAGGGTGGGCCCGGTTTCAGCTGCTCATTGTTGCTGGGAAAGAGGGAAGAGAGGGTGACGGTTGGAATATGTCTCACCTTCTAATATTTGATCGAATGGTAGGATTACTGTGAGGCATAAACTCTGAACCTTTTTATGCATTATTATTCTGAAGTCTGTTTCCAAGTGGAGATGTTTCAGCTGGAAGATCACCTGCCCTCTTGTGCTCTCTGCAGTCTGCTTTCTTAGCACGTGTGAGATGACAATGGCTTTGCCTCAGTTCCCATGTGCACAGATGGACTCAAGAAGTGTTCTATCTGCCCAGTGTCAATGGCAGATGGACACTCTCACGCTCAAAGTGCATTGGACCACATCACCTGTCTTGGATGGGCATGCTGTAGGAGTTTCTCATACTCTCCTCTTCAATCATGCAGATAAATCATTCACTCCCACCTGGATTTTGCAATATCCATTACTTCCTTCTGGCCCCTTACCTATGTAGCCTATGATGTCTCAGAAATACAGAGAGGTGTGCACTCAAGAGCTTACTTCCCTGGAGATTTGAACTACTCCTTTGCTGTACGTTCTTCTCAGTTTTCCCCTCCCTGTTTGTCTAAGGAATTGCTTTACTGGTATGCCCATGATTATTGGTGGGATTTCATGCCATTTACAATTTCTCCCTGCTTCAGGAACCTGGTTTCTTCACTGTGGGCTCCATAGGCACATAAAGTGCCTCTGAAGTCACTGGGAGCTCTTTCAGAGACTTCAGAGGGCACAGTTCAGGTGTCAAGTGTACATAAGAGGCAAGTCTGAACCATCTAGAAATATCACCCCGATGACTTCAGCACATGTGGTGCAAGACAGCACAATTTTGTTTTCCCATATGACAGCAAAATCTCCTCTGATTCGTCCTACAGTAGGTTTCCGCTAGCTGCTGCTTTTCTATCTGGTATTCATTATCCCCCCGCACTGGAGCTCTGTCAGGCTGGCTAAAAGTTGCCAAGTTTGGTAATAAAAACTTTCCCAATGTTTTGGATTATTATGACTTTTCCCAGTGCTCCATGCTGTCCTAGTTCTGATGTATACTCTGGGTCAGCTAATGGCATTGGTCTCTGGGCTTCTTGGATCAGTATGTCTGATAGTAAAAAAAATAAGACGATTTAATCTGTTACCACAGTTCCTGGCCTTGAGAGAAGAGAATTGCCTCAGTTGATTTTATATGTGCAAGCTTTTAATTGTGTGCAGTTCAGAGTTTTCCTTCCTTTCTCCTATTAATCTCATTCACAACAGGCCTCTTCTCTCTTACCTCTCTCACTTCTATTGCATGCTAATTAGAATCTATCCAGCATACTGTAGGTTAGACTCACCAGAACTTCCATCTCTTCAGGGATGAAATTCACCATTATGTTCACATCCAAAACACGACTATAGTGATCTTCGTACAAGGCACACCTTGGGAGATATCATTTGAAATCTCATAACATATTGTGGTGAAATGCTGGTGTAAACATTATGTGTGAAGTTGTTAACATAAGCTGACAAGTCTGATGTGTATTTCCCAGATAAGTTTGGGAAGCAGCTAAACCAGTTTTTCCAAGACAAAGGGCAAGCTGATGCCACGGCCAGGTGTCAACAAAGCTGATGGGTCATCTTTGATCAAGTGGCCATTGTTTGGCAAGAAAGAGGGACAGGGACAAAGATCTGCATCTTAGCAGAGAAACAACATGAGATAGCCCCTGTCTTTTGGTTCTCGGCTGGACATGCTTTTCAGAGAGGGACTGGCACTATAAAAAGGAGGAGCAAACATCCCAAGAGACCCCTCCTCTCTCTCCCTG
This sequence comes from Dermatemys mawii, assembly GCA_007922305.1. Lineage (NCBI taxonomy): Eukaryota > Metazoa > Chordata > Testudines > Dermatemydidae > Dermatemys > Dermatemys mawii. The sequence goes on from ML677381.1 coordinate 30,128,719, forward strand.
TCCATCTCACTCTTTGCACTTTTGAGAAGACAAAAGAAGCAGCCATTGGACTCTGGGGGAGGGGTTCCGACCTGAAGAGTTTGGTCAGTAATACTGTTGGAAGCATGTGGTGAGAAACTTTGTTTTAAATCTAATATAGTTTGTTAGGCACTAGAACGAGTTATATCTTTATTTTTCTTGTAACCATTTCTGACTCCTCATAGAATATGAGGGTTGGAAGAGACCTCAGGAGATCATCTAGTTCAACCCCCTGCTCAAAGCAGGACCAATCCCCAATTAAATCGTCCAACTGATTTTTGTCCCCGATCCGTAAATGGCCCCCTCAAGGATTGAACTCTCAACCCTGGGTTTAGCAGGGCAATGAGGAAACTACTGAGCTGTACCTCATTGTTAGTATTCACTTAAAATCGCTCTCTTTGCAGTTAATAAACTTGTTTTATTGTTTTATCTAATTCAGTGTATTTAAGCTAAAGTGTCTGTATAATTCAATTTGGGATGACAAGTTATGTGTATGTTATTCTCTTAAACAAATAATGCACTTAATATATTTGGACTGTCTAGGAGAGGGCTGGGCAGTATAAGGCATCCATTTCTGGGGGAAAGTCCAGGACTGGGAGTGTGTTGGGGCACCCTGCCGTATTAGGAAGGCTGGTGAGAGTCAGGGTGTGACTGTTAGGCTGCAGTTACACACACACATTTGGGAGGGACCTGCATGCTGGCAGGCTGTTTGTGAGCAGTCCATATTGGAAGCTACAACAGTAATGCATTGCAAGGCACCCCAGGTTGCATGGCAAAGGTGACCTAGCCCCCCACTGGTGTGGATTGCACTCTGGTATGTCACACCTTTCTACTAGCCCTGTCCATGGAGACAAAAAGTAATAGGTATGTCACTTTCTCCTTTTCCAACTGCCAGAACTGTAAGCCCAACCTGCTGTGTGGAAATCAAGCTGTGCTCCTCCCCCATTGTTCATCATCCCCAGCGATAATGATTCAGCCCTTAGCTGACAATTGTCGATAATACACAAGACATCATTGGCTCCAGCTCCCTCTTTCACAGCTTGACTAGCTGTGTAGCGCTGACTATAATAACAAGTGGCTTTTGTCAGTAAATGAAGCAGATGTGATTCAGAGACATCTAAGGAATAGCTCTGTGCCGTCCAAATGGCCAATTTTGGAGTCAGCTGTCTGAATATATAGTGGAATAACCTTTCTTAGTTCCATATCTGCCCTAATCTCCTCCCACACACCTTCCCACTTCCTCTGCTCAACCCAAGCTTCCCCGCTGGCAGCTCCTGACTCTGCCTTCTTCCAAGCTGCCCCTTCTCCCAAAAGCCTCACAATGGGTCTTCTGCACTAAGTTCTCTTCTCTGTCTGAAAAAGAAACAAAACCTTCTAACTCCCCTTCTCTTCTCTGAAGTGTTGTGGCTATAAAGGCCAGTGCCCCACCCCATGCTATCTATGTTCTGTATTAGTTTTGCTCATGTATTTAAACTGTAAGCTCTTTGGGGCAGACACGAGTTTATCATCTGTCACAGATCGTGCCCCAATTAAACCATGCCAAATATTTCTGATCCTATACTAGTGATAATTGAATGCATCTCAAGTCAGATTTTAAAACAAATCCCTTGTCAGTCATATTCTGCTAATCCATAAATAAAACAAGGAGAAAATATGTTAATGTCATTGTTGTTATTATTAGTTATAGTCCAGTAGTGTCCAAAAGCCAGGGCCTGTTGTACTAGGCACTGTACAAACATATCAAAACAACAGTTCTTTAGCTTTTGAACAGCTTTTGGTTTGCTCTGAGTTTTATGAAGGCACCCATTAAAAGCACTTCCTTGCCTGCGCTTGTGGCCCGCTACCTGTCCTGAATGGGCCTCTTATTCTCCTTTGATGCCACACCATGGTCAACGTCTCTACTGAGAAGAACAGGTGCACTGCAGTTAAACAAGAACATCATTCCAGATTGAGCTGATCTAAACCACTTTAGATGTGTTCTCAAGGTTGCTGATGCTCCCACAGCACCTTAAAGAAATGACGTCCATGTAATGCTCTACATTTCATCTATTAATATCCAACACATTCAGTATTTACAACTGCAGCTAGAGGATCGGACTCTTAAAGTCATGTATTTTAGTCTATTTCTTCTTGCTGTCAATTGGCTCCAAAGCATCCAACAGCAAAACAAAACCCCACAAGAGGCTACACCTCAGGGCCTACAAAGCAACGACAGCCATGATACCATGCAGGAATGCTCAGCAATAGTGAGGATTTAACTACAAACTAGAGTCATCTAAGGACTTCAGTAATTTTCCGTACCAGAAAACAACACTGCAGAAGGATTCCTCTCAAACATTTAAATATTTAATTAAAATATATAAAAAACCCTTTTGCTAAGTTACAGCTGGAACACTTTAAATATTAACAGAGTTCTGTTTATAAAGTATCTGGCACTTCTTTCTCAACAAGGGCCAGATTCATTGGTACAAGCCAACCCTGACTTGCAATGAGTGTTTTAAGGGATATTAGGGCAAAGGAAAGTGAATCAGATGAACAGACAATTCTGTTGGCAAGGAAAAATAGGTTACATTTTGAACGTGAACATAGAACTGTTACTAAACTAAAAGTATGTGTGGCTGTTATGTTTATAAATTCAGCAATGTCTGTGAGACTGTAGGATGAAAAGACATTATGCACATGCATCATTGGGAGATTAGGTCCATAATCCATCAGTCTTGGGTACCAAGTCTAGATTCTTCTGCATAATCCACCATTGTAGGCATATGTTTGATTTTGGTTATGTATGTAATTTGGGCACCTAACTCCTTTAGGCTTTCTCTTCACTGACACAAATATTTTTTTTAGATTGAAGTAATTTACGTGCTAGTTATCTTGTTGTACAAAGTGGAGACAAGGCACTTGTAGTGTTTACTGTGAGGTTACTAGCCGAGATCTGCCCTATGTCCCCCCATGGCTGACCTCACCTAATTTATTTTTTGGGAAACACTACAAGAGCCTTGTCTCTACTTGTTTTTACAGCAGGATAACTACATACCATATTGTCAATGAAGACATAGCCTCAAGCTCTTCTGAAAATCCCAGGCTATTCATATAGCAGTCTTCCTCTGACAGATTTCTCCACCCATCTTAACTATTTGATCTTCTCTAATATATGTCACTTTGGGTAACCTGTTTACTCAGCTCTCAAGAGTTATTACCTCATGGGAGCTGTCTGTAAAAATCACCCAGGTTGCTCTTCTCCCTGCAAAGGCGTTGTCAGAAGCACAATCTGTGATCTAATTTCTGATGAGGCTTCTAAAAAGATCATGCTCAGAGGTGGAGGTATCTTAAGATTCAGAAAGGGGTTGCTGGCTCATTGTGAGGTGTATGCTATTTCTCATGTAAGTCCTATAGTATTTTTTTGTGCCTCTGAGGCAATTTTTCCCCAAAGATTTTAGAGGAATGGTGAGATTTTTCCAAAGCTAGCAATGCATATGTGGAGTGTTGTGCACATACAGTGTGATAGCTTTCCAGTAACTAACACTGCTTGTCTCCTTATGTTGTAGCATATAGCCAAAGAGCTCCAGGATCTGCTGCAGTGGCTAATGGGAGTGCCAGCTGGTTTAAAAATGAATCGAGCTTTGGACCAGGTGTTGGGCCGGTTCTTCCTTTACCACATTCATTTGTGGATTAGTAAGTGCAGTTGTTTAACCTTTCATCTTTCCTTCTCACTTCTCCCTCCCTGGTGTCTAAGATTCACCAATATCTAGTGAGGTATAATGAATCAGAATTTGTATTGCAAGGACATACTGGTCTGTGGATCTTTCTGATCTGGGAATTTGGATTCATGGAATCCACACAGGGAAATGATGCAAATAAGTACAGTGTTCAGCTAGTTACTTTGCAGAAAGTAAGAGACATAGTGGAGCTAATTTATTTGGCACCAGTGATGGTTGGTGTCCAGGAGAAGGTCCAGGTTCCCCTCTAGACTTTTTTATCTGCCCTACAAAGGGTAGTGCAACATTGTGGTGGTGGGGAAATTTTATTTGGGCGTTGAAGTACAGGACCTGTCCTGTAACTGGCTTCAGTTTAGTTTACAGCACTTCTAATTGTCTCATGTTGGCATTCTTCCTCCCAATTTGAAACAGAATCTCACTGTTCATAAGGATATTTTTTATGTTGGAAAATAGCCACAGTGGACACAAAGTCCTTAGTAACTGTGACTGTCTCCATCTGTTAATGAATGAAGCAGAGCTCTGGTTTTCCAAGGCTTCACCCTACCTTGATGATGATCAGAGAAGCTTCATGCCATTAAAATATTGCACAGACCATTTTCACAAGAACTCCTTTGTGATGGTTTCTGTTGGAGTAGAAGATTTTGGTGAAAATGTATCAGTAATTGATTAGTATGTTCCTGAAAATTTACCCCAGTGGATAAAGGAATAACAAAATGACCTTATCTGGACAGGCTGAGAAGGTGTTCGTGTGTCTCACTAAAACCGCCACACCTGGGCTGAGAGGATCGGGAAGGAAATGGTAGTATTTGCCAGTCATTGTAGATGTAAGATGGCAGTCTAACAGAATTTGTTGTTTTTACTTTCCATATGATCTTGATTCTGATCTCTGCAACAGCATTCTATGAGGGGTGGGGGAAAGTGAAGTTGAGGCCATCAGGAGTTTCATCTGAGGCTCCAGAGAGCAAATAAATACCCTTTGTACAGTGTTACTCTTCAACTTCCACCAGGCTATATCCACCTGATGTCTCCATTCATTGAGATGATCCTCTGGTATGTTGGCCTGTCAGCCTGTCTGGGCCTGACTGTAGCGCTTTCCATCCTCTCTGACATCATTGCACTCCTGACCTTCCACATCTACTGCTTCTATGTTTATGGAGCCAGGTGGGTGTATCTGACCTGTTTGTTTCTCAAGTATATCTGGCCCAAACATCATAGTGGGCCTAGCTGATCCCTGATGTGACTCCATTGATTTAACAGGTGTAAGGTAGAAATTAGTTTGGCCAGTTACGTTATGTCCAAATGATTGAGTCTCAGCATTGAGCTATACAAGCATCCCAAGAGTCTTAGATATAAGTGTCTTCTCCCTTTTGACAGTGGCAGTTAGAAAAGTAAAACTATGCTGAGGAGTGGAATGAAAGAGATCAGTTTGCCCAGGAGCCCTAGATTTGAGGGGATAACTTGTGTTTAAAGCTGCTCCAGAAGTGACCTCTCCGGGCCCTAGGATCGCCAACCCTCCAGCATTGTCCCGAAGTCTCCAGGAATGAAAGATTATCTTTAATTAAAGGTTATGTCATGTGATGAAACCTCCAGAAATACATTCAACCAAAACTGGCACCCCTTCCTCTCCCTCGCTTCAGAGGATTGCATCCATCTGGATTTTCAACTGCAACAGATTGCAGTTTCTCGATTTTTGTGGTTAAATTGCTGCTGTATTACTCCCTCTTCCCCACTAGAGGGCCCTGCACACTTTACAGTCACAGGGAAATGGGCACAAACTGGGAAAGCCAAGGATATGTGTGTAAATGACTGATGCTCATTCTGCCTTTCATGTCACATTCGGTACTAAGTACGTCAGAGCTATTCGTTCAACAAGAATTCAAAACAAAATATGTTCTTATGTTCTACATTAACATGGGAGCATCCTTTAAATCACAAACTGTGATAGAGAATAGCAGCCTTATAGAGAAGACAAAATAGCTGAGGAGAGAAATAGGGAAGCTCCTGCCTAATAAGTATAGAGACAGCATTCTCTCACCAGGGTGGTGAGGAGGTTAGAGGCATAGTACATTGTGTAGAGCAGAAGGAATTTCAGAGGAGGCTGCCCAGGCAGAGTTCATTTGTAATTCTGGAAATGGTTAGAGGTACAGAGATGTCTAATTTAAGAATCTTACTCTTATAATTAGATAGCATAGGACTAATAGATATATTGCATAGTAGGAAACTCTTCCACAGAGCTCTTTTACTTGACGTTTCTCCTTCTGGCTGTAGAGAGTGCATAAAGGGCTCTGCCCCTCTTAGGGAGGGGAGAGGGTGGGCAGGAGCGAAAAAGGCAGAAGCTCTATCCATGCCAAGCACTTCTGTCTCATGGACTTTGGCGTGCCAATCTGCAGGATTCATATATCCTTGTTAGAAGTATAGCTACACAAGACACTTCATCGTGAGGCCTGCATCAAGCTAACTCAGCTGCTGAGAATGACCCCTGGTGGGGAGAGAATACCAGGCAGTGAGCTCAAAATACCAAATAATAAAATTACCACAAAATCCTAGAATTTGAGCAACTGGAAGGAGAATTTCTGCAGCTAATGAATGCTGTTAAAGTGGCAAATTCACTGGCCAAGGAAATAAGGAGTTCTTGGAGGTCTGTTTCCAAGGTAGCCGCATGGTAAATAAATGACACCAAGCATACATATACAGATAGACACAGAAGGTGTGGCAATATCAGACAGGCAGGTCATTGACCCTTGATATTAGGTCATTGATTGCTTGGGACTGGGCATGTGCAGCATTAGTAAAAGGAATGAAACAAGTGTGCACCAATCAGAGGAATTTGGTGCACAGAAGTTGAGTTGTCTTGGGAACACTGTAGCCTATGGATTACTGTGCTGTTCTGAGCTTTACTAGCTCGTTAGTAGCATTATACTAGTCTCTTAGTGCTTTAGCCTCCTTTCAGCTGTTTTCCTTGGTTTTATAAGATTTCCCCGTTTTCACAGTAGTGGTTTAGTGTTTTAACTGACTATATATTTTAATTGCACTCACAAAACTATGCTAAAAGAACAGTAGATTTGCAAAGTCAAGCACTCCAAAGTTAGGAAATGCCAGAACAAAGGTTGTCTGTGGCATATGCATTAGGATAAACTCTTTACATAATAATTATAGGAATTATTATTAATTATTATATCTTATATAGTGCTTTTCATTAGCAGTTATCAGTAGATTGCATTTCACAATCTTTAATGTATTTATCCTCACAATATCCCTGTGAGGTATGGAACTAGAATTATCTCCATGGTGCAGATGGGAACTGAGGCACAGGAAAGCTGAGAGTCTTGCCCAAGGTCACCCAGGAAGTCTGTGGCAGAGCAAGAAATTGACCCAAGGTCTCCCAAGTCCTAGGCTAGTGTGCTAACCACTATTTTTGTCTGCCTCATTCAGTGCACAGGCTGGACATTGCTCACTGAACTAGCAACTATTCAATATTTTGTTTTATCTCTTTGGTCAGTGTGTTTTGTCTCCTTGAATTTATGTGACTTCATTAGGTTCACATCCTGCCCCTGCTGAACTGAGTGTGTGTGTGTCATAATGGCAGTTGCTTTGTGGTATAGCTGGGGATCTCTTGGTTCTAATTTGTGGTGACTGTCCCCTTTGCACAGGCTCTACTGCCTGAAGATCTATGGCTTGTCATCTCTCTGGCGCCTGTTCCGTGGGAAGAAGTGGAATGTCCTGAGGCAGAGGGTGGATTCCTGCTCCTATGACTTGGATCAGGTAGTGGCAAAGAATCCAGGAGGTGCTGTTACAGTCTGGCCACAAAGTCCTGCAGCATGACCTGATCTTGTCTCATTTAATATTGGGGTGCAGATTACCAACTGCTCAGTTATATCCAAATTAAGTACAGCTCTTGGCAAGTTGTCCTATGGTTCCTCAAGCAAATTCTTGACTACCTCTCCTGTACCCCAGATGCATCATTCCTCCCCATATTCAAGGGAACTGATCCTGTGAGGTGCTGAGCAGTGTCAGTGAGAGTTGCAGATGCTCACCATCTCTCAGGATAAGGGTAGAGGAGTGGATATGTGGGAGGGAGACAATTTAAATAATTATAGTGGTGCCCAGCAGCGTTACCATAGTAACAGGCTTCTTAGTGTTTCTATTAAAAGATCCTATTTAATTCACATTGGGTTGGAGCTTGGCCCACACGTTTTCACCAGCATGCAGAAAACATTTTTCTAGAATTGTGCAAATCTGCCTTTTAAACTCTAAAATGCCACAGAAACAACATGAAAGTTGGTCAGAACCAGGCTCCTCTGGCCAATTTAAAAAGAATAATTTAAATGGCCCTGAGTAAAAAATCTTCTTGGCAAACTATTTTATATTTTCACTCACCTTGAGCTTGAGAATTGCAGGTACAATGATAAATACACTGAGAGAGTGGCTAGCTTCATTGCAACTTCCGACCTTGCATTTGTAATCTCTGCTGAAGCGCTATTTGGTAACTTCCGGGACCAGCGCATCTCAGTGAATTGCAACAGATAATCTTAAGCCTCTTACACAATACTAGAGGATCTATTTTTCCTCTTTTCCCTAGTGACAGGAAAGTAAGAACATCAGTGTCAGAAAAGCTATGTGCACTACAGCAGGATTCTAACCCATTGTATATTGATGATAATGGGGTTGGCACTAAGAGCCTCATCCTCCTGACATTGAAGCCAGTGGGAGTTTTGTCATTGCTTCTGTGGGAGCAGACTTTCAAAGCACAGATATGAAAAGACTTTCTGAGATGCTAATACAGGATGATTTTGCTAAGCAAAGGTGGGGGATGAGAGAGGAACCTGTATTTAAAAAAAAAACAGCTGTAAACTAGAAGTTGGCCAGGAGTGAATTATAGTGTATTTTTGGTTATGTGCTAAATCCATGAGGTTGATCTGCCTGTGGGGAAGGACGCTGTGAGTACTATACTGAAGAAATGATGATGCATTATTATCCTGTATCCTCTCTGTTATGGAAAATGGAATCTAAAGCTGAAGAGTCAGGTTGGAGCTATGTTGATTTATGCCAGGCATTTATTGAAGGTGGGGTCACTGGAAGTATTCAGAGTAATAAAGTATTATTCACCAACTAGATGGGCTCATAAGCAGTGGCATGGGGAGAAGGGAACTGAGAATCTTCCATATGCCCACCGTCTAACTACTTAATACTGTCTAAATTTCTTGTACCAGTACTCTACTAACAATAGTTTATTGTGTCCTTTTTCCCCAGTTATTCATTGGCACTTTGTTATTTACAATCCTGCTGTTTCTTCTGCCCACTACTGCACTGTATTACTTGGTGTTCACCCTGGTAAGAGTCAACCCTTAAAGATGGTTACATCTCATCTATGTAAGTGGGTGAAGTATAAAAGAGATTCCTAATCATTTTCCCCCATCCCAACACAAATATGTTCCTATGACTGTCCCAGGAAGGGTTCTTGCCCAGAGGCAATGTGGACCAAGCAGATGAAATTCAGGATATGTACTCCGAAAGGAATTCCCAGAAAATTAAAGTCATCAGAACAAACTGCTCCACTGTCTTTCCCTGGAGCCATGTTTAATCTTTCCCTCCCGTTTCCTCGGATGGCTGCATCTCTGGTTTGATGCAGAACTTTTCCATCTGGAAATTAACCTTTTCTATTAAAATCTACTTGGCAAGACTTGGGGGAGAGTGGAATCGGACTCTTTGTCCAATCTGACCGGTCCGACTTGAGACATGAATGCACATTTTTCTGCTAAAGGCTGGAACCTTCGCATAATTTTAGCCTCTCTTTTGAAAGGGAGAAAGATAAAAATAGTACAGGACTCAAATGAGTTTGACAGAAAAAATGATTGATAGTATGACAAAAGGAGGTGCTCAAATCAGCGATAGCAAGGGTCTGTGGGAGGATACTAATCAGAGAAGTTATTTCTAACTGGCATGCTCCTGCTTAAATGCTCTATAAAGGGATTCTTTAGTCACAGGCAAGCTATTTCTAGAGACAAGGGTTCACACCTATTTGCCAGCAGCTGCTAGACAGAGCGATGGATGCTCCTGGAAACAGAAGCCTGAACTCTCCACATCAGCCTTCGATACGCTGGCCCATTATCTTAAAGTAGAGTGCCACATGCTTTTGCCATTGGCACCAAGGTTACTGTTACAGACTTAAGGCAAGATTCTCAAGGAGCCTAACTCTGACAGGGTGGGGGCTTAGCACTTTCTGAAAATCTGACCCATTGAAGATGACTTCTGGTGAGCATCCACAACTTGAAGTCCCCCAAATCACTATTTCCTTCTGATATTGTTAGCCCAACTGCTTACCTCAGTCCTGCCTGTTTACATAACTAACTGTTTCTTTTTAGCTCCGTCTGCTTGTGGTGGTTGTGCAGGGCCTGATCCATCTGTTGGTGGACCTCATTGACTCTCTGCCCCTTTATTCAGTCATCCTTCGGCTCTGCAGATCCTACCGACTTGCAGGTTGGTCCTATGCCACTACACAGGCTTCTGCCTTCACAGTGGGGTTTTGAGTGGGTTTGATCTAATGCACAGGTAGCTTATTGCACTGAAAGAGGCTGGGTGCCTGAAAAGTACTCAGGTTCCTAATGCAAAATCCATGCACTTGTCAATACTATTAACCAGTTATCCTGCGAAGCCTGATGATAAAGTCAATGGAAACTAATGTGACGCTAAAGCTGAGTCATCAAGAACATTGAAACAAAAGGTACCATTCTACTATACTTTTAAATCAGTTCAGCTTATTTATAGCAGAATAGGCCAGCTGGTCAAGTAAACAGGAACTGGTCCAAACCTCAAATCCTCTGATATTTGGGTAAGTTGTTAACATGTGCTTTTCTCTTTAATTTTCACCCATCCCTGTGGCTGGGAACCAAGGTATAGATATATTTCAAGAGAATCTGTTCTTCAGAAACGTTAGATCCTCAGGTTGCATTAACTTCTATGGAGTTATACTGATTTGCACTAGCTAAGGATCTGACCTGTGGTTTCTAGCTTAATTTCAGGGCCCAAGAACTCTGGATAACTTTCAGATAAGCATCCACCTTTTTGAGGTTAACCTGTCACCATTTCAAAGTTACTTTCTGCCAAGGCACTATTTGTCAGCCATGTTTGCGACCAGGCTAAAAGATTGCATTGAAATGGGGTTAGCTGAAAACGGAGAGAGATCAAGCAGGGTAAACCATGAGCCCCAAGCAAGTTTAAGAATATGAAGCACAGAGTTCTAAAAGCAAGAAACAGTGTGAAGAGTTTGATCATCACTGAACCAAGGCCAGGCATCAAATGGAAAGGAAGCCCAAGGCTGTTGATAGTGGCCTTTTCTAATAGAGATATGCCAGGTTCAGCTTTGGGAGCAAAGGTGTGGAATGCTACCAGCAATGTTGTTTTCATACAATATCCAGGTTGGAAGGGACTTCAGGAGATCATCTAGTCTAACGCCTTGCTCAGAGCAGGGCCAGTCCCCAATTAAATAATTCAGACCAATGCTCAGACCACTGAGAGATCCCTCCCCTTGTGCCTGTTGTCAGTAGGTCTCCATGACTGACTTGCAGGAATTTCTTGATCTGGTAGGAGCTGTCTGAGAGACGGGAAATGCAGCTGAAGAAAGTTGTCCAGTAAACTGCAAATGATTAGCTGGAAGGAAATCATGTTGATATCAATAAATAAATAACTTCTCTATGATACCATCCTGCCTTCAAGATGAAGGAAAATGAAAATATATTAGAACTTCTTTTGAGAAGGGACATCATGGGAGGACATCTTTCAGGGTTTCCATGGTCTCTGACCACCTCCAACCCAGAACAGGAACATTTTATCTGAGAGAGGTGTGGAGAAAAAGGATCTGATCAAAATTTAAAGCAGAAATAGCTCTTCAAGAACCAGCATTCTTTCATTTCCCTCCTACTTGGTTTCTGTCACCAGTTAGAGTCGTGTCCCAATGATATTGCTCTTTGGTCTTGGAAAGATCATGAAGGTTGTTTCAACACTCTGAATTTATTCTTTTACTATCACTGAGGATTTAGTGAGGTATTTAACTGCAGCTCAGTTCAGTCCTGACATCTGGCCTCTGATTTCCTTGACTTAGACTCTGAATTGACAAAACTCTGGTATTCCTGTCACCTAAACAAGTGTAGATGGATAATGATCTTACTCCTACACACCTAACGTGAAATGTTTTTATACAACCACTTGGAAATCTATCAAAGCTGTAGTTCTCCAGCCAAGAAAGACAGACTGAAGCAAGCTGTTCTGAGTTGGGGTGAATATGCTGCACTCTGGCATTAGAACAGTTTTTCTCTTGAAGATGGCATTATTTAGTGGGCGACGCACTGCACTGAGAGTCAGGGAAACTCGGTTTTGTTTCTGGCTCAGCCATTTACCTGTTGTGTGACCTTTGGCAAGTCACTTCAAGGTCCAGCCTGACTTTCAGGTATGAGAAGCTCATGTGTCCTTGCTCTGCTAGTCCTCGCTACAGCATTTGATACTATTTGATCATTCCAGTCCCATCTCAAATAAGTTGCTGGCATGAATAGAAGTACCCTGAAATGTCTCAGATACATCCTGTCAGACTGAACGCAGAACGTCACTATGCACAACCGTTCTTCCTTCTCCAGAGCCCTCACCTGCCAGCACCCACGGGGCTCAGTCTCCTACTTGGTATTATTCACCATCTATATGAAACCACTGGGAGCCATTGAGGCAACATGGGCTGAAGTGCCAGTAGCCTGCACATGGCACCCAGCTCTACATCTCCTTTATGACAAATGTAAACAGCATCATTTCCCTGCTTTCATCAGTGACCGACTGGAATAAACACCTGGATGACAAGTTCCTGGCTTGAGCTGAACCCAGACAAGGCTGAAGGGATGCTGGCTGACAGAGGGAAGTGCTTCAAAGATCTTGCCTCCTCTATAACGCTCTGCACTGTCAAGGGAATCTGCCCTCAAATTTCTTAAGTCCCCAGCCTTGGAGTGCTTTTGGGTTCCTTGGTGCTGTTGAATGCCTAAGTAGTCATGGTAGCAAAAAATGCCCACTACCATTTGTCTGCCCAGAAGAGTGTGCTTCATCCTATTGGATAGAGGTCTGCCCATAACAGTCCATTCACTAATGACTTCCCAGGCTTGATTACTGCAACTCATTACATCTGGGAATGAAGCCACAGGCTACAAAATGTGGAAGCCTATCTACCTTGCAACACTGATTACCAGAACACATCACCCTGGTGCTTTGTTTTATTCTAGTTCCCCCGTTAATCCAGAATCCAGTTCAAGGTCTCTGTCCTGATATTTAAAGTGCCTCGTGGGATTGCCCATATCTACATGAGAAACACCTCTCCCTCCATCACCATGACCTTCCATGACATTTACCTTCCACTTGAACAGTGAAACTGTCATCCTATAGGGGAGGCTCATGTGGAGAGTGAATTCCCTATTCTAAGGTCCCATTGCTGTGTAAATTCTGCTTTACACAGGAGCTGGATATTAGACTAGGGAATTGTCTCTTGTGGGAGTGAAGAATGACCACAGGCCTCACCAACTGCAGAACTTAAATGTCATATTGCTTTGACTTAGCTTTCCCTTAATTTCTGCTTACACACACATACACAAATTATAACCTAATCTAAAGATTAAGAAGGGGGGAGATTATTTTTGTTTTTAAAAAATTTGGGATGCACTTACATACTACAGTGAATATAAATACTTGTAGCATCAGAAATAAAATTCTTTATATAACTGACCTTGGACAAGCCACTTCAGCTCTCTGTGCCTCAGTTTCCCCATCTGTAAAAAGGGATGATAATATAGACCTGCTTTGTAGAGGTGTTCTGAGGGAACTGTTTTGAGAACCTTAATGAAAGGCCCCTCCATAAAGTGCAAAATACTGTATTCTCCCTCTTTTAAATGTTACGTTAATCATTGTTATGTAGAATATGTCATAGCTTTGATCCACCATCTTCCCAGTCTGGGTTTAGTGAGCCCTGGAGGGAATACAGAAGTGAAAAGTGGAGTGGCAGTTGCAGCGATTAATAGCATGCTGAAAATGTATGAATGGCTTCATTGTGATCAATAGACATTGATTGTTTTGAATTTACTCAAATGTCTGTGTCATCCACTGTCACTGGCCTACCCCCACTTAGTCTAGAAGCAGAAGGGAGATGTATATATGTACAGTAGCCATATGAAAAATGACTAAAGGAGAGTTTTCTGTCCCTCATTTACATGAGGTAGAGCATTCTGTTGGAATGCTGGGAGCAAATATAGATAATTGTAGTTCCCTTGCCATGATCCCCAGGCTTGCTCTCTTGTGTGATTTTTAGGAAATCCCTTTCAACTCATTGATCCCAGTAGAGAATGGAGATTGTTCTTCTCCATTGTGGTTCTTTGTTTTTCAGCTGGCGTGAAGTTCAGAGTCCTTGAACAGAAGGCTGGAAAACCCCTTCGACTCTTAATGCAGGTAAACCACGGGCTGCTTGGTGCTCACAGTTATGTCCTCTGGTATAGGATTGCCAGAAGGACTGTCCCTAGGATTCTGACTCCCTTAGAAAGAGTTCTGATAGCTCTCCCAAGATGGACTTCTAGGGAAAAGCATCTCCAAAGTTTCAGTGGAGTTTTGGGATAAAGAAGTGGGGGGAAGTACATTTCACCTCAGTGCTGCATTCTGTCACTCCTGACTAGTAAGTCTTGCTTTTGTGTTCATCTGATTGGCTTCTAATGAAGCATTAGACATAAGAAGCAGCATTTTGTATGTTACAAAATGAAACTTGAATAGTTGTGAGTAATGATGGTCCATCACTTCTTTGATTAGCATTATCTCACTGCCTTGATGTCTGCAGCTGAGCCTAAGGGTATGGTTACACTTACAAGATTATAGCGCTATTGGTTATAGCGGTCCCCTTATACAGTAATATGTATAGCGCTATTGTATGTCCACACTCAGATGCGCCAGCGGTATAGCATGGCCACATTTGGGGCACTTAATGCGGCATTAAGAGCGGCGCATTAGGGCAGGTATCCCAGCATTCAGCTGGATGCAACGTGCTTTTTAAACGAGGGAGGTGAGGGGGACGCGTTGTGTGTATGCGGAGGGAGAGAGCCAGTGATTTTTCTGTTCTTCTGAAAACCTGTCAGCGAGCCTCCGTTCACAGAGGGCTTTGTTTTCACACAGGCTCCCTCCTTAAACATTTGCATTGCTTATCTGCCGAGTTAAGAGAGAAACTCTAAAGAGGTACTTCCGCATTCCTCCAGCTGAGTTCAAAACAAAGGGAAGAGACGTCAATTGCCTTATATGGCTCTAGGCATCTCAAGAGATCACTTGTAGCGCAGTGGGTGTCCATATTGTTGCTTTAGCACTACAGCAGCTGCGCTACAGCCCTTATTCCCCATGCAGAGGTGGATTACAAGGAGCGCTATAACTCTGTGGTTATAGCGCTCTACGTGCCTTGCCAGTGTGGACGGGTAGGAGGTTATAGCGCTCGTGGGGGCTTTATAGCGCTATAAAGTGCCAGTGTAACCAAGCCCTTAATAAATGTGCTGCCTTGAAAGAGGCAAAAAAGACTGGCCACATGCAACCAGAGTGGCAAACAGTTGAGGAGAACCAAAACCCAGCTCTAGTTAAAAGGGCCTTCCCTTCCAGATGAGCTGATAGGCATGAGCTACCTAATGCACCAGTCAGCTTGGTTCACTGTAGACAGGAAAAGAAGGGTGGGTGCCTTGTGAAATGTTCTTAGTTTCATCTCAGGATTGCCCTGTGATGAGCTGAGAGGAGGAGTCTCCTCCTTGCTGTCTTTCAAATCTTACATTTTCCACCCTCTAAGGAACAGACGTTCAAGGAAGGCTTTTCTGAAAATGGGCTGACGTGGTAGGAGCAGATAATTTCTCATTACAAATGCAGGAGCAATTGTGGGGCCTCAGTTTCCTGATCACTGTTTGCAGAGCTAGTCCACTCTTGCAGTACAGTCTGCTGGTTGGTAAAATAACAAGAAGCAAGACTTTGACACTGGTGGGCTAGTTCCTTTGCTGCAGCTGACATCCCCTTGTTCTAGTAGAAAGGGAGCCATAGAAAAGTCAGCTGTAGCTCATCTATACTTTCACCTGGTTTCACCCCCGCTCTAACTCCTCCTTGCATCTCCACATAGGATAGAGCAGCCTTGAGCTAGTCTGGTCTGCACCAGCTGGCACCAGTTCTCCATGTACCATCCACAAGCTAGGTATAGCAGAACTAGAGTGTGCTCTGACCTTATTGTCTGTCTCCTCTGCGGGATGGCATTAGAGCCAGCCGCTCTGACTACACTCACAGGGATCTCCCCAACAGGGAAGGTGTGCACGGTTTCTGCTCTCTTTATGCCACTGGAGAGATGTCAGGCAATATGGTGGGGTTGAGGATGTGGCCCCAGTGACTATAGTGGCATGGTGGTGGCTGCTCCAGGTCAAAGGGATCAAGGAGTTAGTTGGTCAGCACAATAAGATCTTGATCAATAGGCCCATCAGACAGGAATCTTCCTAGCGTGTGGCACCATATATTATATCAAGAGAGGTTCAGAAAGGCCTGGATAGACAGACCTTCTATATCCTGGTCCCTCCCCCGAAGGTCAGCACACAGTTAAGGTGGCTTTCTGCTGTAGTGTGGGGGCAGTAATGCCAAGCAGACCTGTCTCAGAAATCCAGTGGGCCTTACCACTATCAGGTCAGTATTTGCAACATGAAAATCTGGAAAACCTATTTTGACACTGATTAAAATTCACATAGTGCTACACTGACCTCTCTGTAGCAACTCATGCTAATTCTGTCCCTAGCTTCCATGATAGGCTTGTCACCTCCCCGTTATCCCCATGTGCCTCATTATCCGGCGGAGCAATATAGTGGTTTTTGGAGTGAATTAAACAGCAATGGGATCTTCCTGCCCCCACTAATATACTTGTATTTGGATTCTACCTTCTGATGACATTTAACTTTTTTTTTTTTTTAAAGAAAAAACCAATAGTTTGCTAAATCCCAGAGGAAGTTTGTATGTGTGTATAATTGTGCACGCACGTACGAAATATAAGACTTGGGTGACTGAAGATTCTCCCTGTCCCTGGGCACTAAGCTGGTCAAGGTGGCAGCCGATCAGAAATGTATGACAATGTCATGATGGAATAAAACCGATTTGTAGACTGATTTGAATTAGGCAGTCTCTGCAGCTAGTTTATGAGGATGCTCACTTCCCTTGGGATTTAGCAAACTACTGTTTTTTTCTTTTAAAAAAAAAATGTTCAGTGTCATCAGAAGGTAGAATCCAAATACAAGTATATTAGTGGGGGCAGGAAGATTCCATTGCTGTTTAATTCACTCCAAAAAGCACTGTGCAACATAGTATTTACACTGGGTTTTAAAATAATGTGTTTTGTAAACATATCAAAAAATACTCCTGACTACTAGCTATTGTCTTTCCTGATTTTCATGCAGCCAAGTTTTATCAAAGGGGATCTAGAGGAATTGACTCCTTTACAACTTTGATCCCTCTCTGCGCATTCAGCGAGAAATTTCCTTTTCCACAACAACCTGTTTGGAAAGAGTTAAGTGAAAGAGGAAGGGATAAGGGAACAATTCCATTATGAAACAAGGGAGGTATATTTTATCAGTTTCTACAGCCTTGAACTACGGAGATGGTATAAAAGGAAATCATGACAGCAACTTCCCTAACAAAACTGTTGGTTTTTTAGTTTAAAACATGACAGTAAGCCATTTCTTATCTCCCAGTAGGCGAAATTCACTGCTATGCCGCCAGTCCTCTATACAGATGTAGATTTCAACTAAATGGGCATAGGAATGTTGTATCTAAAAAGTCAATGGCCACCAAGTGAATGTACAAGATGCCTCACTTCCCTAAGAACAATCCCTTGCCATCCTCTTCCTTCCCTCCCACCCCACCTCCGCCAAATGGGCCTGTTTGCATCTAAGATTTAACCATCTTGATGGAGCTGGGTGAATAGCTAGTAACAAAGTTATTCAAATTTTCTTTCTTTTTCTTTTGGCAGTTTCCCTGTGGCCTCCATCTTGAACAGATTGAAGCTGTTCAGAATTACTCTCCAGTAATTTAAGTGATTAATTCTTGGTCTGGAGATTGAAAGTATTTGAAATTTGAGCTGCATTAGTTATTTTGGGTTAGACATACTATGTGACTTGTCTGATTCTGTTCCCTGACTGGATGAGCACAGCTCTTACATTTCTGCTACGAGTGCTGCTCTAGACAAATTAAAACCTAGCTTCCTGTGAATCTGCTCAGTATTCACTTAAAATTATTTTTCCGTGAACGTATCTGCCAGTGAACTCATTCACTAGCAATTGGTACAAAGCAAATACGAGAGAGATCTGAACCCAGCCAAAGAGAATTAATTTTAAAATGTTGCTAACTAATCATGTGAAATGTTCTGTGGCATGCATCCAGTTCTAATTGGACTTGATGCTGCAAAAGGTGGAATAGGTGCTGAGTTTAGTATATGCCTACGTGCATTGCTGGACTGGTGCCACAGTGCTCAGCCTCTTGCAGGATTGATCCAATAATTAATTAATCTTACTGGTATATTCCACAGAAGTGCTGTAAAAATATGTCCCAAAAGAGTATTCTATTGAATGCCATGTCTGTGGACGTGGTTACAGTACAGTTCCATTTTGTCAGGTTCATGAAACCTTAGCAGTGTTCTAAAACCAGGCTTATGACTTGGGCTGTGCCTCTATTTCCCTGTCTGTAACGTGAGGCTAAATTCATTTGAGATCCGCAGGAGGAAAGTGATGTGGAAGAACAAAGAATTATTACATAGCCAGAAAACTTATTTAACCCACTAGTGTGCAGCAGTATAGCTGGGAGATTCTAATAGGGCATTTATGTGATGATACAAAGGCAGAAGGAATTGCACACGGTTGTCCACAGTTCACACCATGACCCATTTTCATTGCCATTGTCCCTCTTCCTTCTCTACTTCCAGATAAACCCTCTGTCCTATGGCAGCGTGGTGCAGACCTACAGGCTCCCAACCTATGCTTGTTACCCGAAGGATTCCTGGAGCTCTCTGTGCAAGAAGCTGTTTGTTGGAGAGCTGATCTACCCTTGGAAGCATAAAGGGGAGAAGCAGGACTAAAGGGAAACAAACAAGCCAGGCCTGAAAAAACGCCAAAAAACACCATTCAAACCCACTCACTGCTCCCAGGCCCAGTGAGCCTGGACCCAGCAGCTGCTAGCTGGGACAATGCTGTCAAATCTTCTGCTGAGACTTTGGTAATATGCGAGAAGGGCCTGCATTTAAATGGAAGGGTTTTTATATGATCTCCTTCAGCTTTTCCCTTCCTCTGTGGCCCCATCCAGCTGACTTGGCTTCCAGGCTGTTCTCTATTAATGAAGTGTTATTCCGCCCTAGATTACACTGTTCCTGCCTGGCAGCACTAGGAACCAGAGGTTTAACCCTTCGCTACCGCTCCACAGCAGCATACCATATAAGCCAGGGAGTAGCTCCTGATCGGCCTGATGGTCTGTTAGTCTTTCTATGCAAGATCGTGGGGTCATATTAAAGCTGTCTTGCACCTGAGGGTGATTAAAGCCAAAATGCTGAGTTGGATTATTACATCCAGGTATTCTGGATCTTTCATATTCACATGTTCAAGCCAGTTCATCAAATGCATGCTCCCAAACTGGACGGTCAGCTTGGAAACATACTGGTATGTAGTCCATTGATTTGTCCCATTGCTTTTTCTTTGGTAATAGAATTGGCTTTGTCCCACTGCAGCACCACAGCAACGGTGAGCATAGAAAAAATATAGCATGGAGGCCAGAAAACACACGCTGCTCTCATCTGATGAAGTGGGTCTTCGCCCACGAAAGCTTATGCTCCAAAATATCTGTTAGTCTATAAGGTATTACACGATCCTTTGTCGCTTTTGTCTACTATGGTTGATAGATTATAGCCCACCCCCTTTCATAGGTTGTGACCCTTCTTCTTGGCAAGTGCCAAATTTGCTAGATGCTCCAGTTAGTTCTATAAAGACTCTGACATTGATTTTAAGAGTTTTTAATTATCAGTAGAACTGACAAATACCCTCCTGATTGACCTAACGCACTGGCCCTTCTGAGCCACACAGGGTTACCCTGATGAGAGTGGGACAACTTGGAAATGAAAACCACTTTGGTCACGATCCCTGCCTGGGCTTTCCTCACTGGAAATCAGGTTGCTACCTACACTCCTAGTGCTCTCTGCCTTTGATGGGACTTGAGCCTATGGATCCCCTATTTTCTCTGCCTGGTGTTCACCATATACCTTCTTTTGATTGCTAGTGTGGGAAAGCCATTCGTCAAACCTTTTTTTGATTATGAACAGAGAGACATTACAACAAAGCAGCATTTGTCTGGCTCAGGGCTTCTCAACCTTACTACAGCCACCCTGTATATAAGCATTCTTCTGTGCTGGGATCAGCATCCTCTTCCACTCTAGCATGGGCTGTGTCCCAGCACTAATATTTCTTTGAGCGAGAGAAAGAGCTGCTTGTACTGTAGGGCTGACTTAAATACCAAGAGCGTGCTGTTGTTGAAAGGAAATAGAAATAGCCCTGACAGTTCTCCTGCACAAAAGGCCTGCCTTGTGGTTTTTGGGGTTTTCCCCTAATGCAATCCTGCAGTTGGTCTCAACCCTTGTTATGCAGGCCCATGATCCATATACGGAAAGCTTTCACTGCATACCACACCATCCCCAGTAATGGAAATACAGGTTCTAGATAACAGGAAATGGATCAGTGCTGATATGTTAACCCCTCTTCTAAAGCCCTACCGCACGCAGATCTCTTGCTAAAATCAATATGAATACAGCTCACAGAACAGCCCTTAAGGTAGCTACTGTAATTCTGTACTAGATAGGAATGTACAATGTATTAAAGTGAATTTTCAAAGCCTTTAGAAATAACCTGTAAGACTCTCACCACTCTCCTCACTGGGACTGAAGTGGGTGTCTCTCTGAGAGCATTCCCATTTTATTTATACATCTAAGCAGGGTGAAAACATCTGAGGAGCCAGGTTATAGGATATTTCCTGATGAGAGGTGGCTGAGGAGCTGCCTGCCAGCTATGATGTAGATTAGAAAGACACAGGGAACCATTGTCTGCCCTGACGACACCACACGCCACCTCATTAAAGCCAATAGGGTTGAATGGCATGTAAATTGGTGCAAGGGCTGTGATTCCTACTGGGATATATGACCAAGGAAGAAGGAGTCTTGAAGCTTGTTATATGGTGAGTTAGAGAAATTTGCTTTAGTATTACTGTATCAGTGTAGTTATAGTAGCTACTTAACATAGACAGGCAGCACCAATGTAAACTGGGGTGTGATGGAGTATACAAACCGCACTCAGGCTGGAAAGAGTCACAATCAACCCTGCCCACTACACCTGTAGTGAGTGTCAAGTCTTTAGAAAGGGGATAGAAGAGGGAGAGCTCTCTCAGTTGTGGCTGGCTGGAAAGAGAGTAGACCAGCTGCTTTCATTTGGAGAGAGAAGCCTTGCTGGAGCCAGGACTCAGTATGACTGTGCTGGTTAGAGCCTCCCTGGCAGGCAGGCCTGATGCTGAACTATTTGGGTTTATTAGGGACCTGCTGATGATTAAACCAGGCAGCAGAGGGTGTCTCACCTGAGGGGGAATGGTGCAATCTGTAAGCTGAGCCTGGGGGCAGATTGGATGAATACCCTCAGAAGGGCTGAGAACTAAGTCCCCTGTCAGGGGAACTGAGGCAGAGCAGCTGCAGAACCATGCTTGACCTCAAGGATGCGCATAGGGGTGGCGACCTAACAGCATGGGGCTCACATTGGTAATTTACCAGATTATGTCTCAGTAATGTTGCTGCAGTGTATCTAGGTCAGGGTTTGCACCAGCATAGCTGCATCAGTGTCAATGTCTCTAAGGTAGAGTGGTCCTTAGGGACCAAAGGAGGAGTTAGCCCAGGAGTCGGCAAACTTTTTGGCCTGACTGCCACAATGGGGTTCTGAAACTGTATGGAGGGCCGGGTAGGGAAAGCTGTGCCTCCTCGAAAAGCCTGGCCCCCGCCCCCATCTACCTGCTTCCACTCTACCTCTATGGTTTTGGGTCTGCATCAGACCCAAAGAAAGAGACCCTGTTTTCTGGATCAGGTAAGAATGTGATCCAGGATGACAGAAGCCTTACTAAAACAGCTGATTTCATGCAAATTTTGATTTGTCAGGTGTATCTAGATGCTTATTATGCATCCATCACCATGATATTTGATTGCATGTTTCCACCATTTTGCACTGAAATCTCAGAAGAAGAGCTTTGAAGAGGTCAGCTTCCTTGAATTTCAGCCCTAGTTCAGTCTTGAACCTGATCTCCAAAACTTCATCCATCCAGGTCCTCACTGAACGAAGAATCCATAGAATGCTCGAGTGTGTGTGTGATTATAACTGCTGGAGGCTACAAAAGATGAACCTCTACAGTTATCGGCAGTTATGATGTAGTTCAGAAAGCACGCCGTCCATGTGACACCTGAACATGTCTATTCTGTGAGGCAACAGACCCAGTCGATGGGTGTGTGTTTGGGGGACCTGTGGTATCTTTGCTGTGGTTTTGGATTGTACTCAAAGAAGCACATGGCGTTATGAAACTGCGTGAAGATTTCCCAGTGACTGTTGTATTTGAACCTCCCAGTGTTTAAATCTTTCTTAAGATGATACCAAAAAGGGTTGCACAAACACTTGAAGCTTATTCTGAAATGCTGCCGTGTGTGTGAGAGAGAGAGGAAGCTATTTTAAAAGTGTTAGTCAGTTGTGCGTTTTATGGACATCTGCTCCCTAGCTGCCAAGCACGAACAAAATGTGCACGTACAAATGAGACTGGTGTTTGTTTTAAAATGCCATTGTTATGCCACTTAAAGCCGAGACTTCCTTCCCATTGCGACCCTGTTTTCAAATGCAGCAGACTGGCTTTAACAGTTTAATGAGCAAGTCCTCGCCTAATAAATGTAATTGACTAGTGCTCAGTGTAATAAAATTTGTTATAACAAGAATGCCTGGCATGGTGGTGAGGATCTTAGCTTGACTGGCTATACAGCCATGGTGGATTCACGTACAGCTGGGGTTGAGAGAGGATGTCTAACTAAACTGCATTGTACCAATGTCCTTTGATTTTGAAAGCCTGATGTTTTGTGTTTGCACTATATGACCTAGTGGTAGGGATCTTTGAACTCTTGGCAATCATTTCTTAAATTAGCTATTTTAATCAGATCTTACAACTTATTTTGATTACACTAGAATAAAGATATTTTTAGAAAAAGTATTACTATCTGGTCCTGGCTGTGATGGGCATGGGAAGGTTGCTAGCCCCTAGGTTCCAAGGTCAGGCGGATGAGAGGTGAGCCTTGCAGAGCCTGGCATCTGGACTCCAGTCGTCTTTGTGATTGGACTGGCGTTCTTAGTCCTGAGTATCAGGAACTAACGTGCGCTGTATCCAGGGTCCATGTTACAGATAATGATCTGGCTGCTGAATTGCTTAAACCCTCAGGATTTATGTGATGCAGAAAGGTGACTCACTCCCTAAACCTTACACCTCCTATCACTGAAATCAATGGCAAAATCCTCACTGACTTCCATGAGAGCAGGATTAGACTCTAAAATTCTTTATTCTTTTCAGTGGGTGCTCTTGATCCTGCTGGTAACTCAGTAGTTACTGGAGAGGATCGTGTTGCCTTTATCATGCTGCTTTTACTCTCCATGGTGTTAGAACTTCTTAAACACTGGAACTCTTGCTTCCCTGCTAATTTGAGACACTTGCAAACACTGATTTGCCTCATTGTGGCTATATGATGCCAAAGCCATCCTGCCTTCTCTTGACTCCTTTCGGAGTGCACCAGCGATGGCAGCAGGAACTGGCACTGATTGGGTAATTGTTTGGGTGACAGGAGAAGGATCAGGACTGCTCCACTCACAATAAGCATGGTTTTATTGGTGGAGCTCATTTAAATAACATTGGCTTTGTTCTAACTGTCGCGTCAATGCTCCTCAACCGGGTCTGTGTCCTGGAGACCATGATCCGAGGGTTAACTGGATGATGTCAGAAAGGACTGCACATGATTCTGATTGGAGCTGAGTCTGTGGGAGTTGCAAGGCCTCAGCACCACTCTGGATCAGGTCCTGAATTTCTTGTGACTGCAGAGTGGTGTATGGGAATTCTGCTGTTATCTAGCATTGTTTCAGGCTCACTGTCAAGTGTAACCAGTTGACTGCACTGATGTGAAATTTCTCCCCGCTCCACAGGTACAGTCTCTGTTGGGATTTCCCTGTGCTTTTATAGACCTCTGAGGCTGATGTCTCTTTCCCAAAACACTGTAGTGAGCTTAAATAACTAAATCTCTCTGGAGCATATCCCCAGCTGGTGTAAACTGATGCAATTCCATCAAGTCAATGGAGCAACACTGATTTACACCTGCTTAGGATCTGGTCATCTTATTCTTTCTCTTGCACCAACCCATTAGGAAACAAGTGATAGCGAGAGTTCCCCCAATTCATGGAATTGGGGTTGGCCCTTGAGGTAAAAATGTTTGGGCGTCCCTGTGACATTCCCCAGGGTACAATCTGGACTGACGAACAGCTGTGTCCCCTCAGTTGTCCAGCCTGGGATGCCTTTTACACTGCTTTGCTGTGAGAGCAACCACTCCTGGCCTGCTCACACACAGCCTTCAGCATGTAAATTACTCCCAGCTGAGTTACAGGAGTGCTTTTAGCCAGCTACTCCTAACTTATAGTGCAGACTGACACCAGCAAATGTCCACTTCTAGACTTGTCCCCAGAAATGTGTCTTGTTCTGCACTTTCCTTCTGGACAATACAAGCTCATAGAAAGTCCATGATTTTATTACTAGAAAATGATATGCACACATCTTGTTATTCCAAATGAAGTTTCACAAACACACACTGGTTTAGATAGAACAAGTATATTAATGACAGAAAGATAAATTTTAAGTGATTACAAGTAATGAGACATAAAAGTCAGAATTGGTTACAAAGAAATAAAAGGTAAAACACAAACTAATACCTAACTTAATAAGCTAAGTAAACTTAAAACAAAAATGTTTCTCTCACCACATGCTTACAGCAGTCTTGCTGGATTCTTCTCAACCAGGACCCCTCCCCCAGTTCAATGATGCTTCCTTTTCTTTCAAGGGTGGTTGATGCCATGAGTAGAGATGAGGGAGGAGAGATGATCTGGGGCCTCCATGCCTCATTTTTATCTTTTTCCTTTTCTTTGAGAATCATCTCCAGCTGGGGTTCGGGAGACAAAGTCTGGGGCCGGGAACTTCCAGCTGTGTCTTTATCACTCATATCCTTTTTCCTGGCGAAGAATGGCCACTTAGCCAGCTAATAGTTTATTTGATTTTTTTGACACTGGCTGAGGCATCAATTTGCCTTTTGTCTCTGGGGAACTAGTTTGCACCTGCTTTTCTAAACTTGGAGCATGTCTCAGTAACTTTACATGGTAGAATCTTAATATTGCCGAACACGTTTTACCAGGACAATAATATTCAGCACATTGAGTTTTCAAATGATACTTCACAAGGCATACTTTGTGTACAAGATCCATTATAGTTTTGTAAAAAGGGTTAGCATAGGGATACAGTTTGTCACAGTCCGCACTGTAGATAAAGGCAGGATTACTGCATTGTAGCATATGGGAAGAAAACCTCTAGGAGAACTCTACACTGGTTTAAACAATCCCTTCCCATTCTCCTGCTCTTCCATTTGTATCCCAGCACTATTGTGGCTTTGGATCAGAAAACGGTGGCTTAATTTGGTAAATGACCTATCTTTTCTCCTCTGAAATTCCAACTCATGCGCCTGCATGCTCTCTGATTTCACTTCAGTCCCTCTCCTGCCTTCTTCACCCCTCATGTTTCAGCGAGAGTTTTATATACAGTCTTTAATCTACAATCCCACAGGTCCCTGGAGAAGGTTATTGGCAACAGGGGGAGGGGAAAAAATAGAAGCAGCAGCGCTGGGTGAACTCAGCAAGACATCTGCTGTTTAATTTTTCTTTTGTACACGTTGTGATGAGCTGTTGACGTTCAGGAAGTACGGGTGGACGGTGGACATTTTTGACTGCTGCTATTCAGATAGCAGAAGAAAAGAAGCAATATTAACTATGAGCCATGGAAACAGCACCAAAACACTGCCTTCTGCGGAAGGATTGGACAAGGATGGGTGGCTGGCTAGATTTTTGACCATCTCCTTGTACATGAAATGCTGGATGAAGCCATCTGCCAAAGCTGGTCTCTACTATTTGAATCTCTTCATAGAGCCAAGTTTCATTTTCATTGACATAAAATCTGCCTCCCTTGAAAGGTTACTTTATTTAAAAAAATTTGCCCAGGTCTTCAAAGGTATTTAGGCACCTATCCCTGATTGAAATGAACCTTTTGAGGATCTGAGTGAAAATCCTTCCCAGACTAGGCCCAGCCATAAGAGCTAGAATTTCCATAGAGCACATCAGCAGTTGAAGCAGGCAGTTAAATTCTCAGTGCAGCTCATGTGGCATACATCAAAATCAAAGCAGCATTTGATTCATTTGACAGGTCAGCCCTTTGGCTTGCAATGAAAGGAGTTAGCGTTCCAGGTGTTCTGCTAAATCTTCACACCAGCACAAGTGCACGAGTGTGTATTGGTTCATGGCTTTTTCTGCATTTCTGCATACCCTCAGGTATGTATCAGGGAGGTATTCTTGACCCAACGCTATTAGACTGAGTTGTCAATTAGATATTAGGACTTACCGCTCCACCTGTCAGAATGAATGTTGGTCAAGAAGAGTTTACCGACCAAGACTACGCCAGTGATGCTTTCCTGCTGGTGGAGAAATCAGGGAATTTCAGCCCACTTTCCAAGGTCTCCAAAACACTACCTGCACTATGTGGTTGAACATCTCTTGACAGAAGACCAAGGTCCAGAACGTTCAAGCTGGGCCACAAGAACCCTAGTGCAGGTGAGGTTAAGTACCAAGGAGCATGTGGATGCATTCATCTGCCTAGGCTGCAAGCAGAATTCAAATAGTTGCCACAAACTGGATATTCTTCAACAAATAGGTCTTGCAGCCTCCTGTTTTGTTTGTGGACGCAAAAACATCTTTGCAGTGAGACAAAGTTTAGGATCTGTCAGACCTATGTGCTACCTGTATTGCTATATGGGTCAGAAATCTGGACCCTCTTACAGGCAGACTTGGAGCAGCTGGAGGCATTCCATATGCACTGTCAGTGACAAAACCTGAGTGTGAAGTGGTCTGACTGTGTGAAATGTCACAGTCTTGCAGAGATCTGGCCTTTTTTTCAACCACTCATTATATTCAGAAGCAGCGGTGCAAGCTGTTTGGCAATGTTATCAAAGTGGACAAAAACCACCCCAGTGCACCTTCCTCCTAAACTTTCCATCAGCGTGAGAAAGGGAGCATATCTTGATTCTATGTGGTGCCACCCATCCCTCGAGATTCGTGGATTCACAGGATTGAGCCAGTTTTGTGAACGTTGTTACGTGATGCCCTCAACCATGGTCACTCTGGCTGGCGCAAGGGTACTCAGCAAACTGAGTGTGTTTGATGATAGTGTTTGGGATGTGGGGCTGGCTGGTTTGCACTGATAAGTGGGCAGGAGTCTGCTGCCTTCTCTCCCTTCCCCCTCCAGTGTTCTGCCACCTTATAGCATGTGGCAAGTGTACCTGCCTTGAAGAGAGGTCAATTCCAACATTGAGGACTCCACTTCTGATCTCACCAGAGGCCACTTCCAATCCGCGTGGTCTTCCTGCCTCCCTATTCCCCATGCAGCTGAGCCCTTGCTCAACCCCAGCCTTGTTGGACCCTGAACAAAGACAGGGAGTGTACCACATATCTGCAGGCTTACTCTTGTGTAATCCTTTGCCTCACCCGTTTCCCGCGAGCACTACCAATGGGAAAGGAGTAACTGCTGTCAGGCTACCATATGGCAACAGGAATGTGTGGGGTTTAAATGTCTTGTTGAAATACAGTCCCCCTTCATTAGAGGGGGAGACCTTAACTATTCCTCAGCTGAGTGATGTGAGGCAGTGAGTCTGAGTTGAGGGATTACTTACTGGGGAGGGAGTGTGACCTAATGATTTGGATACTCGACTAGGAGGCTGGAGCCCTGCACTCTGTTTCTGGCTTTGCTACTGTCACACTATGTGATTTAGGACAAGTCATATTGCTTGCCTACACCTCAGTTTCCCTACTCGTAAAATAGGGAGGAGAATGGTACTCCCCACGGCTTGTTGCTGCTTTGAAAGCTGTGGAGGAAAAGCACTCTGTAAAGTGCCAAGTGTTATTAGAGGACCTACTTGTTCTCGGTGAACATCTCTACAGCATGTCATCCCACTGCTTTCTCTTCCAGGGATTTATTTTGAACTAAGCTAATTAGTCTGCATCTCCCCTCCAGGAACCAACAATAAAGCGAAAGCAGAGTTCTCTGCTATGCAAAACCCTCCTTTAACCCACTTTCTCTCCCGGGGCAGAGAGCTGAACAAAACTGCGTGAGTCACTGGCTGTTGTTTTGCAGCCACAGGAACTCCCTCTTCTCCCCTGTCCCTCCAGCTCCTGCTTTGCGAAAAAGCAAAGGGTGCATTTGCCTGACCAATCTGTGCGCCGTCATTAACCTGACATCTTTGATGTGCCTTTCAAGTGTCAGGAAGGTGCTGAGCACAGGCAGGGGCTTTGCAAAGGCTGTGTGCATTAGTGCATTGATCCATGGTATTTTGATGCTCAGAGTTCCAGACCCAGCAGGCTCTTGGTATAGGATAGAAATAGCCTGGGCCCAAGCCAGGTGCTGCGTATTATACCAAAGTGTCCGCTCCTCCTTCAACATTCACTGATCTCTTTCAGGGAGCAGGGCAGTATCTGGGATACACGTCCTCTCGCTAATCATGCAACTTGGGTGCTCTTGTCCAGTTTTTACGCCACGGCTAGTGTTTATTCAGGCTGTTATGAATGGTTCTGCCTCTCTCGTCTTTCAGATGGCACATTTTGCTCTTCCTATTTAGGAGCTTTGGCTGCTCATCAGCGTGGGAGCAATGACAGCTTGAAGAGCCCCTCAGTAACAGCAGGGACAGAGAGGAAAACTCCAGGTTAGCCATCTGGCACTGGAAATACAACACCATGACACTGTGCTCTCCCAAGATGAGCTAGCTGACCGCACCGCCTCAGGGAGACGACAGGCACATGTTGAAGCAGACAAATGTTTTGCTCAGCCTCCATGCTGACATTCCCAGCACCAACTTCTGATGTGGTTTGGATCACAGCCACTTCCTTTCAGACAGAGATAACTGGGAAACAACAATGCCTCTAGTGGCTTGAGTCATCTTGGACTTGAGAGATGGAGCAACAGGCAATCGGGACCTCCAGGCCTGCCTCTGCCAGCAATTTGAAGGGTGATCTTGGGCAAGTCACTGCGGCTGAAATGTTCGAAAGTGGCTCTGAGTTTGAGTCCTTTTAGATCTGGTTACCCAAATCTAGTCACTTAGGGCGTGATTGTCAGGGGTGCTATGTTGCTAAATTTGGGCACCCAAGAAGTCAGACACCCCAGAGGTGATCATTAAAATGACTTTGTGGTTCCAGTCCAGTTCCAAGTGCCAATGTCTCAAAAGATCCCATTCTAGCTGGTGTTAACTGGCACTTTGTCAGCAGTCTCCGCGCAACAGGCCACATATGCTCCCACACTCATCTGCATGGCACGAGGGTACCTCTGGTTGCTTTCCACAGCCACTCCGAGACCAGCTGCAGGAACCTGGGAGATGACAATGTGCAGGGAACAGGAGTTGCCCATGCTGTACCTGCCTTGTGGCTAACAGAGGACTTGAGGTGCTAGGGCTGGTTCCTCTGGCACCTTTTATCGGGACTGAATTTCCCCACTCATTTAGGCAAGGCAAGCAACTTCCAGGACTAGCTTGCTGAGTTCAATATTGATGGTTGTCGAATAAGCCTTGCTATGGGAGCTGCAGGTGCCTATGTAATTGGGTGAGGCAATTTGTCTGGTTCCATTCAGGCTTTTACATTGCAGAATCAGTTACTATCATGTCTGGCCTCTCTGCAGGATGCTATTTGGTAACTCCCTCGAGTGCAGAACCAGGCAGTCCGCCTGTCCCTGCACCATCCATGGAAGCGCAGGACTCAGGCTGCGTTCCCCACGTGGTGGTGGAAGCGATCTCCTGGGATGCTGTGTGCTGCAACAAACTCTCCCCTCCCGGTGCTGACCTAGTGGCTTTTGGAAGCCAGCTTGAATTGGCTTCGCTGAAACATGCACTACCCTGAGCGTTGAGCTAGTCCTGGGGCTGGCAAAGGGCCTCTCCATTCGGCCTCCCAAGTCCTGTGGTTTGGAATCTGGTGTTCTCCTGCCTGGCGCAAGAGAAGTCCCTGGAGGAGGACAGTGAATCATCCGTGCGGTAAAGGCTGCGTTAGGCAGCAATGAATATTTCATATAGTAAAAAATCCTGATGCTGCAACTTCAGGCGTGCAGGCAGAGAGAGAAACGAGTACAAGGAGAGAAGCTGGGTGGGAAGCGGAGCTGAGCGGCTGACTCACCACCCCAAGGGAAGCGGGGGCTGGATTGAGCTCTGCAGCCTGACAGCGTAAGGTTTCCATGCCACTGGCCGATGCAAGGATTACAGGCACGAAGGTTTCCAGGCCATCATCCCACCTACCAGCTCTTATGGTCTGCCAGGCTTTTGAGGGCTGACCGTGCCCCACAGAGGTGCTGAGCCCCCTTGGAAGGAGAACTGAGGATCAGGCCCCTTAGTAGGTGCAGTGGTACAGTGAGAGCACTCACAGGAGGAGGCAAAGGGAACTGGGAAGGGACTGCCTGCTGCTATGTCAGACCACAGGGAAGATG
>ML677381.1:30165147-30177969 GCA_007922305.1 Dermatemys mawii
CCTTATGCAGGTAGGGGCAAAGTTTGAGGGGGACAGGTTCTGGGTGGTATGAAGGACATTATAGGTCCATTGGGAGGATTTGAGAACTAGCATTGGCCAGGGGTTCACCATATTGCATTTCATTGTGCCTCGGGAAGACTTACCTTCATCACATCATCCATTGGTGCACTGTGGGACACTTACCTTGAAGGATCTTGACATCTCCAGTGCTGTGCCTGTCCTGGGAGTGTGAGTATACAAGTGTGAGTGTGACACATCCCTTTCTCTTTTGAGTTTAGCTATCAGTATAAAAAATGTGCAGCTTCCTGCCAAACTCTGGTGGGTCATTAGACCTTCCTAAGCCTGCTAGCTGGCCCAATTTCAGGTAACATTATTGGTGGAGAATGCGGGCATCTTAATGGAGGATTTCACCCAAGAGTAGGGGTCCCCTGGTGCCCCCCAGTAGTCTCTTGAGCAGGTCCGCCTCGAGCCTGCATGAAAAAGTGGTAGGCTAGCAACCCACTGCAGGGAGAAAAGGACGCTGCTGCTAAGTATGCCACTGTAGGGCAAGGGGAAGGAAAAGGAGAAACAGCCTGAGTGAGAAGACACCCCCACACCCCTTGAGGAGTGGCACCACTGCCCAGGGTGTTGTTAGAATGGCTCCAAATGAATGGGACAGACCCCTGGATGCCAGATGCGGTTCCATCTGTGAGTACAATTCCTGAACTAGAGTTCATCTTGGGTAAATATGTACTTATATACAGTCCCGATAAGGTGGGACTGGATCATGCAGCCGCCTGGCTGCTGTGCAAAGCAGGCTGCCAATGGCAGGCGGCAAAGAGCCAGCTCGCCACTGAAACAGATTCTGTCAAGGACAATGTAATGCACTGGAGGAGGAAGGGGAGATGTGGAAGGCTTTCTACCCCACCCCCCTGCCCCAGCCCAGAGCCTGCACCCAGCACCCAAACTCCATCCCAGGGTGCAGGCTCTGGGATGGAGTGGGGTTGGGAGGAGATTTAGCAGGGGTGGCTCGGCAGCAAGCCGGTCGTGCCGCACATGATAGTATCTTTGATATGTTGCTCTTTGATATGTTGAAGGGCTTGGCGCCTGCCATGGGACCACACACGTTGTTGGCAGAGTTTGTCTTGGCCACTGCTGCACCTGAAGAAGACCTGTCTGGTTCGTAGAGAGAATGGTTCTCCTGGAACACTTGTGTGGCCGGGATGTGGCTGCCACAGCGGGAGATACTCCCAACCATAGCTCAAATAGCCCTGCCTCTGGAGGAATTGAGGCTGATCGCCCAGGGTCTCCCAGTCCATGTACAGCAGGCGAAGTGGAAGGGACCTTATACTGTGGCGAACAGGGCAGGAGCAATGGTGTATGTGATAGATAAAACCCTGGAAGGGAAATGGATACACCGCAGACAACTCAACTGAGCAGGGTCTGCCGCAGCAGGAGCACTGTGCTAATTTGTTTCTAAGTGTCTAGTTTTCAGCCTCCAAACCGGCACTTCAGGAGAGCTGGTCCCAGCTGAACAGTTTCAGAAATACCATGATTATAGTGTCGCAACAAAGTGTGTCTTCCGTGTTGCATGTTCTGTGTTTGTCTCTGGTGAGTGCCCTGTGCTAGTATTAGATCCAGAAAGAAGGGATACTAGGGTAGTCAGGGTAAATGCCTTTTCCTCTCTATACTTCCCCCATCTCCAACCAAATTATCAATCACATCCACCTCTGTCCAAAAGACTTTGGTCCCCAATGCATCAGGTTTATTTTTTGTTAAGTTCTCTAATAATCATTTTGTTGTTGAGTGTTGTTATGGATACATTTATATTGTTAGTTACATTTTCTTGTATTGTTAATTCCACACTTTCCTCTATGCAGCCTGGTTCTACTTCCCCAAGCCCTGATGGGTAGTTCATGGGGCCCCTATAACCTGTAACATGCATTATTACCCTGAGTGAGATTTTTGACCTTGGCCCATAATTGAAGGGCCCTGTCTTTCAGGTCTCGGATTTATCCCCCCCACCCCCATCCCTTGAGAACAACTGTTAGTAACGGGATTCTGCAACATTTTAGCAACTAAATGGTAGTTTAAGTATCAACAATTTCACCAAGTTCTCTGTTGCTGTGTGTCTTCCAAATCAGTTTAACCTGGCATGACAACTGTGGTACTCCTACAGGTCTTATTTGTTGTGTGTAGTTAAGGGTTAGGGTTGACTTTTATTGTTTGATGGCTATTGCAGCATCAAACTTGGGCCTCATTTTGTTTATCAATGTACCCAACTATTGTAATGATGATGGTTTTATTGTATTCCCAATGATTGTAATTGTTTGCATTTGTGTTTATGTTATACCTGGTCTTTAGTCAATCATAATGGTTTTAGTTATATTCACCTGGTTATGACTGTTTGGTTTTTTTTGCAACAGATCACCTGTGCCCTATAATGACAACAACTACTGTAATGATCATAGATCAAGGGGTGGAGTGTTGTAGGAGCAGCAGTGATCTATATACACTGTATGACTGTGCTCTGTATAACCTGTAGGTTCAAAAGGTCTGTTACACCTTCCTCCTGTTTTTTGTCTCCTCTCTTTCTCTGAAAACCTATGAAGTGGCTTTCCTCCTCCTCCACTTCCCTCCTGGAATGCTTGTGGGATGCATGGGCCACTCGCAGATCTGGAAGATCAGAAGAGCTCCCAGGTGGACCAGGTGTCTGAGACTGATTAGACAGTGATCACGTGCCCAGTGCATGACAACACCCAAGGTGGAGTGTGACCAACCAGACGCGGCCAAGTCAACTCTAGTCACAGACCATGAGGAGCAGGTCCTTAAAAGGGGAAGGGACCATGTGCTCAGGAGTGCGCTCACATGATTGTACCTCCCGTGAAGGCCCTTCACCCAGACCTCCTGGCCAGGGGTTTGGCGTGTTGCACTTCATTGTGTCTCGGGAAGACTTACCTTCATCATACCATCCATTGTTGCGCTATAGGACACTTACCTTGAAGTATCCTGACATCTCCAGTGCCGTGCTTCTCCTGGGAGCCATAGGCACCAACTATCTCCGGCTCTGATGGGTGTTCGTGCCTCCCCCGACCCCGGCCCCATTCCAACCCCTTCCCCAAAGTCCCTGCCCCAACTCCACCCCCTCCCTGTCCCTATTGACCTCTTTCCCAAATCCCTGCCCCAGCCCCACCTCCTCCCCCGAGTGCGCCATGTTCCTTCTCCTCCCTGCTCCCTCCCAGCTGTGCAAAACAGCTGTTTCACGGTACAAGCGCTGGGAGGGAAGGGGAGAAGCAGGATGCTGCAGTGCGCTCAGGGGAGGAGGCGGAGATGGAACAGAGGCGATCAGGGATGAGGCTGGGAGCTGCCGGTGGGTGCAGAGCACCCAACAATTTTTCCCCATGGCTGCTCCAGTCCCAGAGCACCTATGGATTCGGTGCCTATGCTGGGAGTGTGAGTATGCGAGTGTCAGTGTGACACCACCCCACTTCTTTTGAGCTTAGCTATCAGTATAATGAATCTGCTGCTTTCTGCCTAACTCTGGTGGGTCATTCGTCCTCGCTAAGCTTATTAACACCCCAATTTTGGGTAACATTATGCACCAGCATTGGGGAGCAGGAGGTTGATTTTGATCTCAAGTCCATGTAAATTAGGAGTAATGTTACTGACATCAGAGGGGCTGCAATGGCGTAAACCTAGTGGAAGAGGAGAGTTAGGTCCTTGGCATGAAACCTGATGTTCCTCCTGGTTGAATTCCAGTTGGGTTTGTTACATTGCTCCTCCCTAAATTCCCCTGGCAGTTTCAATTTGAGGCAGCAGGCCAGCTCCTCAGCTGGTGCAAATCGGTTCAGCT
This sequence comes from Dermatemys mawii, assembly GCA_007922305.1. Classification (NCBI taxonomy): domain Eukaryota; kingdom Metazoa; phylum Chordata; order Testudines; family Dermatemydidae; genus Dermatemys; species Dermatemys mawii. The sequence goes on from ML677381.1 coordinate 30,168,980, forward strand.
CCACCAACTTCAATGGCATTCTGCCGCTTTGCACCAGCTGGGTTTCTGGCCCAGGATCTGCTTCACTTCCTGTTCTAAAGTGCTGCCAGGAGCTAGCAATCAGCTGTCACATTCCACCCCAGACTGGGCTGCCCTCCAGCTCTTGGGGATGAAAGGCACTCTGGCCTCATTCAGGAAGGTACTGAAGCATGAGCCTAACTTTAAGCATATGAGTAAATGACACCGAACTCTTTAAGTGCCCTTCTTTATGGTCACCTATAACATCATTTTCCACTTGCAACACATCGCCCCTTTCAGCTGAGGATGAGCATCTCTCATTTCCCTTCTCCTACAGCAGCGTTAGTTATATTTATCTGTTGCATTCAGCTTCCCCTGCCCAACCGCCGCACTCCCAGACAGCAAGTGAATTGAGACAAGGGAGAAGCAAGTCATGTTATTTTAATGCACAAAGGAAGATTTTTAAACAATATATAAATAGAAATGAGATATAAGTCCTTTCACAGCCTCACCTATCTTATCTATCTATCCTTCTCCATAAATGCATATCTAGCCATCCAGCTAGACAAAGCTAGATAGATAGCCAGCTATCTCTTCTGGGGTAGCTGTGCATTTATGCCATACTGATCATAGTTCCCTCTAGGTGCCTAAGGGTATGGTTACACTTACAAGATTATAGCGCTATAGGTTATAGCGGTCCCGTTATACAGTAATATGTATAGCGCTATTGTATGTCCACACTCAGATGCTCCTGCGGTATAGCATGTCCACATTTGGGGTACTTAATGCGGCATTAAGAGCAGCGCATTAGGGCAGGTATCCCAGCATTCAGCTGGGTGCAACGTGCTTTTTAAACGAGGGGGGTGAGGGGGGACGCGTTGTGTGTATGCGGAGGGAGAGAGACAGTGGTTTTTCCGTTTTTCTGAAAGCCTGTTAGTGAGCCTCGGTTCACAGAGGGCTTTGTTTTCACACAGGCTCCCTCCTTAAACATTTGCATTGCTTATCTGCCGAGTTAAGAAAGAAACTCTAAAGAGGTACTTCCGCATTCCTCCAGCTGAGTTCAAAACAAAGGGAAGAGACGTCAATTGCCTTAAATGGCTCTAGGCATCTCCAGAGATTACTTGTAGCGCAGTGGGTGTCCACATTCTTGCTGTAGCGCTACAGCAGCTGCGCTACAGCCCTTATTCCCCATGAGGAGGTGGATTTATAATAGCGCTATAACTCAGCAGTTATAGCGCTATTAGTGTCTTGCCAGTGTGGACGGGGAGTAGGTTATAGCGCTCGTGGGGGCTTTATAGCGCTATAAAGTGCCAGTGTAACCATGGCCTAAGTCACTGGTTCTAATCCAGCCTGGGTTGGTAGTGACCGGTGATCATTATAATCCAACACCTGCATGGTGTCCTGTGTAGAATGAGTTTGGGGAGTGGGCTCAGTCCAGTTCTTGCGCACAGATCTCATCCCCAAAAGCACCACAATTGTCACCTATTAGCAACTTTGGTGGCAGACAGGTCAAGGTCCAAACGGGCCATTGGTTCAGAACTTCCCTCTGCTCCCTCCAGGTTGGCTGTGCGGATCACTGCTGAGGCACATTGGTGGGAGCGGTGGGAATGTCCACCATGCTACTGCCTCCCCGACTCCCCACCCCCACGCGAGGTCCGTCCTGGGAATGAATACCAGATCTCAGCCTGCAGGGCTCCGGGGCTCAGATGGGCTTTGAAAATCCCTGCTGCTCTGCATTCACAGCTTTAATTTAAACTTTAACGAGCAAACCCAGGTACTGGTGAGCCAATGAAATATGTGACGGGGAGCCCAGAGCTCTGGAACATATGGATATTGATTGATGGAAACAGTTACACTGATCACAAGTGGGAAATGAGAGGAAAGTGCTTGGTTTGGAGCAGGTTTTGCTCCCTCCTTAGACCTTCCTGGGTTTTCTCCCCATCCCTGAAGTAACATTTCCGGACCAGGCAGCCCTATCCTGGGCTGATGAGGTGAATGGGGCATATCCCCCACCAGGCCAGCCAGACCAGCAATGTGCGAAAGCGGGGAGTTGACACCGACACAGAAAGGTGCTGCTCCAAGCCGGGTTCCAAGCAGCATGTAATAAACGTGTCAGAAGATGGGGGACAGGACCCGCTCAGCCTGCCCAAAGGAGCCCCAGTGCCCCTCTCCCAGCCAGGCGTAACTGGCTAGATCACTCATCGGGGATCATCCAACACTTCATGGCAATGTTTCCTTCTCCAGAAAAAACAGGATCTACAGCAGTACTGTTTGATGGTCTGTGAAATTAACTAACGAGCATGCTCCACTGCCAAGTTGTGGCTGCATCCCAGGTCCCCGTCATAGCTGGGGCCCCTTCGGATCAGAGGTGTGGCATGTTGGCACAGCAAAGGAAGGATGGCCTCATAGTAAGGGGCTGCTTGGGGACTCCCAAGGCCTGTGTTAGCTTCCTGACTTTGCCACAGGCTCCAGGTGTGACATTGGGCAAGTCCCTTCATCTCACTGGACCACACTGTGCAGCCATGACTCTCAGGAGCAGCCCCTTTGAACTTGGCCAGCCCTACCAGGGTGAGTAAGTGCACACCAAAGCATGCGCAACATTGCATAGCTCAGCCCTACAGTTCCCAGCTGTAAAACAGGGACAATGGATCCTTGCCTCGCAGGGTGTGCATGGGGATAACAGCACTGATGGAAGGGAAGGGTTCAGAGGGCAGGACATGGAGCAATACAGAGCTAAATAGGGGAGGGGCAGCTTGCCCTGCTTGACTTTTGTGACTGGGGGTGATACATCCTGCTGTCACACATCCAGGATCCCTATAGCTCTCCTCTGCAGATGTTGTCTGAGGTACTCTCCCCTGCTGGCCACTGACTCAACCCTCTCCCTGCACTTCCAGTGTTGCTGACCCTTGTTGCTTTATCATGAGTCTTTTGAGATTTCACTTAAAGCCCCTGCTACTGGAGTCATGTTATTTTGTAGAACCGACGAAGTGGGTATTAGCCCACAAAAGCTTATGCTTCAATATTTTTGTTAGTCTTTAAGGTGCCACAGGACTCTTTGTCACTTCTGCAGATCCAGACTAACACCTACCTCTCTGATTCATGTTATTTTGTGATCATTTCTGTTTTCGTGAACAAATATAGAACATTCCTGGTCCTCTGGCTGGCAGAGAAAACCTTGAAAGTGAGACCTGTAACTGCTCTAAAACCCAGGAAGCAGAGAAATAAAAACCCAAGTGTGTTAATTTTAACAACCTCCTGATTTTGCAGGGTCCAACTCATGATTTGGGATTGGCGATACAATTGTCCCCCCTCAATCTCTTGATGCCAGTTTCCTTTTAGTCCCTCCCTTTTGAGGGAGCATGTGGTCAATTTTCCTTCCCTGGGCAGGGCCTCCCAAGATACCTCCCTCCGCAACTGAGTTCGAACAGGGCAGTGCTCACCGTAAGTGCTAATGCTGCTTTAAACAGAAGAGGGAGGAGGAACCTCTTTCCCAATGGGGACTGAGCCCTTTAGATGCTGCAACATTGTGCCGCTGCCTGGAGCCTGCAGTGCATGGAGCCAGACAAAGTTACAAGCCAACTGCAATCTCAGTGTTACCGCAGCGAGTTCCCTAAACTCCCCCTCCCGCCCCAGTAAATCTATAGGGCTGACCCCTAACGTTATTTTGAGTTAATGCAGCAGCTTTACAGGAAATCACCAGCTACTTTCAGCCTCTGCAAATGCAACAAAACAGCCTTTTAATGCTCCAAGCCAGGGCCTGAAATGACAAATGAAGTGACCCTGATGGGAATGCTGATGAGGCAAATATCACCGTCAGGATTCGCAGCCCAGTTGCCTCGGAGCCAGTAATCGTTAAGCATGGCAGGGCAGCCTGCTGGTGGAGCGGAATTAGCCGGTTGCGCAAGCTTTAAAAGGATTAGTCCAAATCCATTGTTTGTCGTGTAGATTTGCCACTGACACTCCTAGGGGATGAGGCTTGAGTACACTGGTCCACCGCTGTGGGACTGCTCCTTCGGGAAGGGGTACTGCTACCCGGGGGGCTGAGCCTGTTCCCCTGGTGACCCGGGGCAAAGCTCCCACTGAAGTCACTGTGGAAGAGTGCTGGAGGGGTTGGCCTGTGGGGAAGAGTCAGAGTCATTTAGAAGATAAGGCTGGGCACTGAGTTAGGGACCAGCACCCTGGCCCTGCCCTGTGATCCAGGCCAAACATGCCCACTGATTCCAGCTATCTTGATTTTTGGCTGCCCAACTTGAGACATCTCAGGCTTGATTTTCAGAAGGGGCCGAGCACCCGCAGCTCCCTTTGAGTGGAGACACTGCGTCGCCACAAGAGGGCACAAGCGTTAGGAAGGGGCATGATGCCTTTGCGGGGAATGCTCTGTCGCACGAGTAGCTGTCGCATGTGGAATCTCCACTGACACGTCTCAGGGGCATGGGTCGTCTCTGCTATGAGGTGCTGGCTGGACACCCTGGGCACCCAGCTGTAATCAGAATAATCCCACAAAAAATCAGATGGGGACAACACTACTCCCTAGGCTATCCTTATTCCTGTCTGCTCCTTCCCCATGGGCCACCCAGTTCATGGGAATTATGGCAGCCCTAGGACTGGATATCACACCCCCATAAGGGAGAAAACAAGCTAGCTCTCAGCCTCCCAGGACTCTGCTTGCAAAGCACACATAATACAGCTCAGAAGCAATGGCCAGGCCCTTTCTGTGCATTCCCGGAGCCCAGACAACAGCCTCGCTGTGAAAAGAGCATTCTGAGCATTGAAATGCAAATTAGCTCACCAAGGGAAAGGGAAAGGTGGAGGCTTTGAGATATAACTGGGGTTTTAAACGGGGGAGGAAACAATCCATCTCAGGTGGAGGGGGTTCTTTTTGCTCATTATAATGCCTCTGCTTAAATCTGCAGTGTAACCCAGGCCCCAGGTAACCTGCAATTCTGAAGCCAGAGAATTCATCACAAACTCCAGCCTTGCTGCAGGATCTAGCTCCAGAATTGAAGCCTTTCCTTGTTTTGTAAAACTAAAGCTCCAGCCCTCGTCAGTGCAAAGAAAACCTCAGAAATGTGAATGGAGTGCAGCAATGCAGCAACATGTGCCAGAGTCTGCAGACACACCAAACCAACAGTGTTCTAAATGGCCCTATTTATCTCACTTGATTGTTAACTCTGAAACATAAGGATGACATTTGGAATGTCTGCATTGTTAGCTATTTCATTGCAGATCATATTAGCAGAACCATACAGTTAATGTACTTACCGCACACTCCCAAAGTTCCAGGAATCCTCAGATGCCATGAAGCCCCAAGCACCTCCTATCCAGCGGCCCCAATGTCCACCTTTCCCCTAACAACTTTAATATGGCAACTCTGCACTCTCAGCACACTGCATGTGGAGAATACAGGACTGCATCAAATAGATTCATTGCAATAGGAAACAAATTAACATCAAGCTACACTAATCAAATTATTAATTTTCATATTGAATTTGATTTTTACAAATCAGCGTTCAATTTTTCTGGAGCTGCGTCCAATTCTCTGGCATGGAGCGATGAGCAGGGTGAGGGGCCTTGCCACAGGACTGAGATGGCACTTGATACGGAGTAGCTGGGGACATCAGTTGAATGATGATCATGGCTAGTTTCCTCCTTCCATTTCCCTCAGTAATAATCCAATTCCCTCCTTGCCATAAGAAGATACTTGTCCTTGGATTATTGCCTGGTAAAATGAATGCCAACAATTCCCCTCCAATCAGTCTTTATCTCATGTTGGCTTACAGTAATAACAGGACTGCACTAATGTCCAGTGCATTAGCCTGCTATATACAGCTGGTTTCATTCACACCCCTTGATGGATTCTCCATTGCTTGCTGCCTTTGCATCACGGCTGAGTGTCTTTCTGCAGCTCAAACATAAGTTATGGGCTTGATGTAGAAATTACAAGGTGAGGTTCTCTGGCCTGTGTCGTGCAGCAGATCAGACTAGAGCAGTGAGACTCAGATTGAGGCTCGGGAGCTGCCAATGGCTCTTGATTGTGTCTCCTGTGGTTCTTTGCAGCCCAGGATACTAAAACACTGTGTAATTTAATTATTAACCAGTCTGAGTTATTAACCAATCCAGATGCTTTTTCTAGGTTATTAACCAATTGTAGAATACTTGGTCAACCATTTTGCTGTGAGAAAAAAATATAGAGATAGATAAGAAGAGTAACTGAACCAATGAATTCTCACTCCTGTGGCCCTTTTGGGTAATGCTGATTGCTAATTTGGCTCCTGAACCACTGGGGTCTGAGTTTCGCTGGCCTAGATGAGCATAATGGTCCCCTCTGGCCTTCATATATATGAATCTTAGGGTGACCAGATAGCAAGTGTGAAAAATGAGGATAATAGTGTGAGGATGAGGATAATAGGAGCCTATATAAGAAAAAGAGTATATATAAGAAAAAGTGTGAAAATATAAGATATAAGATATGTATCCTCACACTTTTTCTATATAAGAAAAAGGGTGACGATGAGGATAATAGCAGCCTATATAAGAAAAAGACTCAAAAATCGGGACTGTCCCTATAAAATCAGGGCATCTGGTTACCCTAATGGATCTGTGTGTCTAGTGTATTCTGCAATCGGGAATTTAACAGTAACATCCAGCTGAGAGACAAGCATAGCATCCTCTGCAGAGCCAGACAGGGGCAGGCTTCTGTACAGCTCGCCTAGAACAGCTGCTGCTCACAAGCCCTGACCCTTAGAGCCTTTGGCAACATGCAGGGTACACTTTCCTGCCAGCTCATGCCATTGTCACTTTACTGGCGGCACTCCTGAGTCATATCCATGAGAACAGAATCAGGTCCAGCTAGGACAGAGGTGGGCAAACTACGGCCCGTGGGCCACATCCAGTCCACGGGCCCATCCAGCCTGGCCCCTGAGTTCCCAGCTGGGGAGGCTACCCCGGCCCTTCCCCTATTCTTCCCGTTCCTCTACAGCCATGCTGCTGCGGGGGCAGCCTGCCGTTCCAGCCGGGCAGCGTTGCAGCGGCGTGGCTGGCTTCAGCTGATCTGTGAGATCCTGCTGCTCTGAGTGGCATGATAGAGAGGCGGGGCAGGGGTTGGATAAGGGACAGGGAGTCCCGGAGAGCAGTCAGGGGCAGTGTGTGGCTACAGGTCAGCACTGTCGGGATAGAGAGCAGTTGGATAAGCATGGGAGTCCCAGGGAACCTGTTGGGGGGTGGAAGGATTTGGGGTCGGGGCTGCACCTTCTGTCACCTCCGAAAACTTGACATGATTCAGCCAGACCTACCTTAGTATGAGTCCATACTGACTATCCTGTATTAGTTTACAGATTCCTAAGTGTTCCCATGTCCTCCGCCTAATCAGCATTCTCTGGGGTTTCCCCACTGCTGACGGGCATCTAGTTGCTTTGATCTCCCTTAGGATCCCATCTTAAATTCAGGTGTGGCCTCTTTTCACAACGCCAGTCCCTCCTCTGTTGCCAGAGAATATAGGGATCTCTCTCTTTTGCCACCCAATTTGTTCAGGCGTGGCATCATCCAGCCCTGAGGTTTTACCACGTCATCAGCCTAATAACTAAATGCTGTTCCATTCCTTAAAAGGACTGTGTAAAAATGTAGGAGCTCTGGTGTATAGTGAGGGGCAGATCCAGGTACATTAGTGGCATAATTGTTTTTTACTGTGTTTCACTTCTGTCAGCCTTGCAGTCTGCAGCACTGGCCTGGAGTCTATTCCAGTTTGTGCCTCAATAACAGCGTTGATTACTACATTCCAGTTGCGTGGCCAATGGCTTATGCTTGTGCAATGCGACTGAAGACCGTGGGTTACACTGGTGTCATTGAGAGCAGAGTCAGGCATTGCAGATCTTACATCATTGGTGATGGCGCATTGGATGAAAAGCACATAGCTTGACTCTCAGTCAGAGCCCGGACGAGAACGTGATGAGCCAATAGTTAGAAGAAACAGCTGTTTACTTATAAATTATGTAAATTTAATCTGGAGACATTGAGACATGATGAACTCGAAACCCCACGGTCAATGCCATTTTCACAGAATCACTTTTCACAACAGAGCTGAGTTTTAAGTGCCTGAACCAAAGACTGTTGTAATCAGTGGATAGACTATCATGGCTTTGGATCAGACCCTAGACTACCTTCTCTGGTATAATCTGGCTGTCCGGTAATATCCCTTGGTTTTGCTATACAATATACATGTCTGGCTGTTTCACATCTTTCCGGCCCTCCTCTCCCTCTGTTGGGGAAATTAGGGCCCTGAATCAGCAAAGCGCATTCATGTGCACTTTAAACATCTCCTAAAGTCCTGAATCCAGCCCAACACACAGAATTAATTTGTTTTTTTTAACCCTATCTGTCTCTTCTGTCAATAATTTCCACTTCAGGTGCCAAAAGCCTGATTGTCAACTTCCTTGATTTCTTAATCCTTAGGTACTGAATAGACTGGAATAGGATTGATAGGCAGTGAGTACCTTTCTCATTGAAAGTATTGTGACAGAGAATACTGCAGTAACATTAATGGGAGCTCTGGCATTTTGATCCAGTACAATACTTGGTCAACTGTATTTTTCCATGCTTTCCTTATTTGCTTGATTGAGATTTCTTAAAGTCATTCTGTAATTTCTCAGTTCTTCTTTGTCCTGGATACATGCCTTTTTTCTTTTTACCCAGTATTGCCAACTCAAAAATCATGAGTCAGGCCCCAAGCAATCATGAAATTATCTTTAAAATCATGAGACTTAAAAAAATGCTTGGTCATTTTTATTTATCCCTTGAATTTAGGATGCATTCAAGTCACGTTTTCAAGCTTTTCTCTGCAATCATCAGGGCTAGAAACTTATATTTTTAACAAAAGCTTAAATTCTCATATAATCACTAGATTCCAGAAGCTGGAGCTTTAAGACAAACACCAAATATGTTAATAAGACAAGGGAGACTTGTGGCACCTTAGAGACTAACCAGTTTATTTCAGCATA
>ML677381.1:30182969-30243490 GCA_007922305.1 Dermatemys mawii
CTGCCCCCCACACCCCCGTACCCCTCAGCGCCTTCCCCCTTGGATCCCCTGGGGCCTGCCACCCACCTCCCTGTAGCCCCTGGGGCCTGCCTCCCACTTCCCTATGCCCCTTCTCCTCCCATAACAAGCCCCCCATCTCCCTGCCTCCCACCTCACTGTACCCCCTGGGGCCTGCCCCCTCTCCTCCCCCTATACCAAGCCCCCCATTTCCCTGTACCCTCCCCCTGTACCCCTGGGGCCTGTCCCCCCATCTCCTTGTAGCCCTCCTCCCCTCGTACCCTTCCCCCCACCTCCCTGTACCACTCCTGTGCCCTCCCTGGACTTCCCCCCAACTCCCCTGCACTGCCTGAGACCTGCCCTACATCTCCTTGTGTCTCTCCCCGTTGGGCCTGGCCCTCTGCCACCTCCTTGGACCTCTTCTCCATCTGGGTCCTGCCCCCTGGCACCCCCTTCCCCAACCTGGCCAATCCAACCTGATCTCGGGCCTGGCATTGCCTCACTGACCACCCCCTTTCCAGCCAGCCCTGGGATTTGGCACCCAGTGGTCCCACAGCAGCATCTGGCCATGCCCCCATCAATCCCCTCCCACTGCCCTGAGGCCTGCCCCCTGGGACTCTCCTATCCTGTTTAGATCAGTCTCAGGCCTGGCACCTAATCATCTGCCTGCCCAGACCCTCTCTGCCCTAGGGCCTGGCACCACCGGGCCTGGCACCACCGGGCCTGGCTTCCTGCCCAAGGGTAGAGACCCCCCTCCCAAGCCCTGGAAGCATTCTTCTTGTTATACTGACCTTCGTTCCCCTATTCCCTGGGGCTGGCATGCCAAACACCCTTCCCCCCCATCTTGTTGCCCCAGCTGAGCTGTCCCTGGCACCCTCAGCTGGTGTCTGCAATGGCTGACACCCCTTGGGGCTTGTCTTTTGGTGTCCTCATTCCTGTCCCATGTATGGCTGTGCTCCTGTCACAGCTACCTGAGGGGGAGGTGTGAAAACTCTACCCCTTCATTTCAGCTTTCTGGTTTCCTGGCTCAGATTGATGTGCGTAGAGGGGACCTTCTGTTTTTGGGTCAGGGGGATTAGACACCTTTAATTGGGGAAGGGAAGAGAACAATGAGGTGGGGATAGCACAGCTGCTGAGAGATGGGTGTGAATTTAAATTAGCCACTTTATTGATCTGAGCAGTTAAATCTTAACAGATCTGATTTCCCTCCACATTTAAAAACAACTATCCCAGGTTTTCTTAAAGGTGGGTGTGTGCTGGAGAAGGAGGTAGTATGGAGGGGGTGGGGGAAAGATGGGAAAAGCTTAAGAAGGATAGCTATCTGCCTGTCTATTTCTGCCTATGCAAATTGCTGTTTTATTTTGCTGGTGAAGCTTAGCCCCAGTGGTCCAGGAGTGGTTTCTTTCCAGGCAAGGGAGAGACCACACTTGCTCTCCACATGCCTGACTGTTTTGTTTGTATCCGAGGATTTATGCCTTTTCAGAATAGGTAAACCTGTGACTCAGAAGCTTTGAGCGGTGTTAGCTTCTTGCGTGAACATTGTGCCAATAATTGTTCCTTCCCCCAAAGGGCTGCAGCAGTGTAATGGGAAAACAGAACCTGGTGTTCTAAATTAGCTGCCTTTCAAAAAAAAAAAAAAGTGTGAGTTCTTTGTTGGCAGCTTTGACAATGTAACCAGATTTTTTGTCTGGATATTAAAAGGGTGCTAAAGGCAAGTTAAGAAATAAGGACCCTTCTTTTCTTTTCTTCCAGGTTCCCAACATATCTTGGTGCAGAAGACCAGACAAGGTGGAGAGGATGAAAGGTTCATTCTGAGGTTGACTCATTCTTCCTTAGCCTTCCTGCCCCCCTCTGAAGGGGAAGACAAAAACCTGTGCTCAAGAGCCTGTCGAAAAGCAAGGAAGCTGGCATCAGTGCTCCTTTCAGTCTGGCTGCATGTTTAGTATGCGGATTGTGCCTCCTCACTAATGAGAGGGAGAATGGGAACCCAGGGAAGCCCTGTGAAGAGCTATGATTATCTGCTCAAGTTCCTGTTGGTAGGAGATAGTGATGTTGGGAAAGGAGAAATCCTGGAGAGCCTTCAAGATGGAGCGTCCGAATCCCCTTATGCCTATAGCAATGGTAAGGATTTTGGAAGGGGTGGTGAGAGAATGCTCTGCTTGGTAAAACTGCAGCCATAATTATAAAGAAGCTATTGATTAAGCTTTTTTCTAATTGTTATTGAGCTGCAGCTCTAGTTTTTCCTACAAATAGATTGACTTTTATTGAGGAAGGGAGTTGTACAGTACATGATGCTCAATGGATGTGTCCCATAGTTTGCATTGTAGTTTGCTACTTGTTTGGCTTGGTGACTTATCAGTTCAGCTTAATGGGACTTTCTTAGGTGTCAATGCAAAGGTGGTGTGACTTGGTTTCTTAAAATCGTAAATATCTGCCTCCCAGTATCATACTGGAGAAATGGTCAGAAACATGTGCTCTGTTACCTGACATATTCGTTAGATATGTTAGACTGTTCACAAGCATGACACTTCTTGTACATTGTTTAAAAAAAAAATAATTTTCGCGCTTTCTTGGGGTGTTAGTACTGGCACTGAACTATACTCACAGTTAGTACCCAGGCACTCGTGCCAAAAGAACTGAGATTAGCTCATATCTAAAGCTTTTGGTGAGTTGCTGCTTGGGTACTCAGGAGCCAAAGCTTAATCTCTCTACCTCCTGCAAAATCAAGGTTTATAATGGAAACCCTGACAGACCATTAACTATAGTGTCACAAGACTATAATTAAGAGCCAAGGAGTGGCGCTGCTCTCTCTCCTGCATCCTCTCACAGTAGTTAAAATGTAATGTTGCCTGGCAGGGTGTAGGTCCTGTGGTGACTTGCAATCTGTCATAGTTCTCGCCATTTTCAATGCAAAATGTAACTCCAAGGGCTTGACAGAATCAATCTAATTCAGACCCTGGAACTCTGCATTTTTGCCAGGACCAGCCTGGGGGCTGTAGTAGTTGGCACTTGCTGTTTAATCTGCAGATAGGAGTCTGAGAGAATCAAGTGCTTGTTAACATTTGGGGTGAGACAGATTGAATTCAGAATTTGGAGGAGCAGTACAGCTTGACTCCTGACAGTGCCGAGTTCTTTTTATGTATAGTCTTTATAAGAGTTTCTGTGCGAGTACATGCAAAAAATGTGCAGAAGATGGCTTGGAGAGGGCAGGATAGCTGTGAGATGTAGACTTACAGTAGCAAATTAAGGGGCTGTAAGACAAGACGTGACATGAGTGCTAGCATTCATATATTAAGGCTTGCTTCTGTGAGGTTCTGGATACCTGCAAAAAAGGCTCCACGCCCAGCATTAGGTGAGAGTGCTGTGTTATTGAGAACTGGTATACTTTGCACCGAGTGTTGGCTGACAAATGAAGGATACAGCAGGAACAATTTCAACAGGTGCTTCTAAGGTCTGAAAAATGTAGTTAAACACCTTTTATTTGATAAGGCAATTCAAATCAGTTGGAAGCCAAAATGGAGGAAAAGAACTAGTGACTCTAGCTTGCCCTGACTTTTACATTATAATCATTATAGTAAATATCTGAAAGAAAATTATATCAGGAATCGATCAATACAAGCTGTGCCTCCTGCACTCTGAACTGTGCTCCAGAAAATGCCACAACTTTTTATTTTAAAGAAAACTCAGAATATCTCTAATAGCTTTAAAGTTTCCCATGGCTGCTTTCTGTGTGCTCTTGAACCCATTTTTATGTAGCTAATTTTACTGTCCTATTTTGAGTCTTACTCTGCTATTGCATTTTTGGTATTTCCACTACATAGTGGCTCATCTTGCTAAATTACATACGCTGTGGATAGTGGGATTGGATAGCCTTGCAGTTTGAGTGAATGTAATGCTCAGAGAAAGTCTTGAGAGTCCTGGCAATCAAATTTCTCTGGCCCGGTAGCTGCTACGGTGCACCCTCAAAACCTTGCCAACATGCCTCAACTTTCACCAGGCAGGGACTGTCTCTAGTGGTAAAGGAAATTAAGTTTCCATGTGAGTTCGAGGCTTCTTGCCTGAAACTGGCAGCTAAGGATAATTTTGTATGTTTGTGGTGTTAGTGCTTATTCACTGAGAACTGGGCTGAGATCAATAAATACTCCATATATGCTCTCTGTAGAGCAAGCCAATTTGGCCAATACTGGTCCAGACTCAGACCTGTGATCTGTAGTTGAAACACTGCATATTCCATTACCAGCCCCTCAAACCATCTGATTTTGTCTATCATAAACTCGAGACACATTTCTAATACTGTCCAAAACCCACCAAATTGAAACATTATGCAAAGGCTCTTGTGTAAAACCTAGCAATTTCTGTACACATCCTCTTTTTCCTATAAACAGATGTTCATATTGTGCCATCCGTTTCTCATTTTAATTAGCCAAAAACCGGATCTTACCATTATCTGAGAAAAAGGAATAAGGTTTGATGGGCTGGCCTTGTGGTTAGCACAACTCCTCATTTCTCAAGCTTGATTTCTCTTAGCCTCGGCTGGGTCCTGGTGTGAGTTCTGCAGTGCCCATGTGCTTAACCTCTGGTGAATGGCCTTCCTGGTAACTACTGTTCCTGAGCAAGGAGCAACAGGGAGCTCCACATCCTTTGCCAAGGAAAACCTGGGCGGGAGGAAGGTGGGAAAGACATTCAAATACTGAGAGAAATTTACAGAACTTAAATAATAATAATAAAAAAAATCTAGAGCTGATCATTTCTTTTTGTGGCCTAGGAGCAGGGCCTTCCTTCTATGCACCTGAGCTTTGGCTTGCCTTTGCTCTCGCCCTGTCTGACTTCAGCAAAGGCCTGCACCAGTAGAGTTCTTGGCAGTCTATAGGAGTGACTTGGCATGGGGTCCAACTGAGTAGGAGGGCTGCTTTCATTGCAGTTTACTATGCAGAGCATAAGAGAGGCAAAGAGCCTCTGAAGCTGCAATTCCTGCTTATGTGCAGCTGCTACAGGGCCTTTGATATGGAGAATGGATGGCATCTTTCCTGAAAGCAGGTATGCAGGTACATAGTTGTTAAACTCATAGTTGTGAAATGAATTGGTGGCCCTGACCCCTTGGACAGGTGGCCCCATCACAGGTTACTGATGTGAATTGACACTGACTGACACCCTTGAGCAGTCTGCGACCAAAGGAGCTAGGGATACTGAATAGCCTTGCAGTGCCTAGAAGATGGCAGCTTGAAATCAGGGCTTAGGCACACTGATGTGAAAGCTTCCACTGGCATTCCCTATGCTGTTCATCTTCACTTAATAATTAAGAGGTCATCCACCAGGAATGTAAAGGCTGATGGTATCCCTGATCTTTACAGCACCCCCTGCTTCCTGTGGGGGAGTGTTATTCCTAGGGCCTGGCCTGCTCCCTGTATTTGTGTACTGGCATCCCTCACCAGGGCTGATTTCATAAAGGAAATCCTTTAAGTGAGGATGAGTTCATAGAGCTCATCGTTCTGACAGGCTGCTTGGTCTTTTCCAAACTGAAAGGCTTTCCTTCCAGGATGGGCTGTTTGGCAACAAAGGCTCTGAAGCAATCGCCTCCCGGGAGTGTTTGGGCAAAGAAAGCCCAATGCAGACTATTTGGGGAGGGCATATATCTCAACAGCCCCTTGAAACCTGGGACTAAACTGCTTTGCCCTCCCCACCTGCCCCCGCAACCTATTTATCCCAGTTAAAGTAGCTCCTGTCCTGTGGGGTTGGCCGGGCTCAATTCCCTGCTCTGGCTTTGCGACCTCGTCCTGGCACATAGGGTCACAGTGCCACTCAGGTTTTGCCCAGTTATGATGCCCAGAGTGGGAAACTGAGCCCAGCTAGCCTCACAGGACAGGAGCTGCCAGTGCAAAGTAGGCTTACTGCACAGCTCTGTTCCACCCTCTCTCCGGGGGTCTCACCCCCTGCGGGCAGTCCCACTTTAGCCACATGAAATGGAAGGAGTAAGTGGTCTTTCTTCCTGTTTTCCCCCAATTTACCCCCCAAAACGATTGCTGGTTGCCGCCCTCCTATTGCAGAAGCCGGACACCCTGGGAGCCTACCTTTCCTGTTTCCTTTCGGCTAGTGGGCCTGCTGAGAGAGGTACAAAGCCTACCCTTTCCCTCAAGGCTGAACATGCTCTTTCCTCTCTGCCTTCTGCTCCTGCTACCTTGGGCAGAGAGGGGCTAGCTTGGCACCTGCGCTCTGAGCCCTGCGTAGCAGCCTGTGCTGCAGCTAGACTAGTTGAGACTAAAAGCAAAGCTGCTTGCCTTGTCCTGCGTGACTGATGTGTGCCCTGAACATCTGTCACTTCATAGAGTTTGAGGTCAGAAGAGGCCATGAGATCATCTAGTCTGACCTCCCTTATAGCGCAGTTCCAACATATAAAACCCAACAGCCACAATGAGCCCGAAGTATTACAGCTCACAGGAGACTAGACTGTTTTGTGCCACAGGAAGAGAACAGGAAGGACTGAGGTGCACCAATGCCTGAGGCCTGTATAGTGGCAGGGAAATGATTGGTGTATACTCAGATGATCCTGACAAATGACCTGCACTCATACACTGCAGAGGACGGCCATGGGAGCCTGGGGGCAAATTGCCAATCTGACATGGGGGGGAAATTCCTTCCTGACACCACATATGGTGATCAATTAGACCCTGAGAGAGACTATGCTCAGCACTACCTAGGGTCCTGACCCTCCCTGTCCAGTGTCCCGTTTCCTGCCATGATCATCTTTGATCCTTCTGAGGAAGGAGATTAAACAAAAAACCTATGAGACATTAGTGGGGGAAGATCCCTTCCTGATCCCTGCATGTGACTGGCTGACACCCTGAGGCAGAGTATTTAGGACAGAGGAGCCCAGACGTTTCCTGTCCTATCCCCCTTACCAGTAATGGAATCTGTCCATGTCCCCCTCCATTACTGCACAGTTGGCTCAGCTAAGGAGCTTGGGCTGAAGGCAGAGCTGGGATGGAGATGTGGGAGGAAGTGGGGCTAGAGGCTGAGCTGATCTGGGGGTGGAAAGGGAATGAGGGCAAAGCTGGGCAAGGGCTGGGCTGGATGACGTTCCCTTCCTGCTCCCCATGGGGGCTGGCCTGGGCCCTGCTGAATGCCCCCCTGAACATTCCTCTGTGCCTCCCTAAAGTGGCATGCCCCACAGTTTGAGCATCACTGGTTTAGGAATATGAAACTAACTGAACATGAGTCCCATGGCTGTTGAGCCCTGCCTCTATCATCGTCACAAGCAACTTTGTTGTACAGTGCATTTATGAATGTGTCCAGCTCCTCCTTAAAACTAATTAAGTTGTTTGCATTACACGAATCACACTGTTGTCTTATCTTTGTCCTCCCCTCAAATGTTGCAGCAGCCGGGAGTACCAAAGCACAGAAGAAATGCTCCGATTGCATTTCTTGGCTGTTTGGAGCTGTCAGGCATCTGGGCAAGTGGGTGCAGTGTGTGTATAGCCCTGAGCCAGGGTGTGATAGGCAAATCTGTTCAGCTGGGAAGATGACATGCGTTCCTGCAAGGAACAAGCATTTAGACAATGCTGTGTCACAAATCAAACCTCTTACTGAAATTCAAGCTGCTCATATGCTTGCGCTTAAATAATCTTGTCCAGCCTGTTCCTTTGGCTGCTCTGTTATGTGCTGCATCACCAGATGAGTCTTGTGAATTTCTCTCTCTGGAATACTTGACAGTGTGCACAAGTGACAGAGCTGCCATGTGAGCAGATGATCAGCATCCATTGAAAATAGGGTTTGTGTTAATGCTGGTGAGGACCTGCCTGCAACATGCCTTCCTGGTGGGCACATGCTTCAAAACATTTTGTACACTCCCTGTTTCTAGCCCCCATAGGGAACCCATTCTACTCTGTCCCTGACTTATCCTTTCCTACACTGATGGGTTTGGACTGGAATGGGATAAGAAGCTTTCTTTTCCTACTGGATCAGAATGGTGACCATCAGTTTGAGCAGGTATGATACAGAGAGAAGCACTGTTTCTAATTGCTCGGAAGAGGGATGTAGTGAGCTTTCCAGCTGGGTCTTTGTTATAAAATGGCCAAAGTTGGGGATATGTGGAAAAAACTAAAATAACTATAGAGTCAGATTCAACTTTTCACAGTATAGTCGTTCACGGGCTCCATTGCTCTGAGAAACTGTTCAGCTTTTATGAGGTCTAATAATTTAAAAGAGAGATTTAATTGAGCTTAGGGGGTGTGCTTTTTTTAACCCCTCTTCTTTCCTTCTCTTTGTGGGCTTTTCAGTTTCAGTAATTTTTCTAGTAAAACTCAGCTGAACAGGTTAAGGGAACTTAATGAGATTTTCATGTTTCCATCCCATGCTACTTTCTCCACTCTTATTGAGGTATCCAGCATAGGGTCTGTTCATAATTCTAGACAACTGTATACACTGCTGGCCAGGTCTGGGGTACAAAGAGAAGCAAGATATAGCAGTGGACTTGCCAGTTACAGAAATAATAAAACTCAGCACAGGGTGGACACAGATGCTACTGGCTGGAACTCTGACTTCACTAGGTACAAGAACCTAGGCCAGCATTACTCTAATGTGCTTTCTCTGGGTAAGAGAGCAGGCAAGTAGCAATGCTATAGAGCAGGGGTTCTCAACCTTTTTCTTTCTGAGGCTTTTCCCAACATGCTATAAAAACTCCACAGCCGAGCAATGCCTCAACTGTTTTTCTTCATATGAAAATTAGGGGGTAGCAAGCAGGGCAATTGCTCAGGTTTCAACTTCATCCCTGGGTTGTTGGGTTTGGGGCCCTGGGCTTCAGCCCTATGCAGTGGGGCTTCTGCTTTCTGCCCTGAGCGCAATGAGTCTAGCACTGGCCTTGCTTGGCGGATCCCCTGAAATTTGCTCATAATTCACCCCCACCTTCCCCAGGGGGCCCTGGACCCCTAGTTGAGAACTGCTGCTATAGAGAATAGATGAATGTGCTGATGAATCCCCAGGAGGGTGATATATGGGGTTTCCCCCACTCATTTAATCAGCAATCATCCATTTAGGTTGTTCTCCAGAGCAGATATTGTCTTCTGCCCAAATCACATGCCAAAGTGCTCTTTGTCCCCTTCTCTGACATGTCTCCATGTAGTTCCCTCCTCTTGGAACTACCTGCTTGACTAAATCTTACGGGCTTTCACCCTCTGCTTCAAATCCTCCTTTAAAATGGCCTTTTAAAATGTCCTCTAAACAAACACAATCTAACCTACAGTATCGTTCCATCTTGTCATCACTCAGTGCATTAGCTGCATATTTTGATTGTCTATGTAGCAATCCTCAAGTTATCCAATAGGTCCCTAGCCAAAAGATGTATCCTTCTTGCAATCAGTGCATGCGGGAGTGGAGAGGAGGGAAAGATTGTCTCCTTCCTTTCTCCTCAGTAAGGACAGAAGAGCTTCATCCTGCCCTCTACCCCTCTCTTCCTGCAGAGCTTCTGAGATCTACTTGGGAGAGGCAGCTGCCTCATCCCATTGATTGGGCAGGGGGAGGGGGGAATGCATGAATCAGGTCTTCCTGGGAAGAATCCTGCAGTGACTGGGAGTGCTGCTCTGCTTTTGTTTGACTTGAGACATATTAGCAGACAAGTGACATTTAAGTTTGATGTCTGCCTGGACTATTAATTCTTTCAGAAGAAGATCTTTGTCTCTTTCTTTCTCTTTTTTTCTTCAGCATACAGTTAGGGCTGATCCACAGTAGGGAGAGGGATCGACTGAAGATACGCAACGTCAGCTACGTGAATAACGTAGTTGAAGTCGGCGTTTCTTTGGCCGACTTACCTGCCGTCCTCGTGGCAGTCGGTGGTGCGCTCCCCCGTCGACTCCAGCTTGCGGTGAGCTGGAGTTCCGGAGTCGACGAGGGCACCATTGGAGATCGATTTATCATGTCTTAATGAGATGTGATAAATCGATAGCCAAAAGATTGATTGCTACCTGCCAATTCAGTGGATAGTGAAGACATACCCTTAATCTAATCTTCCCCTTTTGGGGTGCACGGGAAGCATCTGTCTGACTTTTACCCAGTGTTTACTAAAATCTTGGAATGGGGCAGTCAAGATACATCACCCTCTCCTCTGACCAGCACTAGTTCTCTAGGCATAGATGCTGCTGTTGCATTGCTTGGGCAGACTTATATGTCCAAGGCCCAGATTTTTTAAAGGTATTTAGATGCCTAATTCTGATTGATTTCAGTGGGATTTGGGCAACTAAGTACCTTTGCAAATCTGGACCCAAGCAGATTTCTCTTTACGATGTTGCAGTGATTCATCAAGGACCCATCAGCTTTTCCTTCCCACCTCCCCAACTTGCTGCTATCTTGACACCTGTTCTCTGCTGCTTCCCAATCTTTTTTTCCTCGCTGCATGCTGTTGGATGTTTCATGGTGTCTCTCTACAGAACAGTATTTTCCATATCAATATAGACATCAGCTGTCCGTTTGGGCTGGCCCACGAACAAGCCAGTGGCTGCAGAATTAACTGGGAATTCTTCAGTGAGACTGCATAGACCATGATACTAGAAATCTCCTTCTCTTGCAGTTGCTTCAAATACAGTACAAGTGGAGACTGACTGTTACGGTAATCCTTTCCGTCTGCCAGCACTCACTCCAGTCCCTGTATCGCCACTACAGCAGGGGGGCAGAGCTCTAATCTAATCAGAGCGAGCATTAAATCCAACCACTTCCAGCAGCACCTTTTAGTTTTTCCAGGTCTCCTTTCTTAGTTCTTTTAGAGAGCAAACGTTCTTCAGGCCTTGGTTACACTGGCACTTTATAGCATTATAAAGCCCCCACGAGCACTATAACCTCCTACCCGTCCACACTGGCAAGGCACGTAGAGCGCTATAACCGTGGAGTTATAGCGCTCCTGGTAATCCACCTCCACATGAGGAATAAGGGCTGTAGCGCAGCTGCTGTAGCGCTAAAGCAAGAATGTGGACACCCACTGCGCTACAAGTGATCTCTTGAGATGCCTAGAGCCATTTAAGGCAATTGACGTCTCTTCCCTTTGTTTTGAACTCGGCTGGAGGAATGCGGAAGTACCTCTTTAGAGTTTCTCTCTTAACTCGGCAGATAAGCAATGCAAATGTTTAAGGAGGGAGCCTGTGTGAAAACAAGGCCTTCTGTGAACGGACACGCGCTGATAGACTCTCAGAAGGACGGGAAAAACCACTGGCTCTCTCCCTCCGCGTACACACAACACGTCCCCCATCACCTTCCCTCGTTTGAAAAGCACGTTGCACCCAGCTGAATGCTGGGATACCTGCCCTAATGCGCTGCTCTTAATGCCGCCTGAAGTGCCGCAAATGTGGCCATGCTATACCGCTGGCACATCTCAGTGTGGACACGCAATAGCGCTATACATATTGCTGTATAAGGGGACCGCTATAACAAAAAGCACTATAGTCCAGTAAGTGTAACCATGGCCTCAGATTCTGCATTCCTTGTGTTAGTAAGATCTCTTCTGCTTGATGTGAGTTGGATGGGGCTAATTCTAAATGGGGGTTACAGGCAATCCTGTTCCCACTTAAGTTGTTAGGAGTGTTATCATGCAAGGTGCTGAACATCATCTTTCACTGAGGGTTTTTGAGGGTGCTCAGCTCTTTATAGGACTGGGCTGAGGTCCCCTCTTTGGAAGGGATTGGTTGGAAGTGGACTTTAGAGTTATGGAACAGATTTATAATGCAGGGGATGGAGGAAGTGCTCCTCAAAATGCTCCATGGATGCTTGGAAATGCTAAAAAGTGGTGGTTTGTTTTTGCTCTCTTGCTCTTACAAGAGCCTGATTAACCAAGCAGGGCTAGTTTGATGAAAAAGCTAAATCTTTGTCCTGACAGTTCCTGTGGAAAGGCTTCAAGCTCAATACAAAAGTTACATGCACTCTGCTATGGAAACTTTGTCTTCCTTCCCGGTGAGCTTCTATTACCAAGCACTTCCTGACATACTTTCCTCAAGTTCTACTCTTTGCAGAGGGAGGGGGAAGGCATCTTCTTGTTGCATCTATAATGATACTTGCAGAAGCCAGGCAGAAATCTTGAAATACATTTGTGGGGAGCATTAAGTCCGGCTCCCAGACTTCCCTTCAGCTCACTTCTGCATTTCCTTCCCCTGATAAGTCTCAGTCTCTCTCTCTCTCTTCTACCTTCCACTGCCCTCCAAACTTATTTCTCCAGAAACTTTCTGTATGTTATCTGTTTCCTCAGCAGCAGCATTACGTCACCTGGGCTCCTAGCCTATTCCAGGCTTTGGGTGAGTAGGAAGAAGCTGTCTAACTTGCAAAGCATTGGAATTGGTGCCCCTTCCCTTTCTATAAATATTCTGGTGCATGCCGGTGGGCACCTGAAATCCCATACAATAAAAGGGATTTCCCTAGAGAATGGAGGTCTGAGTCTGAAGTCTGGTGATTGCATTTGGGGAGAAGTTCTGTTTTGTGGGAGGTGCTTCTTTTTTGCAGATATCATTCCCTCCATTAATTAAGGCGTTAAAATATAATGCTAAAACATACATGGTTCTTAAAAACCTCTTTTTTTTGTTCTGACCAGGCCGTCTATTGCCATGTCTAATATTTTGATCTATGTTGACATTAATTTTGTACCCTTTTTACAATGTTGGGAGCGGATGTTCGCATTAAGATATACCATGAAGTGATTTGTTTGTCATCCCTATTATGTAATGTGGTGATCATCTCAATATAAGACATGGTATTTATTGCGATAGGATTTTAAGATTGATACGCTATATTTGCTGATAGGCCATCTTAGGAAGGGAGGCACACTGAAAGAAGAATTGAAAAAGATACGTTAAACAAGTGACAGTATTTAAATGGAAGGCAGCAATACAATTCTGGGTTCATGCTCCGTTACTCTGTCAAATCCTTCAGACTTCTGTGTATTCCTAAAGGGACTTCAAGTGAATCTAGTTTGAGTTAAATACTTCCAGGTTCTACTAGCTAGGGTTACTGGATGTCATGAGTTTATAGGGACAGTCCCGATATTTGAGGCATTTTCTTATATTGGCATCTATTACCCCACACCCTCTTTCCCAATTTTTCACATTTGCTATCTGGTCACCCTAACACTTGCCCTTAAATCACCTGCCAGCACTTGTGGTTTTACAGTCTCACTTTATTATCTTTTAAAATGTTGATTTTATTTTTTTCTCCCTTCTGCTGTTTGAGATCGACACACAGGAGAAGTTACAAAGTTTTTGATTTACAGAAGAGTCCAGAGACTCCAGTTGGGATCAGGATCCCTTTAGTCAAGTGTCTAGAACAAACAGAGATCTACAGTCTGCACCCTGAGGAGCTTGGGGAAACTGACTAAATACAAAGACTTATTTAACAGCAAAGCACTTTGTTTCCTCTCTTTCCAGTTTGTTTCATCTTAGACTTTCCACTGCCAAAAAGAGGTGGGGTTTTTTTACAGTGAGAACTAATGTGCATTAGTTACCTTGCTGGAAAGTCCAGTGGAAACAATGCACAGGTAGTTTTTACAATGATGTAGCTGGGTGAGGTCAACGCTTTCCCACTCCCATACGCAGCTGATCTTGCACAGCTTCATCATGGTAAAAATTAGAGCCTTGTTTCCACAGGGATTTTACAGTCAGCTTACATGTTAATTATCTTAGTGTAAAAACACACCTTTTTTTGGCAGGGAAGCCATAGCCTCTGTCCTCACGGGAGTTGCTTTTAACATTAGGTTAAAAACTCACAGTACAATTTTAAAATATACATTGTCCCTTTAAAACTTTAAACGCTGGCATCATCTAGACTTACAGCCAAACAAATGTTTAGCCTCTCAAATGAGGGAAGTAGTTCCGTGACTGCAAGTTTGAGTGGCTCTTTTTCTCTTTGCCTGCCCCATGCATCCTAATTCTCTCCATTCTTTCTCTTCCTTGACACTACTGTATCCCTAAAGAAACCTTACACTTTCCATCTTTCTTTTAACCACTGAATATATATCTAAAGGAGGGTTCATGGAAGTCTTAATTAACTGTGTAGTCTCTGCCTGAGAGTAGCTTGCTTGGAAACAAAGTCTCTCCTATTCAGATCTGAAGCAATATTGCTGGAACACCGCAGAATTCATAAAGGACAATACAACGGAGCATACTTCTAATTTTAGCACAAGTTAGGAGGATCAAGTACCTTGAAGTGCTGTATGCATTGTTGTAGCTATGTCAGCAACTGGAAATGCAAACTGATGTGTGACGCTTCAGCACTCACATGCCTGTTCACGTAAGCCAAGTGTAGAGGTCACAGCCCTCTTCAACTGTGGGGAGCCACTTGAGGGTGCTATAAGGAGAACTGCAGCCAAGAGTAGGGGTCCCAGCCTCCTCCTGTATTCATTATGAACACACTGATCTCTCCATAATTATGATTGGACCATTGTAAACCTGATGTTTATGACACTTAACTTTTTCCATTTTCTCCCCCTTGGATAGTTTGGGGCAAATTGGATCAAGGACCTTGGAGATATTATGGTCTAAAAATTGTGCTGTTTTCACTATTTGAATGCTTTCCTGGTATGTTGCTGGAATTCAAATGGCATAGCTTAGAAATGCTGAATTCGTTTTAAACAGCTGGCTTTGGTGAACAGTAGTGCCTGTGAGAATTCTGCATGTGTGTTAAGTTGTTGGAAGCTACGTCCATGTGCATCTAGAACACCGCAGCATTCTAAAATCTGCAAGCTGCCATGTTTGCACTCTAGGAAACTTGCATCAGCTGTGTTGCCCAAACGAGGCATTGATGCCAAACACAGGTTTTGAAGCATAGATCTCTGAATTCTTCATGGTGCCTGTGCTCCATACTTCCAAAGTACTGCATGCTGTCCAGATGTGTGTTTTTTATTTTTGTTTTATTTTTTAAGAAACAGAAACTTTATTTCTAAAATTCCAGGCTTTGAAACATAGCTTTTTCCCAAACCACAAATATTTGTGTTCCCCTGAAATTATTTCGACTGTACTGAATATTGAAGTACATGAAGAAACTTTTGTCTGTGTTGCTTCTGTGCATAAAATCAGTCATGATTTTCTTTTAAAGACCAAATCCACTTAACATTCCCAATTCTAGACTGATTCTTGACTGTTTCTCTGGCTTCTGAGTGTGCACTGAAATTGTTCAGAGCTTTAGGAACAGATTTGCTTCCGGCTCAAACACAATTTTCAGATGCAGGTGCCATCCTTAAATGAGCCTTTGAACAAAGTTCTACTGTGAATGGAAACTAGCTGCTTAAGTTCTTGCTGCTGGATTGCAAAGAGAGAAGCTGAAGGATGAAGTATTCTACAAATCTGGACTCTTTACTTAGTGTATCAGAACATGCATTCTGCTGCTGTCCATGTATAAAACCCAATTGGCAATACTTATTTGTATTGTACAGTATCTGGGAACCACAACCCCGTTGTGCTAGGTGCTATACACTCCCCAAACAAAGACAGTCCATGCCCCAAAGTTTAGATTTGAAGTGGAAGAAAAAACATTGTTGGATACGGACAAGGAGAGAGTTCAGAGCATGTTTTATTTAAAATCTTTCATAATTGTAGTAATTCCAAGTCAGCAGGCAAGAAGTTGTTCCTCATTTCCAGGATCCTCTGATGCCCCTGATGCTGAGCCTCTTGTCAGTTTGTTCTGGGTACCCCAGTTTCCCAGACCCAAGCCCACTTTCTGCAATGCAGTCCTAGCCATTCATACTTTAGTTGGAGACAGCTAATATGAGGCTTCTGCAGATGCAAACATGGGTATGCTGCCGCTTGACAACTTCTAGGGATAAATTCCTAGACTCAAAAGAGGAGTCATAATTCCTAATGGCCACATGTGGTGATAAAGAATTTAAGAGCGAAGAATTAAGACTCAAAGCTCTTTGCAGCTGCAGCCCATCATGTCCTGCAGCAAGAATAGATCTTGCATTTGATGATGATCTGGTGAGCAGGAAGTGCCATAAGCTTTAGACCAAATGGTTACAGGATAGATCAGACAGGCAAGAGGCAGAAACCAATATGCTCCACTAAGACAGGATAATTATCATAGTCATTATGGTTCTTCCAGAGTGCTTGGTGTAGACTGAGACCTTCCCTGCGGCTATCAAATTAGAGGCTTCATTAACTGTTTCCATTGTAGTGACATTATCAGTAAATAGTTTCCACTCCTGATCTTACTGCTACTTCAGTCCTAGAACTTCGTGCACTATCTGGGATTATTCTGATATTATCCTACCTGGGAATTTTTCGGTATCTTTTAAAAAGGAAATATTACCTAGGATGTATGTATATTGACCATAGAAAGCACAGTCCTGACTCGACTGGTTGTGGTGGTTAACCTGCTTAAAAGACACAAGGTGGAAGAAGTAATCTCTTTTATTGGACCAGCTTCTTTTGGTCAGAGGCAAGTTTTTGAGCCACACAGAGCTCTTCTTCAGGTCCTAAGGTATTACCTCACCTGCCTTGTCTCTCTCATATTCTGGGACTGACATGGCTACAATTACACTGCATTTAAAAGAGAGACCTATGGAGAACCCTATTATTTGGCAGTGAAGATGAGTATTTATTTATCTTATTTAGTAGATATAGAAAGATTACACAAATTAGATGAACATGATTCTGGCTGTAATAAAGCTTCTATCACACTCTACATCCATTGGAAACCCCATCTTTCCATGTCTTATAATTCTAAACTGAGAAATCCTTACCGCTGGTAAATCTAGATTCAGATGTCTTCAATATTTATCCATTATTTTAACATAAAGCTTCATTTTTTTAGCTCAACACAATGTTCACCTACTTGTAACACATTTTTCTGGAAGACATAGGGCCACTCACAGTTTGATCTATAGATGGAAAGTAGTTCCTCAGAGTTAACAGCATTTTTTTTTTTTTTTTTTTGGTGCGTGTTTATGCCATCACAATATTTTCTAAATAATAGCATTATTACATTATCAGGTAACCTAAATACCTGTATCCTCTGTGCACATTCCCATCAGCTGTTTTCATAGCTGATAGAAAGTTCTGAATGTATAACTAGCACTCATTGGATACAATAGTGTAAAATACCCTTTAAACTAATAGATAAGCTACATTGTCAGTGTGCAAGGGTGAAGAGGGTCATATAGACTCATCTGATAGTTTTGTTAGAGAAATGGAATGACAAACTTAATAATCAGAGAGGTATCTGTGTTAGTCTGGAATTGCAGAAGTGACAGAGTCCTGTGGCACCTTAAAGACTAACTAAAGTATTAGAGCATAAGCTTTCGTGGGCTAATACCCACTTCCTCGGATGCATGCAGTGGAAGTATCCGAGGGCAGGAATAAATAAGAGGCAAGGGCCAGGTTAGAGGTAACAAGGTTAACTGTTTGTGTTAACTTATGCAAACAAACAAGAAACCATTCAAAGTTGTCTCACAACCAAGACTGATAACTCCCTCCTTCACTCACCTTCTTGTGAAGATAATGGAGCAGTTAGGAGTTCAAGGTCAATCAAGATTTTGAGTGTTAACTCTATCCTCCTGATCTTTTAGGGTTCACCTTCTGTTTTGTAGGCTCTAATGCATCTGTCTGTCTTCAGAGTGAATCTTACCATGGACCTTTCCGGCTACAGATCTGTAAAAAAGCAAGCAAAGCGCAGATGAAAATGTCCAACCCTGGAAAATGCGCCATATTGTGTGCCAGGTAATGCACATTGAAACTGTTCCTCTGGGTCAGAAGTTTAAATGCACAGGAAGGGCAGATAAGTGCCCATTTTTAGAATCTGACTTCATGCTTTATTTTATACTCCCTGCTGGCTATGGTACCACGGTGTGTCTGTCTGTAGTGTGCAAAGGAAGACTTTGCTAAAATAGTGCTAGGGAAATAATAGTTACAAGGAACTTTGAAACCTCCATGGACCTTTGGCAGAGAAGGCAGTGAATCTTTCCTGCTGCCAATGCAGAAAGTCCCCATAACAGCAGACATCGCTTCCTGTTGTTCACTGCATGCCTGTTTGACTCCATAGGGAACAGCCATCTTTTCAAAGCAGCCCTCTGTTATAGCTTCCACTTCCTTGTGGAATACAGTCATTATGCAGGAAAATGGGTCCCAGGTGGCTTTTGCCTGCTGTAGAGTTTCAAATTAAAGGATTTGTGGGAAACGTGATCATTCCATGTAGATGACATGTGAAATACTGATTAATTGCTCTCATTTTTGTTGCATGTATAATCTTGCCTCCTTTCTTCCCCACCCCACCTCAGACATACTTATTGGAGCATCTTTAACACTGGACATGATAGCCGGGGTCAGGACTGCTGCTTGTGAATCAGCCAGTGTCTATGGCTTTTCATAGGCCAGCTCTGCTATAAGCATCTCAGTTCCTAGGTGTTGGAATTACTGCTACCAGCTACTTTTACAATCTCTTCAGAGGAGTTATGTTGAGTATTGAAACCTAGACGTGGAAATGTTGCTTTTGTTACAAGGTGTGTGGAGTGGTTCTTTGTCACAATACAGATTTGAAACTGCTGTTCCTGTCTCTTGATTTCTGACTTGTGATATGCAGTGACCCATCACTCTCCACTCAGAGTATAACCAGTTGAGTTGTTGGTATTTTAGGGGTCAGGATTCTCTTCCAAGAATAGTCAGAGAGGGTGGAGTGGTCTAAGCCATGTGCACTCCAGGAAAATTGACTGAGTTTGGGGCAGAGGAAGAAGACAATTGCAACTCTTGACTATCCGGGAACTCCTGTTATCAAGGCAGCTGCAGGATGGATCGTTTGGCCTAATCTGGAAGCAAATGGCTATTGCAGTAGGTCACTCACCCAAATTAAAGTTTTTGGATGGACAGTCTCTGACTTTTGCTCTATCATCCAGAACATGGGTCAACATGTGGCATGAGGCGTCTGTCACTGTGGGCAAAGCATAATTAGCCTGTGGAACTGATAACCACAAGATAGTCCAAGATTTCAGCACAGTTCCACATAGCAGGTTAGACACTTTGTGGGCAATGAGAACCCCTGTTCTTGCATGAGGATAAAAAATAAGGGATATAAATGCTCATGCTTCAGAGCATAAGGTAGTCGTTAAGTGGAGAGATGAGGTAATGCCTTTCCCTGTGTGCGAATATTCCTTATCAGGTTTCTTGCTCTCCTCTCTGACGTGTCTGATATTGGCCACTTATAGGGTACTGGACTAGACAGCCCATTGGTCTGATCCTCTATAGCATTTTCTGTGTCCCTAAGCAGAGCCATTTTACGGCATTGCGTGTCAAACTCACTCAAATTCTGTAGGCTGTGAAAATGCCATTTAAATTACCCTTTCATGTTAGAAAGAGCCTTCTGAACCTAAGTGTGTAAATGATACCTATTATATCCCCTCTGCCCTCTTGCCATCAGCTACTGAATTGGAGAAGGTCTATGACCAGATTACTGGCTGCTCAGGACTAATTCATATTAAGTGCTTCTATAGAGGATCAAGCATTTAAATTTTGCTTCTGTAAGTTGTCACACAGTTGCAAGGCCTCTGAAGACGACTAGCTTGGAGTGACGATACCACCAGTTTGTTGTTCAGGCGAAATTGTTGCTTTTATGAAAGCCCACCCAGAATCACCTTTGCTACAAGCCTGACCTTCAAATAATCTTGCTGCTCTTAAGCACAGTTTCACTAGTGTGAGTAACATCTGAAAAGCAGTACATTGTAAACAAGCACTTGGGAATATTTAGCTATCTGACTGCTGGCTTGCCTGACTGAACAGTCCTGTTCAGAGCTTGCAATGTTAGAAGGCACCTCCTGCATTTGACACATTCTGTTAAGACTTTTACAGTGGCGTGCATCTGAAAAAGCAGTTGCTTTCTCAAAGGTAGTTTCTTTCATAGCTCATCAAGAGAGAATCACACAGCCTCCTTTTGATTATGCTCTGCTTGACACTGGCACCTCCGTACAAAGCAAGGTAGTCTCCAAGCACCACACAGTAATTCTAAGGCTAATACTCTGACCTCTAGTTCTTGGAATCTGAATAAAAGAACTGAATTTGTGGGAAGTTATCCCTGGTTGCTCTAGTATTTGCACTGGACAGAAAATAGTTAAATATAGCCTACCTTAAAGCAGAAATTTTAAAACTAAGAACAAGTGACTGCTACAGTGCTGTAGCCTTTTAGATATGCAGGAGGAGCTAGTTTAGATGAAGTGTTTGTTTTTAATAAGTACTGTTATGGAAAAGGACGGGAGGGAATTTTCAGCTGCTTGAATCTAGTGCATACAGTAAACATACATTTCCCGAAGGATTCTGCCGACTCATAGAACACCTCTCAACTGCGAGCTTATATGCCTTTTGATCCATCAATTGCTTGAGCTGCACGCACTGTGTCCTTGCTCAAGGGATTTATTCCCAATTAGTGACAATATTTACAGAAATCTGAAGGAAAAGATCCAGTCTGTAACTCTCCGAAAATATAACATTGTTCCCTCCTATACACTTACTAATATATTGTCCAGTCAGTTGTTTAAATATCTTGACATTGGTCTTCCACTCCTTACCTTAAATACAGTCTAATCAGTTTCACTGTTGGATAGCTGTAAAAACTTCCTAACCTAAATTCCTGTTTCTTAATTTCATCCAGTTATTCCTGTTTCTTAATTTCATCCAGTTTCCACTGGATCACCTCATTTTCAGCTCTCTCAATGATTAAAATAGTTGTTATTCCTTGCTCCTCCAACTCCAAAATTGACCAGGAACTAAAATGTGTATCATTAGCTCATTAATCTAGTCTCATTCATCAGCCCAGTCTCCTGACTTGTATTCTTTTCTGAATTCCCTTAAGTTTGTCAACCTTTCTGGTAATGTAGTCCATAGAACTGAATGCAGTATTCCAGATGCTCTTGCTCCAGAACCATATGTGGTAGAAGCAGGATTTGTCAAACCCGTTCGTGGACCATATCTTGTCGTCTGGTTTTATGGCTGCTTTCGCTTCCATTTGCAATGAGATGGGCTGCCACTTTTCCTGTCAACTGTCAGATCATATAACATTTGTGACAACTACAAAAACTACTTACAGGGAAAAGTTACATCAGGAAAGTATATGTGTAGCTGCTTTAGTGCACTAAATGTCCCTTCTATAATCTCCCATGCGTGCTATATCTGTACTGGAAAGCAGGAGATTTTGTACCATGTGACTAGCCCGTTTCCCATAGATCACCAGTAGTCCACAGGCCACAGTTTAGGAAACTCTGTCTGAACTCCCTGCTTCATGGCATTCCAAGGGAGCCCAAAATTGCATTGGCTTCTTCCTTGCTGTCACACATCTAACATGCTCACTGTTGTTCGTCCTTGTTTTTTTGGCTCTAGGGCTAGAAATTAGGCTTTTCTCTCCCATAGAATCTTTGGAATTTCAAGCCACGAGACATGGAAAGTATCTCTTCCAAAAATGTGACTCATCTACTTTCTGTTTATGTATGTTTTCCCTAGCTGCCCTCTTGTATGTGTCCTCCCTGCGACTGACATATTTCCCAGTTAAGGATGTGAATTTTAGTAACATGTCAGATGATTACTGAAATTTTCAATAGAGAGCTAACTCAAATCCATGTTTGTGCCCCACCTGGCACTTCCCCCAACTTGATATATTGCTACTTTTTTATGGTTGTACTGCAAGTTTTGACTCCATAAAGAAATTTTTGTAACACTCTCAAATCTATATAATATTCCATTTAACATCTACTTCTGTTATTCGGGTCTGGGGGTGGTAATGGGAGAACTGTCAAGGCTTACTGATTATAAACCTGTCCTTACTGATCACCATTCCATTAAGTAGATTGGGTAGGCAACCTTTAGCATGCGTGCCGAAGGTGGCACTCAAGCTGATTTTCAGCAGCACTCACACTGCCTGGGTCCTGGCCACCAGTCAGGGGAGCTCTGCATATTAATTTAATTTTTAAATGAAGCTTTTTAAACATTTTAAAAACCTTATTTACTTTCCATACAACACTAGTTGTATATTAAAGAGTTGTAGAAAGAGACCTTCTAAAAATGTTAAAATGTATTACTGGCACGCGAAACCTCAGATTAGAGTGAATAACTGAAGAACCAGCACACCACTTCTGAAAGGTTGCAGACCCCTGAACTAGACATTCAGAGACTTTCGCATTTGTTTCATTGTATGGTGCATGCCTCAGACTTTACCCTTATACAGATGTATTCTGTGAATATATTCCTTGTAGTGATGAATTCAGGTAGCTTGGGGTCACTGGTAGGAATTTTCCATGTGACTCTGAATCAGTTCTTACAAGGAAAAATAAGAGATCCTGGATCTATCTTTCTTTGTGACCCAGAAAATATCGAATCCCAAAGTTGTGTTTTCTGTTTGTTTGATTTAGCTGTTTGCATGATTGATTGTATGTTAACACGGTTGGGTATCTGAGTAGGTTTAAAACAAAACAAAGGAAATAAAACATGACTAAGAATTTCTGGACCAAACTCTTCAGTAACTTATTCTTCTTCCAGTGCTAATGGTCTGTACCAAGGACCCACAGTAACTTTTATTTTCATACTTTCCTGAGAATTTCCCCATACTCTTACCTACAGAAAGGTAGCTCATTGGCATTGTAAATATTAATAACATAACTATCTTGTTTAAGCAAAGTTCAGAGAGACAAGGTGGGTGAGATAATATCTCTTATTGGACCAACTTCTGTTGGTGAGAGCTCGTCTCAAAAGCTTGTCTCTCTCTCACCGACAGAAGTTGGTCCAATAAGAGAGAGTACCTCACCCACCTTGTCTCTAATAACATAGGACTGTCATGGCTATAGCAACACTGCATGAGCAAAGTTCAGTCCTCTATATTCTTCTTACCCAGTGTGTCTTCCTCCTTTGCAGCAGAGCATTGCCACAGCATCTCATGTTTCCTTGTGAGAGAGAGTACTAGATGGATTATGAGGCAAGGATAATATGTCCCTGTGCATCTGATTCCTTCTCCAGAGGCTCAGTGGGCTATCCACATGCTGTTCATTAGTCTTTGCCAGCTGAGAATCCAAATCCATTCCAGTAGCTGTCTCTAGAGTCCTGGAGTCGTGCACCTTCTGCTCTAATTATGTCTGCTATATAAACAGCAATGTGCTAGCTCTAGACTAAAGAGCCATAGGAGCAAGACTAGGTTACAGAATTCTATTTAGCTTACCTTATTTCGCATCTGCTTACTGATGCACTGAAAGGAGTTATCTTTTGCTCTTCTATGGAGGGTAGAACAATGAAACTTCAAAATATTGACACTATATAGGATAAAGTCAAATGGGCCAATTAACTTTTTCCCCTTCTTGATTTCTAACTAAGCCAAAATGAACAATAGCTATTCATGAAGCTGAACAATTCTTCTTTTGCAGATTGTGTCTTCGTATTATTTTGAAATCTACTGGTGAAAAGTGATATGCAGGAGCTAGACTTTTTATTTTAAATTAATTTTAGCAGAGATGTTTGTTTTGGTTTTTGCTTTTTTGCTAGTGCAAAAATTGAATTAAATACATTACTATGAAGATAAGATTCACCAGGCCCTGAGTGATAAAAAGCATATATATGAACATACGTAATGAAGCATATCTGATCAACATACAACATACAACAAATACACATCTCTAGCAACAAATGACTAAGAATTTCTAGGAAGAAAGCATCTGTTAAAGGTATAAATAACCTGGTGCAAAGAGGATTTGTTGCTGTTGTGGGTTTCTTGGGTTGCGGTTTTGGAGATTATTTTATTTGATTCAGAACGTCACGATGGCTGAGAGCCTCTCCAGGCCCAGGCTTATGGACAGATAAGCTATAAAGCCCTTTTCCATTTTGCTCAAATAAACTTCAGTCTATGGCAGCATTCAAACATTGTGCTGGAACTGTTTATTACAGTGTTTTGTAGACTATTTATAGGCAGTGTGGTCACGTAGATGAAGCATGGAGACCACTGTCCATCGTCTAGCCAAATGATGGCATCTTCAGTGGCGTGGTGCAGTTCTTCTAGGGCACCACTGAACCTAGTCAGCAGCATTCATCAACAATATGCATCATTGTTTGTATTGTGCCACAGCTGCACAAAGGGCTGTCACGAAAGCCCCAGCAATAGTTAGCTGCACAAAGACCTTGCCTGGTCCAAAAACTGTTCAACAGAGACCATTGGCGACAGGGCAGGTCAAAGCCAAGTGGGCAAATTGTGGGGTTGATGATGAGGGACTGGTTGGGGATTATGCTTATTCTGTGAGCTTGTCTAAGTCACTTCACCTCTATGCATGTTTCCCCCTCTAAAATTATATTTGCTCTTCTCTGTAAACATGCTGTGTAGATATAAGAGGGAAGTATTACCTAGGGCTATTAGCCTTCAGGGACTAGCTCAGCACAGCCCCTGAGGGAGGGAAGAGCAATCTGTTCCCATTGATCCAAAAAAAGCACTATCGTGCTGCTAGTAACGGTCATATTTAAACAGTGAGATAGCGTCGTTCTGATTCCATTGTGAATAGGGCTTCCGGGATGATGTACGAAGGAGAAAAAGGGCATGTGCTCTTTTCTACTGCTCTGGCTGTAGGCTCGGACAAAAACATTTTCAGTCCTAAAAGTTTAATCTGATTTTTTTTTAAGGGAAGAGGACCCTTACCAGGCCCCTGTTATAAGAAGCAGTAAAAAGCACAACCCCAATTCATCATCAACAGCAAAATCGTTTGCAGTTCACCTTTTAAAGCATCCAAAGCTTTAAAAACAAAGACAAGACCTTCTGAGTAGCCACTGGGCTGAGAGCAGTGCGTGTTTACAGGGACTGTCAACTTGAATATTTTAACTGAGTAAAAGAATCTGATTTGGTAGTGCACCTATTCTGTATTCTGGTTGGAGGTGATTTTTGCGTGGGTGCGTGTGTGCACACTTCCCTACTGATCTATTTAAAAGTATTTTGAACACGGGAAAGAGGATGGGCCCAGGAGCAATACCACCAAGCATACACCCTCCCTGCTCCTCCCTCACCATCTTTCTCTGTGCACATACATGCCTGTTTGGTTTCAGATTTGGCTTGCTGCTGCTAGCAAGCACTCTTGAAGGGCCTGGTAAAAGAACACAGATGAGCTCCTCCACAGCTGTGCATGCTAATAGACATGTAAATGGCAATCAAAAATAGAGACATGTATGGCATTTCAAGTTTTGCAGTTAACGCTGGCAGGTACCCCATTTTATATTGGAAGTGTAATTCTTCAAAGTTGATGTCTCTTTTACCATCAAAGGTCCTCTGTTCCATTTCAGTAGGTTGGTCAGAGAATCCTGCAATTGACTGATCCCACTCTCCTGAAGTTGGCTGCATTTTCCCATGAAAAAATGCTGGCTTTAACTTTCCTTATGGCTAATTGCTGTTCTTATCACTGACAATTAAGAGATCACATGGGTTTGGAATCCTTTAGGAGCAGGGTCTGGAAGCTTTCATAATTCTAGTAATTCCAGGTCCACCTGAGAGTGCACCAGGGATTCAAAATTTTACTATTCAAAGGGGAGGAATTAGGGTTGCCAACTTTCTAATTGCACAAAACTGAGCATTGTTGCCCCACCTTGCCCCTTCCCCAAGGCCCCACCCCCCAGTCACTCCGTCCCCACTCCCTCTGTTGCTCGCTCTGTCACTTTCACTGGGCTGGGGCAGGAGGCTGGCGGGGGAGGGGCGAAGGCTGCAGCTGAGAGGGTAGGCTCTGGGGTGGGGCCAGAAATTAGGAGTTCAGGATGTGGGAGGAGGTTCTGGTCTGGACCAAGGGGTTGGGATGCTCAGGGTTGGGGCAGGGCATTGGGATGTGGGAGGGGGCTCAGGGCTGGGAAAGGGGGTTTGGGTATGGAAGGGGGTTCAGGATATGGGCTCCAGTCGGGCAGCACTTACCTTAGGTGGCTACCGGTCAGTGGTGCAGCGGGGCTAAAGCAGGCTCCTTGCCTGCCCTGGCTCCACATGGCTCCCAAAAGCAGCCGACATGTCCGGCTCCTCAGCTCAGGGGCAGCCAGGGCGTCTCTGTGCAGTGTGTGGTGTGAGCTGCCCATGCCCGTAGGTGCCACGCCTGAAGCTTCTATTGGCTACAGTTCCCAGCCAATGGGAGCTGCAGATGCGGCACTCGGGGCGGAGGCAGCGCACTAAGCTTCCCTGGTCAACTCTGCATTTAAGGGCTGCAGGGACATGCTGGGCACTTTTGGGACCCTAGCGGAGCGAGGGCAGGCCAGCAGCCTGCCTTAGCCCCGCTGTGCCACCGACCGGACTTTTAACGGCCCAGTCGGTGGTGACTGGAGCCACCAGGGTCCCTTTTCAACCAGGCATTATGGTCGAAAACCGGACGCCTGGCAACCCTAGGAGGAATGTGTCTGATATGATGGTCTATTTCAGCTTCAGTTACGGCACCTTATGTCAAATAGCTTTAGTTACTTACAGAATCTCAAGTTGGGTTAGTGTCTAATAGGCTATAGTTGAGTTAGAAAGATAGCAGAAGAGCTAGTATGCACTCTGGCCTAGAGACAACAGATTGCACTGGTTTTCTAGGCTTCATCCATTGCAACGTGTCGAAAATATTTCCAGCAAGTTAAGTGATCTCATCCTCAGCTCATAAAAAGAAATAAGCCTTACATCAGAATATATTTTTTCTTATTATTGTGCATCCTGAGGGTAGGACAAGCTTACCTAGCAGCCACAGCTATCGGACTGACTCTTTCATAGATATTGCATATGCCACAATAGTAGCAAGTAAGAGGCTCATTAGTGGATATGTTCGGCATGGAATCGAAACTAGTTCTGGCTAACCTATGAGACCTCTTTCAAAATGAACTGTAGTTTGCTACTGGTAGACTGGTTACAGTTTCCCCCCATTTGAATGCACACAG
Source organism: Dermatemys mawii (assembly GCA_007922305.1). Taxonomy (NCBI): domain Eukaryota; kingdom Metazoa; phylum Chordata; order Testudines; family Dermatemydidae; genus Dermatemys; species Dermatemys mawii. The sequence continues at coordinate 30,209,792 of ML677381.1, forward strand.
TTTTTTAACTCTCTCAGAAATCCATTTCAAACTTTCGTTAGAAGCTGACAAATTAAACTGTAAAAAGATCGGCCCTTCTGTAGACCCGAGAGAAGTATTGGCATGGCTGAGCAGTAGGCTGTCGCGTTGCTAAAAGTTTCTGTGCGACAGTGGCATCTAGTGGCAGATGAACATGAAAATATTGACTCCTCTCTCAGTTGCAAAATCAATGGGACAAAAAGAAAAGCATAATCCAGTACACTTGAATTGTGGGTCTGTTGTAGCAAATGTGCAGTGAATGAAGCACGACTCCACCTGGCTCACTTGTCTGGTCTAGTCTGATGCTTTCAGTGGGGAGCAAACTCCTGATAACTGTAGTTAGACACATACTGCCTAAGGGAACGCCTCTGCTCTAATAGGATTAAAACGTATTTAAAATGAAAATGGTAACTATTGAGTTATGAGTGAGTGTGATGTGTGTCTCTGTTTCAGAAGGGACTGCAGTAGTACATATGAGTAAACGTATTGAACAGGGCTGCAGATTCCAGAACCTTAAAGGAATGTTCTGCTCCGTTGTGCAGTAGTGAGATGTTAAGATTACTGCTTCAAGGCTGTCAGTACGACTCTAGCAATGGCTCACATGTGGACTCTGTCAGTTATTCTGCTGTATGCCCTGTCCGCTGCCTCTGGTTGATGGTCTCTCTAAAAACAAATAAAGTGCAGATGAGTGGGTCCTTTACCTAGCTGTGGCAATGCCAACAGTGTTGCAAGATAAAACTTCAGGTGCTTCTGTCATGACGGTAACTCCCAGGAGCAGTAAAAGAGACCCATGGATTTGTTAAGGCTGCCAGTGTTCTTGCACGGTTGTATGAGCATTACCCTCCCATCAGTCCGGCAGGAAGCTGCAGGCAAATGCAGCATACTGCTCAACCAGACTGAACTGCCTACAAAAAGGGCATAAAAGGTGTAATCTCACAGGCTAAAGCTCTTGAAGGAACCTTATTGAGTCCTATAGGCCAGACCTGTACAGCTCTGTGCATATGTACGTAGTTTATGAAATGACACCTCTGAAATGTTGCATGTATCATGTTTCCCCCACCCCCTCCAAAAATGATCAAGTACCTTTAGATTGATGTTGATACAGGATGAGGAAATGTGACTGCCAGTCATGATTAGTGGTAAGATCAGCAAGAGCACTTAAATCTATGCAATCGTAGTGGTGGTTCAGTTTACCAAGACTCAGTTAGTATTTAGACACCAAATATATTTTAATAGAAAAGTCTACTCTAGCAGATATAGAAGTGGCTTGATTTCAACTTGGTCTAATGCAAATTCCTGGCTTCTCAAACTTGCGGGGTGCTGTGATAGTGGTCAATGGGTGTGACTGGTATACTACACTAAATGCAATTTCCCTTTCCAGCACTTAAATACCAAGGAATAAGCACCACAGAAAAATAAGGGCTGCCTTTAAGAGTTAACTAAACTGTTGTAAACAGAAATTACTGGGTAGCTGCCTGAAACTTTAAGTGCAGGGTTGGAGGCAGACTTGGTACTTTCCTTGCTGTGCACCCATAAGACATTTAGAATTAGACTGAGCAAAGCACTAGAAATACTGTAGTGACCCTTCCTCTGTTGGCAGGAAAAGGGACTCCATCACCTAAAAAGAGAGGTAACGTTCTAATGTCTGGTCTGATTCTGTTTTAGTACTGTCTTAGGAGAATGCTGTCACGTTGTTCACCAGCTAGATCCTTGTTACACACTTGGTTTTAATATTTTACTTGTTCTAATGCATGAGGCTGCCATTTGCCTAGAGTCAGGCTTAGTGGGAGCAGGTGCTCTGAACTTCTGCTACACAGCTTTGCCAGTGTGCCTGTACTTCTATCATTGCCCACTCTCAGTTCTCTGCTTGAGTGCTGCCAGACTGCTAGCCGTGTCTTAGCATTGATTTAGCCATGTTGTAAGAGGCCTGCTAGGCACGGGGGTAGCCGGGCTAAAGCATTCAGATGAGTGAGTTTGTGGGTTTCAAAGGCTTTGAGGTGAAGGGCTACTGCTTTAACGCTCCGCCTCTATCTAGGCATCTAACACACCCATGTCTAAAGTAGGAGTGCAAGAGGCTGTTCGGTAACCTCCTGATAGAGATGTTTGCCCATTGCTTAATGCTTTTATGCCCAAAGACCTTCTTGGTCTGTTTTTGATTCTTTAAAGTACACAGACTGTTTTTACATAGAACCGCAGAAAGTACTGCTGCTATGACTAACCAGCATAAATTCACAACAGGGTAATTGCTGCCTGTTCAGGATGTACTAGGAATTTTTTTTCATGAACAGAGTAGGCAGCTAATGAAAGTGGAGGCTACATATGGCTTTTTTTCTTCCTTTAATGGGCTTATATTTTTTGCTGTTTGTATTCAAGCCTGCGTATTCCACCCTCCCTGAGCCAATCAAGCACTGCTAGCTTTTAAAAGAAACAATAGCCAAGTGATTAGTTTCACCCTGGCAAAGGTATTTTGGAAGCACATGGCCTTTGCACCCCTAAGAATATGCTCCTATTCCCTGTAGTCGGCTTGGTTTAGCACTTTTACAAGGGTTCCATTAATGCAATTGAATGCTGGCACAGAGAGCTTTCTGGCTGAGTGCTTTCCTCATGCAGAGAGCTGTGGTGCATGAAAAACAGCAGGGCACCTCTGTATGGAGGAGAGCCTCCAGGGGCATTGCAGCTGAAACAAGGCAGCATTCTTAATTAGTTCTGTCCCCCAATGGCACCTCCTCAGAGTAATGCTGTGTCTGGGGTGGTCAGTGTTCCATTAAGGGATATTTGGTTGGATGTTTTCTTTTATGGGAGGGAGCAAGCTTTCACCAGCATTAATGCAGTGGGGCTGGATTGACTTTTCGCAAGTAGTTTGTGGATTGGGAACTCTGGAGATCTTTATCTATGGAAGCAAATCCAGATCAGTAGCTTGTCTCCAGGTGGAGCTAAAATGTAAACTGTATGTACTGTGTGGTTAAGTACTGGAAATTGTTGGAATTCAAGATAATTATCTTTATGGCTTTTTATAGCCCCCTCCAATCAGAGCTCAAATCTAACTTTTCATCAGCAGACAATTGATGGCTGGGGGAGGGGGAGAACATTTGCTTTATTGACCAAACTTGTGGCTATTAATAGATTATTGAGGAAGGAGAGAGGAAATGCACTTGGTCCCTTGACAGCTGATCGTTTAATTCCAGACTTGAGAGATCTAGTTAGAGGGAAAGAAAGGTTGAGCCCTAACATGGTAGGTTCTGTCTGTGAAGATGGCTCTCTGCTTGATCAAACAGGGTTGGACTATAACCTAAGCTAGGATGACTAGATGTCATGATTTTATAGGGACAGTCCTGATTTTGGGATCTTTTTCTTGTATAGGCTGCTATTCCCCTCCCTCTGGTCCTGATTTTTCACGCTTGCTGTTTGGTCGTCCTAGCCTAAGCTCTCTTTACATTCCCAGTGGCAGTGCTGTAAACTCCACTACACGCCAGGGCCTTGGGTTACCATACATCTGGATTTTCCCAGCCATGTCCAGATTTTTGGTTTTTAAATAGCCATCTGGGAGGAATTTGTAAAAATCTAAAAAGGTCTGGGATTTCCCTCCCAATGCAGAGCGCGGCGCAGCTGAGAGCATGACTGGGCCGCATTGAGCTGCTCACATTGGGGCCTCTACTAGCCAGAGCCCCTCCCCTGCAGCCTCAGCGTGCCACACCGGCAGTGCTCGGAGGAGGGAGGAGAGAGAAGCGCGCTCAGCAGGGAGCACAGCAGCGTTTCTGACTCCACGTGGAGCACGTCTGCGTGCTTCTCCGAGTGGCACAGTGAGGGGATTTGGGGGTTGGAGAAACAGGGCATGGGATCCTGGGGGGCAGTCAGGGGATAGGAGCAGCAGGGGTTGGATGGAGCGGAGTTTCTGGGAGGGCATCTGGGAAGTGGGATAGAGTGGATAGTGGGTGGGGCTCCCCCCCTTCCCCATGGAGTGTCGTCTTTTTTGAAAGTTCAGATATGGTAACCCTACTCCAGGCTCCCGAAGTCCAAAGCACTGAAAAGCAGCAAGTTGGCTCCCTTCACACCTGGAGCCAGCTGGCTTTGTGAGGTGCACTTTGTTTGTAGGCACCAAGTACCTGTGATGTGATGAACAGCATGTTGGCTAGTTTTAAAAGTGGGTGTGCTCTCTGGGAGTGTTGTAGCCTTTTCCATTCAACCACTTTGTGTAGAGATCCAGCTTCCTCTAAAACTGAGGGAGACGGCAAGCAGATTGGTTCCCTGATTTTTAATAAAAATCCTTGTTTATCCAGTTTTCAAACACCTTCAAAAAAATGGGACTTAACTGTTAACATGGCCCTATGTCAGGAACTTTTTTGGTTTTTGTATGCTGTTGAGTCTATGGCTCAATAGAATTCTGGTCTGAACTTTTAGCAACATTTATAAACCATGTCCCACTTCAGACTGATCCTTTTCCAAGTATTTCTAGAGGAAGAGTGCTTATTGCCCTACTTCAGTGGTCGTCAAAGTGGGGTGCGCGAGACCACCCCCGGGGGTGCGCGAGACCCCAGCGCCGCCGCCAATCCCATGTGGGAGACTGCCGAATTCGGCAGTGGTCTTTTGTTACCGCCGAAATGCCGCCGCAGAAAGCAAAAGCTTTCTGTTCGGCGGCATTTTGGCGGACATACCCCAGGGGGCTGAGGGCGGACGCCGCTCCACTGAAGGGGACTGCGGCCAAAAAAGTTTGAGGACTGCTACCCTACTTGACCCAAGTAGCATACGAGTCCCATGGTTCATCTTAGACTAACAACTTTCACTTCCAAGTGACTAAGCCAGGGGTCAGCAACTTTTGAGAAGTGGCGTGCTACATCTTCATTAATTTAAGGTTTCGTGTACCAGTAATACATGTTACATTTACAGGGGCCGATGGACGGAACCCCAGACCAGCAGCCGGTCTAGGGTTCCGGCCACTGGCCCCGCTCAGCCTGCTGCCAGCCCAGGGTTTCATTCATCCAGGCAGACAGTGGGCTGAGTGGAGCCGGCGCTGGGACCCCAGCTGGCAGCAGAGTGCCACTAAAAATCAACTCATAGGTCACCTTTGCCACCATATGCCACTGCAGGTTGCTGAACCCTGGACTAAACTATGAAGAGTTTAAACAATGTGTGTGTTGTAGTCTAGGTATTGCAAACACCACCTACTGGTGAGTTCTTAAAACTTAAACAAGGAGCAGGCAAGGTGAAATGGTATTGCCACCAGGGCAAAGCATGAATAGCCTGGAAAAAACTCTTCCACAGAAATCTGAGAAAGCATGACTTTGAATTGAGCTCCCCATTGTAAGGAGTCTTTGAACAGAAGATGTTCCTTTTTAAATGATATTTTAAGACTTAATCAGTTAAGCAAATGAAAAAGAAACGCAATTCCTAGTTGCATCAGCCACCACCAGTCCCTGACATTTACCTCTGACATTTACAAGACTTGATATGACTCTCCTACAGTGATCCTTCCTGCAGAAACAAAGAAGCTGTGAGGTGCTGTAATACATTTCTGACTTCTCAGCAGATTTAGCAGCAAGGGTTTTTGGACTCGCCGTTTGTGGTTTGAAGCCTGGTTCTCAAACTGATTTTGATGTAATGCTGTGCAATCCTGTAGTGTGTATAGTAGTCTCCTTCTCCCTTATCACCTACATTCATGTCAGGATGAGGTAAATTCTTGTAATGCAGTGAAATTTGAGAGCGTGCCTTTGTCACTAAGTATGACTTATTTTTTAGTGACATAAGAACTCCTTTTTCTTATAAGTACATTTGCTATAGTAGTTTCTCTAAGAGTATTCGGTTCTGTTCATGCTCCATTCTCATATTTTTGAACATGGAATCAGTCTCCATGGTGAACCTCTCAGCATCAATTTTAGATCATAGTTCCACTTAGTGGAAGTTACAGGAGGTGATGTCCTTTCAGTGAAAGGACGACTCTTGGTTCTCAGGCTATATAAACTAAAAGCTCCTCTGATGTAAAGTTGCCGACTCTCCAGTTAATCAGCATAAGAGCTTGAACTTAATACTGAGCACTGTCATTCAGGGTAATGGTACAAGTCAATAAATTCCAGGTAAGCAGGATTTTCAGTTTTTTCTTGAAGGCAGGAAGACCTGGATAGGATTAAAAGGGTTAAACATGCTTGGGGGAAGGGTAATTCTTGCAAAGCAGTGCTTTCCAGTGGAACTACTTTAGTGATCACTCTTCTAGTTCCAAGCACTCCATATGTACTTGATGCTGCTTCATCTCAGATACACTATCTTCTGCAAACCTTTCAACCATAGAACTGTCAGCAGCTGTGGAAAGTAGATTGCATGTTTGTGTCTCTAAAAACCTGCTCAGTGTTCAGCTTTTGTTGGTTTCTTTGCAGGAATTGACTACAAGACCACCACTATCTTGCTGGACGGCAGAAGGGTCAAGTTGGAACTCTGGTGAGTTTACGTTTCTAAGCTATCTCGACAGCAGGCCCAGTGTCTCCAAACATGGCAATGTCTCTGCGTGACTGGAGAGAGAATATAGATAGCTTTTGAAAGCATGCTTCAATTCACTTGTAATGCTGAAAGAAATGCTAGCCTATTGCTCGTTTCCCTTTTCATTAGAATCAGACAGCCGTGTTAATCTGTATCCAAAAAAACAACTAGGAGTCCAGTGGCACCTTAAAGACTAACAGATTTATGAAGAGTTTAAACAAAGTTTGTGTTTGTAGTCTAAGTCTAGGTATTGTGAACACTTCTACTGGTGAGTTCTTAAAACTTAAACAAGGAGCAGGCAAGGTGTATTAATTGCCACTCTTCTACAGCAGTCTGGGGAAGCATAACTTTGAACTGAGCTCCCCATTGTAAGGAGTCTTGGAACAGAAGAGGTTCCTTTTTAAATGGATATCATTTTAAGACTTCATCAGTTAAGCCACTGAAAAAGAAACACAATTCCTAGTTGCATCAGCCACCACCAGTCCCTAACATTTACAAGACTTGATATGATAAGACAGTTTACCTAAGCTGCTTTGGTGCAATTATTGTCCCTGTTCATCATAGTAACTCACATTGAAGCATTAATAGATACTCTTTTCAGTGTGTGGCCCATCCAGACCACGATCCTCTATTCCAAGTGTGGTCTCATTTTATCCTCTCCAGCATGTCACCCAATTCCCAAATTTTACCCTTTTTCAGCTACAATGCCTGGCTTCCCAGATCACACAGGGAGAGAACTACATGAGGGGAAAGAAGGAAAGGAACGTGGTTGTGGGACTCCACAGCTGGCCCTGCATTTTGTGGGCCCTGCCTGCCTTCCACTCTACAGATTAAGAGGAACAGACCCCAAAACTAAAAGGAGCACAGATTGCATTCATTTTCTTGGGAACAGGGCTTACTTCAATAACTTGACTCTGTAGCTGAGAACAATGAAAATAGAGTGCAATATTTGCATGAAGTGTCCTCGGTGGACAGGTAGGAATTGTAAGACTAGATCAGACTTGTGATCCAGCTAGTTTAGTATCTTGCACGAGGGGTCTGCATCAGGTGCTTCAGAGGAACGTCTAAGAACCCTGCAGCATAGAGATCTCACCCTAATCTAACAGAGATTGACTTAAACTCTGGGGCATAAGGTTTTAATATCCCTTCCACAAATTGTGTACCATTATGAAAACACTGGATATTTGTTGTTCCTGTAAATGTTCCATCTCTGTTTGAATCTTGTTAAGTTCTTGGACTCTGTGTCCTGTTGCACTGAGTTCTGTAGTTCAGTTACATGTGTGAAAAGATGTTTCCTTCTTCTGGCTTTGAATTCCCTTTTTCATTTGATAGACTGTCCCATTGTTATGTGAAGGGGAGAACAGAAGTTCCCAATCTGCCTTTGCTGCTTATATAGATAGTAAGCCATATCTATCGTGTCCCCTCTTACTGATCTTCTTTCAAAGGTAGTCCTAGTCTTTTCAGTAATTCTTCAGAGAAGACTTTCCCTAGGCCGTTTGTCTTTTTCATTGTCCTTCTCTGAACCCCTCTAATCCTGAAATATCTTTTTGGAGATGCAGTGAGCATACTTATGCATTCCTTATGCAATCTAATATTTTGTGTGCTTTTTTTGAGCACAGCTGCACATCAAGCAGAGGTCTACATGGAACTGTCACAGCGATGCCCAGTTTCCGTAATGTGACATTTCAAAGCTTAATCTGAGTGCAGTGCTGTGTTGAAACTTAAAGCACATCTGACTTTACCATGCAGCTGATGAGAGTCTGAAATTGAGTCTCTGGGAAACTAGATCCAGGGTGATCAGAATTCCCATTGCTTGTTGATATGCACCTCCTAGATTAGTATCGAATGGATACAACAAGCACAGAAAACATTCCAGAGCATTGTCTGGTTAGTCTGACCTCAGATTGCACTTCAATAAACACTGCTTAGGTCACTATGCTGTGCTCCAGCATAATCTCCCAGATGTCCACAAATGCTCATTGAAATCTGCGTTGATGTCAAGTTTTAAATAAACTTAAAGGAATGACTTAAACCTACAAATAAAGAGTTGAGGCGTTTAGTGTCTGCAATGCACCCTGTTGTGCCTGTGTGCTTCAGAACATGCTGTATTGCCACGTGCTGTTCCTAAGGATGGTGTGCTGTGAAGTATCTGCACACTTGGTGGATTTACACATAAGGAGGATTGGGTGTAAAGGTCTCTCTCCTACAGCCAGAAAGGGTCACGATACAGCTTCCCTTTGTAAGGGTTTCTGAACTGATGAGTTCAAGGAGGACTTTCTCATTGCCACTTTTAAAAAAAAAACAAAGTTTAAATACAAATGTTAAGAAGGCAGGCTAGGTCTGCCCTGTGGCCAGAAAAGGGATTCCTAGCCCAGTCTCACTCAGAGCTGAGCAAAATTAAAGAGAAGATGCCTTGTCTTTTGAATAGTGACTTGGTTTGCCTCTTGGTCCATCATGGAAAGGGCTGCATGTTTGTTATGGATACGCTGATTTTCCTCTTTGTCTATCTGACTCACCCTGCAGCGATGGCTGCTGTCCCACAGGGCTGGGACTGGCTCCTTACCCTGGATATGGTGACGTGGTGTGGAGGATCACAGCGCTGCTCATGTTTGGCCCACCCATCATGACGAGGGGGCAGCCAGGCCAAATCTGAGCAGTGCTGTGACCCTGTGTGTCAGGCCATCGTGCCTGGAGTGGGGAACCGCCTGTGCAGGATGGGCTTGCTCTTCAGCCCCCTTGCTGTGACCCCCTCCTCATCAGTCGCACCATTTCCTATTAAAAATCCCCAGATCCATGATTTTTACTGAATCATTTACATGACTGCTTTGTAATTTTTGATTTAAAAAATGCTGTGACAAATGGGCAGCCCTCCTCATGGAGTAGTGCTGAGAAGGTGCAAGTCAAGTACTGCTCCACAAGAAGGATGATGATTGCAGCAGGGGACTTCCTGGTATATTCTAAAGGTGCTCACCTACTAGGGAGGAAAAACTTTCCAAAATCATGTAAAAGCATCTTGCAGAGCAGCACGCATTCCGTCCAGCAGCCAGGTACTATACACGTTCAAAGAGATCAGGTCTGACTTGCTGATGGATTGGTTTATACTTCAGTGTCTCATCAACAGTGTCAGTAGGGGATTCTCCAGATTTGTTCTAACTCTTTTCAATTTGTGGGATTTTCTGTTTCAGGGACACATCTGGCCAGGGGAGGTTCTGCACCATTTTCCGATCCTACTCCAGAGGTGCTCAGGTAAGCACTATCGGCATTACTACCCTGGACTGGGCCTGCTCACCATCAAAGTTCTCCAGACGAATGGGAATCAAGTTAATGCCCAACAGCACCATCTAGCATCTCATGTTTCCCTTCCGAAGTCCTAGCCCTACCTTTCTGATCAGCATATGCACAAGTGAGGGGGAATTACTTATGCTATTGCAGTGGAATACACACAGTGCTCCACAGTACTAGGTAGCACACCGTAGCACACATGGTTACTCGTATGGATCGTGTGGGGCAATCTTTGCACTGGATCTGGGTTAGGATTAGTTTGGAATTCAAGATTTTGGCTGAAAGCTGACTTGATAAGCCTCAAATGACAGCAAACTCATGAGATCAGCTTTCCTTAGCCTGTACTAGTTCCAGAAATTGAGCTTCTTCATTTATATATTTGACCTAGGCCTTAAACCAGAAGTACTGATTCAGATCTGGTACCGCAACCCTTAAAACATGGGGGTGAAGGCTTAGAATGTTACTGCTGGGGGAAATTTATGCACAACGTTTTAAAATTCTGCATATTGTATTTGTCAAAATAACACAATATAATCATTCCAGTTTCTATTATTTTGGTAATTTATTTCAAAGTAACTGTCAACAAGTATGTCAACAATACAGATGACAGCAAAAAAGATTTCCTCAGGAGTAGAGAGTTATAGAAACCCCTACAACAACCCAGTTTCAGTTGGGGTGCTGGAAGGGACTGTGTGGGTGGGCCCACCGAGCCCAGACACCTGCATCTCCTATTCTCTCCCTGCCCCCCCTCCCCGCGCCCTTGAGCTGAGCCACTAGGCATCCCCCAGCCCAGACACCCACATCCTCCCTCCCCCCAGAGCCCAGCTGCAGTGCAACCCCCAGCCCAGACACCAGAACCCTCCTTTACTTCTCCCAACTTCTTTACTGTCCCACCAGGGGATGTGGCGTGGCCCTCCCTTTCCTCATCCTTTGTCACAGCTGGCTCGGTCTCCCAGGCCCTCTCCCGTCCTGGGAGAATGAGGATCAAAGAACGTGCAGCCTCCAACCCTGCCAGGTGGGGCATTCTGCTCATTGGCAGCCAGAAATTCTGCGGGGAAACAAGGGATTCTGCAAAATTCTGCATTCCGCAGTAGCACAGAATTCCCCCAGATGTAGAATGTGAGCCTCTACTTTGGGCCCAGCTCCAGAGCGGAGACTCAGTCTAACCCAACATCTCTTGTTGATGTCCGAGATCTCATGACTCGGACCCTGCCCAGTTCTCTGAATGGCTGTCCCTAGTTACCACAGCATTATGACATCACTAACTAAACCTCTCTGGGAAAATGATTGACTCCATGGAATAAAGTCCTCTTAAGCCAAATAAACTTAGGCTGCTCATTTCTCTGGCCCAGAAGAGATCTGGAAAATACTTCTCTTACTACTTTTCAAGAACCTGAGTCTAAAGGCTCATTGATCGGACCAGTACATCCAGCAATTACCTAAGGCCTCAGCCTCTGAATTTCTGCCACTTTAACTTAATCTGTCACTGTGTTTGCTCTTTGGATTTCACTATCCACAGCTGTCAAGCTACTGCTCCAGCTGGGAAGATCATCATGCTGCCTTTCCTTAAGACTTCCTGCATATGTACTTGAGATCTAGACATGTGAGCACTAGACTGCATACCATACATAGGCTTCTCCAAGTGTCACGCTTAGTTCTTTTACCTACAAACCTCTAGTGTTGTGGATGGTTCTGTGGGGTTCCTCTCTGGCTGGTGCTAACTCTGTGGTTCTCTCGATGAGGAGCAGCAGCGCTTAATGCTGTGATTTGTGTATGGGGAATGGGGGAGCACAGAGTTCCTATACATGCACACCTAACATGATACAGGAACTTTAAGATTAACTCCCCTTCCTTCCCCTCAGCAAGTTCTGCCCCAAAGTTGCATTCCGAAGGGATCTAGAAGAATTCCCACTCCTGGTAAAACGTGAGTCAGGACAGGTCTTTGACCCATCCAACTTCTGATGCCATGTGATATTTTGATCAAATAAAATTTGACCAAAACCAGTCTTCCTATTCTGAAACCTCATTAGAGTCAAATGTGTGAACCAAACTCTTGACAGACCAAGATGGCTGATTACAAACCAGGATTAGAACTCGGACACGAGTCCCTCCTGATTTCCTAATCAGCTCTTACCTCACTCCGCAGTATTCAAAGATACAAGCTGCTCTCCAAACTATTGCTGTTAGAAGCTTTCTAACTTACAAAGTTGTTTGGAGTGGGGACATCTCTGGGTCCATGTGCAGTGTCTAGTGCAAAGGGGTTCTGTTCCGTGACTGGGGCCTCTGGACACTACTACAGGCTTGGCTACACTGGCATTTTATAGCGCTCAAACTGGCTGGCTCAGGGGTGTGAAAAATCACCCCCCTGAGCGCAGCAAGTATGAGTGCTTTAAAGCACTATTGTGAACAGGCTCTGAGCACTGAGAGCTAATCCCCTTGTGGACGTGGATAACCAGGGACACTGGGAGAACTCTCTCTCAGCACGCCTGCGCGACCACACTCGAACTTCAAAGTGCTGCTGCTGCAGCGTGTTTTGTCCATTTTGTCCAGGACAGTCCCTTTTTTAAGCCTTGTCTCGGCCATCCTGCCTCTTTTGGCAAAAGTGAGCATTCATCCCATTTGCCTTTGCTAACTGATGGCAAGAGCAAATGGGACAAATGCCCACTTGTGTCAAAAAAGTGGGGTGCGGAGGAATGTGTGAGGGCGAGTGGCAGTGCCTTCCTCTGAGAGGGGAAGGCAGAGTTTGGGCAGGGGCAAGCAGAGCTCGAGTGAGCAGAGATCCCAGCCCCGCACGGGGAGCAGACAGGATTTGAATGAGCAGCGACGCCATCCCCAGCCCCGGCAAGGGGCAGGCAGAACTTGAGTGAGCAATGACGGAGAGGTGGAGGGAGATGGGGCTTGGGTGAACGGCTCAGGCCCGTGTGATGTCCCATTTTTCCCTTTGGGAAGTGTGATCACCTTAGTTATACCACTAGAAATCAAGATAAATAATGCAAGATGGCTGCATTGGATAACCACTTCATTCCTGTAACTAGGCCTGTCCTCAGCACTGCTGTATGGTGGAAAGACTTGTCGTGTGACAAGGTGCCACCAAGGGGCAGCCTCTTATTGAAACTGAATTGGGAGATCTGACTTGCAGTCTCAAATGGAGCACTTTCTTAGGCAGTAGCTTCCCTCCCTTCCCTGTACAAGAGTGCTGGGTGTTCCCTTTGAATGGCAGACTTTGGAACTGCTGGTGTTTGCACACATCCAGCAATGCCTACACAGCACTCCACAGTGACCAATAAAAGCTTGAAAGTGTTTGTTTATATGGAAAGTGCCTCACTTTCCTTCCCTGCGTACCTTGCTGCCCGGGAGCAGTCTGTGAGGAATGTGATTTTCTTTTTCTTTTTCTTTTAAGCTCAGACCTTACAGTTGACCTGGGTGGAGGGAGACATTTTAGTGTAAACAAAGGACTCTGTGCAGGGCTGTAGACAGAGCTGCCAGTCAGCAGAGGGCTTATGTAACAAGGTGCAACTTCTGTCTTCCTCAAAACCTCTAGATTCTGTACAGTTTGTAACTTCCCTTTCCACAGGTGCACCTCTTTTGCTTCTTAAGTGATCCTAGTGAGTGAGCTGACCTATTAAAAAGCAAAAGGATACTACATGAAAACATCTCTGCAGCATGTGAATGCAATTTCCACTGCAACCTCTTAGCATTATTCTCATGAGACAAGCATTTGTGTGTGAAACTTGGGCACTTTTTGGAGGCTAAGGACAGGAACCCCAGGGATCCTTCCACTGTGCGGTTGCATAATAAACCTTCACTCAATGCTAGCAGCTGAAAGCGCATGCTGTAATTTGTAAAGTCATGTGTAAAACAAAAACTGAGAACTTAAAAATTAGGCAGTTACAGACAGCAAATCCCTGTAATGATTGCACCTGGCCATATTCTAAACAAAAATGGCTTTGAACCCTGTTTGTAGCTGTTTCCATCACTTCACATTGATTCAACAGCCGCTCTGGGATTCAAATTGACACACACGTTCTTGAAATCCTATTGTATAGAGGAATAGATTAACATAGGATGATCACTAATACTACATTTTAACAGCTGCCTTCAGTTTGGTGCCTACTGTCCTTCATAGTGTAGAATGAACTGTGTAGCCTGAGCTTTCGCTGAAATGTTTGTGCAGGTCTCAAGGTGCCTTTGTATCGAGACTAAAACATTGGGGAATGATGTCCCTTTAAATAAATCATGCCTGCTGTTTCTCATGAAGCTGGCCACATGTTTCAGGAAAAGGGCCATCCTAATTCAAACTGCTCTTTAAGTAGCCAAGCAAAGGGATGGGACTGGTTGTGTCAGAAGACAGAATTTGCTGCAAGGATCGGCTTTGGTGCATTAATTTCGTAGCCCCATCTTCTGGCTCTTGAAAAGGCTCCTACAGACTTAACACTGGAATGGCACTTCTGCCCTTTCCTCTGATTGAAAGCTGCCATTCACCAAGGGATGAGTTTCAGGCTCCCAGGGGTAAATGCCAAGCACTTGGTCTGAGGAGCATCTCCTCTTCAGGGAGGTTGCACCTTGCTGTGGTGTGGAGAATGAATGGAGTGGGGAGAGCAAAACCTCTGTGGAAGTTTCCTTAAGAAATTTGGCCCTAATTACCATGGACTGGGAAGCAATCTCAGAATGGGAAGAGAATCATTCAGCCTGAGCTCTGGATTGAGAGAGGAGATTAACAAGGAGGCATGTGTTTTGAACATTTTGCTGTATCTCTAAATTGCGCACTATCAGAGTGTCTGGGTCACTGGATTTGATAAAGAACATTACACACTTTTTTGGGCCACCTCAGTTGGGCACATGTGTTCTCCGGGAAAAAGTCAGCCGTTGGAATTATCAGGATTGGACAAACCTCACTGTCCAAGATAGCCAATTTCAGATATTGGGCAATGAATAGTCCCCTTTTCAGCCTAAGCAAATAATCCCACCTGACTAAGTGGTGCTTGGAGGCATTGGACAAATGATTGGAGTATGTTCCAAGCCTCTGCTTTCACTACATGAATTTAAATTCTTCAGGCAGGGAAGAATGGGGAAGCATCACTGAAACCTGTGTGAGCAGCTTCCAGGCAGATACTGTCAGTGCAGCTCAGGCTTCGGGAATTGAGGGAGAGAAAATAAATAGGAAGGAAGTGGTGTTGGCTAACTTGGTTGCTGTCATGTCAGAGGAGTGCTCCTAACAGACAGGCTAGGACATCTGGAAAGGCAAACTGATCGCTGCCTTCTGGGGCTTGCTTGCTTTTTCCCCACTCTGCACTTGCATGCTCTTTCTGATTGAAATAGGAGAGTGATGAAGGCTTTAGCTCTTCATGCTTGACAGCTAGCTTTTCCAGTTCCTATTTGTCCTTTTTTCTCATGCCTTTTTACAACAACTTCATCTGCCACTTGTGTAACTAAGGGCTGATCTATGCTCAGGGCTTGGCTGCACTTGCAGCTGTAGAGCGCTTTTGGTTAAACCAGTCTTTGGAGAGCGCACTATGGAAAGCGCTCCAGTCTGTCCACACTGACAGCTGCATCCGCACTGGCATGGCCACATTTGTGGCTTTTGCAGTGACATTGGGAGAGGTGCATTATGGGCAGCTATCCCAGTGTTCAAGTAGCTGCAACATGCTTTTCAAATGAGGGAGGTGGGATGAAATGTGTTGTGTGTATGGGAGAGGAGGGGAGAATTGGTTTTTGGAGTGCTGAGAATGTCAGCATGGTATCTTGTAAAGTCAGTCCCCTGCCTCTCATTCACTTAGTAAATGTTTGCTTTGCCTTGTAGCAGATAAGCAGCTGCTGTCTGAAACGGAGCTTTGAAAAGGCACTTCCACATTCCTGCAGCGATTTCACAACAAAGGGAAGAGTGATCACTTGATTTAAGGGGATTATGGGGCATTTCCAGAGGTCAATCAGAGCACAGTAACTCCTCATCCACGCTGACCCTGAAGCGTCTCACCCAATACAAAACAGTTGTTAATCCTCTCAGGAAGGTGGAGTACTAGGAGCACTCCAGCCAAGGAGTCGGTGCGCTCTACATGCCTTGCCAGTGTGGATAGGGAGTAAGGTAGAGCGCTCGCTGAGGCTTTATTGCAGTATAAAGTGCAAGCGTAGCCAAGCCCTCAGCTGTAAGTCAACCTAAGTTACACTAGGTAAGTTATGTAACTGACATTGATGTTACTTACATCAATGATGTTACTTACAGCTGTGTCTACACTATGCTGTGTCAACGGGAGATGCTCTTTTGCCGACTTCACAAGTCTCCACCAGATGCGCTTAAATCAACACTGCTGCATCAATCGTAGCAGTGCCAATTTAGCTGTAAGTATAGACAGGCCCTCAGCTACTTAGACCCACCATACTGATTTAATACCTTGAGGCTAGTGAGTTTGGACTGTACATAGATGTTCAAAATCCTACAAGGTTGTATTCTAATCAGAAGTGTCAGCAGCTAGCAAAAACCCTCAGACCTGTAACGGTCACTCATAGGGCTCTTGCTAGTTGCCATTTGTACCTCATGCTAAAATGCTCCTGACGTTAAAGGGTTAAGTGTGTGAATTAGGATATCTCACTCTGCCAGGTTAATCTGACTTTTTGTTCTTAACCAAGGTATCAGTTCTGGAATTTCTGGCTTGGTCTTCAGTAGCACCTCTTATTCAAGGATCTCAAAGCATTTTTCTACATAAACATCCATCAAGCCTCAGACACCTTGTTTCTACCCTCAACAAGGTGGACATTTATTTCCATGTTATAGATGGGTAAACTGAAGCAGCAGAATTGTGACTCGATTAAGGTGCCCAGCAAAATGTCGCAAAGTGAAGAATGGAATCTAGGCATCAGGATACCTAGTCCTGTACTCCGTTAGACCAGGGGTCCTCAAACTTTTTCTCCTGTGGCCCCTTGCCGTGGAGGAAAAAGTCTGGCGGCCCCCGGGGGCGGGTATGTCCACTGAAATGCCACCGCAAAAAGTGGACGCTTCTGGCGGCGGCAGCATTTGAGCGGTCTAAAAATAGCACGCCCGGGAGTTCGGTGGTCTCCCGTGTGGTCTTGGCGGCGGTGCTGGGGTCTCGTGCACCCCCAGGTGTGGTCTCGCATACCCCAGTTTGAAGACCACTGTGCTAGACGACATACTAAAGAAAATAGACTTTGCCCAGAAGAGAAATAGCCAGCAGTAGCATACCTTGAAGCATCTAACTGCCTCTGAACTGATCCATGTTAAGCCTGCCACAGTGCAGTTAGCAAGCTCCACGATGGTTTCACCCTATTTGAATAATTGTAGGCTATGTGGCAGTGATCACGTTGCAGTTGTAATTGTAGGGGATTGCACAGGGGCCAGCTGATTACTGTTTGACTTTTAAATTTGTTCGCAGCCTAGCGTGTGTAATAGCGTTTCTCAGGGCTTAAAGCAAGCAACTTGAGGAAGGGCCTGCTATCATTGTCCACTTTCACATCTGTGGTAGTAGTGCAAATACAGCCTAGTCTGCCAGATCAGAGTGAGCTGGGAAGCATTTCAACAGCAGTAACTTGAGGCACATAACTGGGCACTAAACACAAAGAACAAACTAGCTTCATTAGCTGAATTTTCAGAATTCAGATCAGCTGTGGCCTAATAACAATCAGAGCGCCAGTCTTCCGCTCCCTTCTGCAACCGGGGAGTTGGCACTCTAAACTGCCGCCTTGTTCATGGCACAGCTTATGTGACACTCTCACTTGGGACCCTATGATGCCTGTGAAGATCAGATTCTGCTTACACTAATGAGCAGAAATTGCGTCCTGTTAAGAAATCACCAGTCCTTTAGAAATGCAAATCTTGGTTTTGAAGTTTGTTTTATTTGCATGTGTATATATTAAAAATAATGCCTAACATTCGGGGGATGACTTACAACAAAGGAGTTGTTAATGTTGTTTAACCGTTGCAGTGTCACAGTACACATAGCATTTTAACGGTGTTTAAGATGGTGCAGAAATCTGTCATTTTGGCTTCTAGTCTTTTGCCCTTCTCTATTGTAAATCATTCTAGTCTGATGCTCGCAACTAGTACTCCTAAGCTTGTTAAGGAGTAGTAGGGAGTAAATAACATTGTGGCAATCATGTGGCTTTTTCAAGTATTGGATAGTTTCTAGTCTGGGGAGGAGCCATTCTTTTCAGCACCCTTGCAGAGGCAAATAACTAAACTTGTTTCCACAGACACTGTGGAGACTCGATCAGCCACCCTTCACATTGGCTGCAATACACAGAGGTTCAAAGAATGTGCTACATAAATTGTTCCAGACAGCTGTCTGCAGTTCATTTTTAATATGCATTCTAAGATTATTCCATGAGCAGCCTGGATCGGAGTCTCCAAGCTGCAGCCATAACACAATAAAAATATTGCTGAGCTCTGCCTAGTAACAACATTTCTGATCGGTTGCTGGTTTAACAGTATTTTGTGGGATACTGGAATTTTTGGCACCTTTTGCTGTTTCTCAGATGCTGGCTGGGCTCTGCCTTACAGCTGGTTAGATCGCAGCAGATACATGGGTTGTGTCAATCATCAACTCAAGCCAAGGTGAGAGGAGGGGGCAAAGGACAAAATGTAACTGCGCTGGTTGCAGTAAATGCCTTCAGTCCTTCAGTTCAGAGGATTTTTCTACCCAGCTTATATGCAGCTTCCCTGAACCAGAGCAGATAGGTGCTCTTCCAAGCCTTCTTTCCCAGCAGCCTTCTAGGGACAGGGTTGCTAATGAATATCAAACTCCAGACAATCATACCGTTAAATAGCATGCACCTGGGTTAAGCCAAGTCCTCTTGCAGTCACGTAATTTCCTAATGCTGCCTTTTCTCTTTGTTCCCTTGTATGTTTCTCTTTCGCAGTCTCAAAAGCTTGTTTGCCAAGCCACAATTTGCTCGCTCATTAAATATTCAAAATGCCATAGCAGAAATAACATGCATTGCATTGGGAGCTAGAACAAACACCCTGTCAAGACTTCATAGAGCCTCACGCTTCGGTAGGCCTAATCTAGCCCTCTCTAGCTAATGTAGTAGCAGCAGCTCTCCCTGGGACTCTGATTCCCCTGCCATTAGAGGACTTTCCTGCTGCCTCCTCTTGGGTATGCAGAAATGCCTTTTGGGGATCCAGTGAAAATCAGCTTTAACTTCAGCACAGTTGACATGCTTCAGAAATAAATGTGTAATCACACTGCTTTATTATACAATAACAAATGACTATTCCTCGTTCCTCGCATACGTGCGCACATATACATGATATGGACAGTTCCACGTAATAGCGAGGGAGAGAGACAAGTGCACATCCATTCTTTCTCTGTGTTGTACTGGTGATATGTACGCAGGCCAAAAAGCTGAGCAGGATTTCATTTTCAAAATGCATCAGAAAATGTAGAATGAGGCAGACTTAGGAATGCATCAGCCTCCTTCCATCTGAAATTAAGGTGAGTGAATGGATTGTGCAGGACAGGTAGGAAGGATGATCCAGTGGCTAATGTACGGGCTTGGGAGTGAAGAGATCAAGATTCAGTTCCCACCACTTCCTGTGTAACCTTGGACAAGTTACTTGCTCTCCCTGTGCCTCAATTTGCTCATCTGCAAAATAGGGCTACTAACCAGGGCTTTGGAGTGGAGCCCGGAGGTGGAGCTGCAGGTTTTTCACTGGAGCAGAGCCTGACCACTGCTCCAAAGCCCTGCTAATAACAATCTTTTACCCCTCAGGAGCACTATGAGATGGGTTTTTGTTTTTTTTTTGTGAGGTGTATGATGATGAAAACCGTACAAGTACCTAAAATGACAGACTGTACTATTTCTGATTAGCAAATAGTTACATGTTGTCTTCTGTTTTTTAAAGTAACCTAAGAAATTCCATACAGAACATTATTTAGTGCAGTTGTAAGCTAGAAAAGGGAGGCACTCAATGAAGCAATGGCTGTTAAGATTGCCAGTGTGGCTCTATCCCAGGCTCCATTTGCATGTGTGTGAAGAATAATATGGCTCTGTCACTACTTTTTGTTCCAAATGAACAATGAGTGAAGCAGGGCTGTGTAATAAAGCTCGTTTTCAAAGCGCACCTGCTGAACTCACTGCATGGTCTATAGGGTGTCAGAAGTCAGGCAGAACAAAAGATAGGAATAGAAACAAAACCAGTGCCTGATGCAGACAGTACCATCCCTCCTGTGCAGAAAAAGAGTGTGTGCTTATTCTGTCCTAATGCACATGCTGGGGAATGGTGTCAGAGTTAAAGGTCACAGACAACCTTAATTTCGGTATTTCTTGATTATTTTTTTTTTTTATTATTTTTTATTTTTTATTTTTCCTTCTGTGTGTTTCGCTTGGCAACCTAAACTGAGTCTGTGTGTGCATGGAATTTTAAAGTATCTATGTTGACAGTGGAGGAATACTTACTTGCTTTGACTTCAAGAGAAAAGTATAGCCTTGATCTTTCACTCAACTACTGATAGTTCAGCTCCATTTTCCTGGTGATGTATTGCATTGATGCAAAATATTCCCCTCTGGGAGCTGTGGTCCAAGATATCCTTAGAGTGCTTAAATATCCTATCCTACAGCATATGTCCTGCAGAAACACTCTCTTGAAAAACTAGGCCTCATGATTGTCCGGCAGTCAAAAAAGCAAACTGGGTGTTAGGAATTATTTAAAAAGGGGATAGAGAATAAGATGGAGAATAACTTATTGCCCTTATATAAATACGTGGCGCACCAACATCTTGAATACTGCATACAGATGTGGTTTCCTCATCTCAGAAAGAATAGACTGGGATTAGAAAAGGTTCAGAGAAGGACAACTAAAATGATTAGGGGTTTGGAACAGGTCCCATCTGAGGAGAGATTAAAGAGACTAGGACTTTTCATCTTGGAAAAGAGGAGACTAAGGGGGGATATGGTTGAGTGATTTGGAGAAAGTAAATAAGGAAAAAGTTATTTATTTATTCCCATAATATAAGAACCAGGGGCCACTAAATGAAATTTAATGGGCAGCAGGTTTAAAATAAATAAGAAGTTCTTCACATAGTGCACTGTCAACCCATAGAACTCCTTGCCTGAGGAGGTTGTGAAGTTCTAGGAATATTACAGGGTTTAAAAGAGAACTGGATAAATTCATGAAGTTTAAGTCTCATCATGGCTAGTAGCCATTAATGGTAAGGAATAGTGTCCCTAGCCTCTGTGTATCAGAGGGGGGTGATGGATGGCAGGAGAGAGATCACTTGATCATTACCTGTTAGGTTCATTTACTCCGGGGCACCTGGCATTGGCTACTTTCAGTAGAAATAAATCTCACCTTCTGCTTCATAAAGGAAAAGTTGTTTTGATTTATGAAGAAATCCATGAAAAATTCTGCCCCCACCCATCTCCAAATAAACAACCCCAAACCTTGCATGGTTACTTTGGGAGCACCTTAATTTGGCACACTGGGCCTTGAATAGATGTTCACCTTTCTGCAGGCAACAGAAATTCCTCATTAGTGGAGACTAAAGAGGAGTGGGCAGGCTTTGCAGAGGACAGAAGATGCTATGGATTGGACTATTGGTCTATATAGAAAGAGAAGTTTAGAGTTGCTTTGAAGAACATAGTAAAAACTGACCAGGCCCTGACCCTCCCCCCTACCCCCGAAGTGCTCTCCATAATTAAGGAGACACCTATTTAAAAGGAAGTCCATTGTGAAAACACATGTTCTGCTGCACCCAGCATGTTTGACTTGTGTTATTCACTGTTACAGAAGGGAGGTGAATATGGCAACTGCTTTATAAAATAGCTGGCAAATTTTGACTGAACTAGACAATAACAGTGGTACATGGTACAAAATACTGACATAGTGAGAATGCCCCAGCAGGCATCACTCCAGTGTAATCCAAACCACATGCTCTGCTCCTGCCCTGGGAGAACAGGAAGGAAAATCTCACCCCCATCCCTATACAGCTTTGTACAATTGACCTGATGCATTCTGGGATTTTGTTTAAAGAACAAGGATACTGGAAGAATAGGTGGAGTAGCAGTCTGATTTGGTACAATAAATCCAGTGCTTCTAACTGAACGAAGCACTGATTTTGTGCAGTAGCACCCATAACCCTCCCAGGTCTGTTGGAATATCCTGTAAGTCAGTTGACTTCTACCAGCTGGTACACTGAAATGTCAGTGCCTTTGTCAGAACTTCACTGCTCTGCTTACAGATGCAGGGTGGATGGTGAGGCAAGACTCTCTCTTCTCACTAAAGGCCAAGTTGTTTTGATTTGGGGCACATCCTTTAACCCCAGAGCTGACTGTCCTTTGGGGACCTCAGGCTGCATTTGCTACACTATGCCTGCTGAAAGATCTTAATTTTATAGCTTGGACCTTTGCACTTACTTTGGCCTCTGACCATTTGTATCAGTGCTGGGGTTTTTTTCCTTCTGATGTAGTTATTTCCAGCTGAGTCTCTGTGTCATAACAATGTTGGTTCATCTGTTCCTACTTTAGTTCCAATCAGTATCTCCCATTGTGACTCTTCCTCTGCAGCCTGGTTACAATAACAGTAGCAGTGGAGCTATAGGAGCAGATTACCTTGAACTTCCTGTTTTCATTTAAATACCCTTGGTGAGATAGGGGAGAGAGAGAGAACAAATAAAATAGACATTTGAAAGCTCTAGCATCAGGCATTAGCTGCCGGTTAAGAAGAATCTCTGCATCATTTACATGTCTGCTCACTTTCTGGTGAATACTTTGAAAGCAGAGGTAGTAAAATGTGTGCTTGTAGGGTCAGACACAAGTCGCCTGGTACTGGAAGTAAAGGAAAGCCTGGAAATGAACGGATTCAGTAAGAAATACTAATCAGAGTTTTCTTGAATATGTTCCATTATATTGCTATGAACTCTTCATATAGTAGCTGCTATTAAAAAGGCAAGATTTGCTCAACAGATACCACACAGAACCATTATTGCTTCCAGATGAAAGTACAAGATGGGAAATGTGATAATTCAGCTTTTAGGTAGTAACTGTTAGCAACTGACAGCTTTTTGATGGTAATCACTGTAACTTCAGGGGACTATCTGGAGCTAAAAGCAGCATTGTGTAGCTACCAGTCTAGCCAATCAATTGCAAGCAGCAAGCTATTGCAGTACATAAGAACATAATTCTGCCCTTTCTTCTGATGAAATAGTTCATGCCTTTATTTTTAGTTTTGAAAGAAGGGACAGGTTTCTTTGGGATGTGTGTTCTCATCAACTGTTGGTGACTGGGATGCTTTTAAATGTTAGCTTGCCTGCGGTTAACCTGAGATTCTTCCCTCTGGGACATCTTTAGTCTGTTTTGACTCTAATACTTTTACCTTTTGATGATGTATCTTCCAAGGCTGGCTCCTTTTCACAATTACCGTCTCCCACCACCAAGACGGTCTTATCGCAACCTAAATGTAAACAGGATGTCTTGGAAAGTGTACTTCTGCTCAGATGTGTGGCCTGGTCCTTTGACTCTTCAAAAATAACTAGAGGTTACTCAGTGTAAATATCCAAAGGGATTGTCAACAAAGTCACCTTCTCTCCCATCACGCCCAGTCACGTTTTTATCTACCATCTTATTTGCTTTATTTTGTCCCCACCTCAGGGACAAAGCATGAGCTAAAAAACTGTCTTCCTATTGGAAACCAAAGGTCCATTAAATGAAGGCTGCTCTGCTCTGACTGCAGGGCTGAGGAAGCTTTATGGTGAACTATCAAAAATGAAACTGAGTTATGAAACTTCTCTCGAAGGTAGACACTTGCACTATATAAAGAGCTTTCTCTGAAATTGAATTAACTTATGTAGTATGACTTATTTAATGCTCTCTAGTACAGCAGAGTCTTACAAAACCATGCCTGTCTGTCACAAGCATTTATAGTGCCTTCGTCATCTTGTAGCTAAGTGCCATCAGCATCCAGAAGATCAAGACAGGGAGCCCATTCATAAAATCTGAAAGAGTAACCTAGGGAATGTCCCAATGCCTGATTTGTCCCACGTGGATGCAGCCAGAATAGTGATCTGTCCTACATACCGTGACCAAGTGGCAGTTGTTTGGGAACTTCCACGGTAACATGTCTTGTTTAGTCTAGTGCCTCACTTTCCTGATTGGTGAATTCAATCAAATGTAAAGTTTCCTCCACCAAAAGAGAGGCTATACAAAGAGTGAAACCATTTTGGGCAAGATAAGGGCAGGCAGTGCGCTAGATGTGCTGTATTGGTTGAACTGTCAGCTTTGTTGCCAACATATCTTCAAGTGAAGTTGTTCTGTATAAAAATGACTTGGTTTCTGCTTCAGATAGTCCGTGTAAACTTGCTACTGGGCAACTCCTCCCCCACAAACTGCTAATCTTGTAGACGTGCCTCCTGGTGTGTCCGTCCCACGGCGTTCATCTTTGCTCATATATCCTCAGTCGTAATAAAGGTTGCTGTCAGAAGGGGACGGTATCCCCAGACTTTTGAACTCAGAGGACCAAGGTAAACAGTCTTTAGCCTCCCATGCTGCGTGTCAGTTTCTTTCAGTTGAAAAATTCAGGGGAAAGGGGTCTTTCCAGCTGCATCTCCCTTTCAGTTTGCATAGCATGAAATTTACCAGGCTCCCATTCATTTCCATGCAGGGAATTCTCTTGGTGTACGACATCACTAATCGCTGGTCCTTCGATGGGATAGACCGCTGGATAAAGGAAATAGACGAGGTAAGTGTGACACCGCAGCTTGTTTTGGATGTATTTGTACACTGTCTATCACAACAGGGCCTGATGTGACTACAGTAATATAAGCCCTGCGGCTTCTGGCGCCAGCACAGAAATATTATTGTGCTCTAAAAGTGGCAGGTCTCCTTGGATGCTGACTAGCCTGTTGACGCTGACACCTCTGATTTTACTGAGCCCCACAGATGGAAAGCAGAGATTACAAATATAATCAAAGGAGACAAGATGTAGATGAGGTAATAGGGTCTTTTATTGGACCAACTTCTGTTGGTGGAAGGGACAAGCTTTCAAGCGTCACAAAGCTTTTCTTCAGGTCCGGGAAAGGAACCCAGAGTATCTGTGAGCTTGTCTGTGCTGAAAATGCTGCAGCAGCACAGCTGCAGTGCTTCAGTAAAGATGGTACCTACATGGATGGGAGGGGTTCTGGCATTGGGATAGGTAATCCAGTGTTGGATTCCGAGAAGCGGTAGCTAGGTCGACGTGAGAATTTTCCCATTGACCTAATGCTGTCTACACTGGGGGTTAGGTGAGTTTAATTGTAATACTCAGGGATTTTTCCCACACTGAGCACTGTAGTTATAGTGAGCTAATTTCCTAGCGTAGACCAGGCCTGGGCTAATTACAGGTTGGGGCAGACTGTTCAGCATAAGGGGTTCACGTACTCTATAGGAGGCCACTTAAAATGAAGTGGGCAGTTGAGGGTTAGCAGGCAGTAGGGTGTATTACAAACTGTTGTAATGAGCCACAAAACCAAAGTCTGATGCAGAGGAGTCCAAATCCCTGCTGTGTCCAGGAGACCTTTGAGGGGAAAGGACTACCCTGTGAAGAGGAAGTACTTGCAATTCCCTAGTTAGAGAAGAAAAGCCTCTGTCTTGCTATCCACTTCTACCAGGCTGTAGGCAATGGGGAGCAGGATATCCATACCACTGAGTTGTGGGCCTGTTAACCATGCAAACCAGGCAGTGCCCTATAAAAATCATGAGTGGAAGGGTCGGAAATGGAATAATCTGTATGAGGAGTCCCCGCTTAGACACCAGCGTTTATATCACAGTGACCAGTCCTAGCAGAGACAGTTTCCCTTCCTCATGTGCCCTTTGATACTGTAAGCTAAGCAACCCACGAGGTGTAGTCTGTGCTCACTGGTGTGTCAGTGAGTTTGATGCTCTGTTCTAAAGATGGACCCTGTTCTTTCAAAGCATGCTCCAGGTGTCCCCCGGATTTTGGTTGGAAACAGGCTTCACCTGGCCTTCAAGCGGCAGGTGCCCACGGAGCAGGCCCGTTCCTACGCTGAGAAGAACTGCATGACGTTCTTCGAGGTCAGCCCACTGTGCAACTTCAACGTGACCGAGTCCTTTACGGAGCTCTCTCGCATTGTGCTTATGAGGCATGGCATGGAGAAGATCTGGAGACCTAACAGAGGTGAGTGGAGACCTGCTCTCGCTGTGCTGATGAGGTGCTCTGTGGGCAGAAGAAACTACCCATGTGGAAGGGGTGAATGTTTGCTTTTCTGCTCAGAGGAGGCAGTATTAATAACCATATCAGGACCTCCAAGCATTTCACAAACGCACAGTGCCTCAGTTCCCACCCACCTCTGTGAGCTCAGTAAACATTGTATCCCTGCTTCAACAGGGAAACTGAGGCACAAGGTAAGTAGTGTACCCACAGTCACAGAATGAGTTGCTGTCAGAGCTGGGACTAGAACCCAGGAGACTGGACTCAGTCCCCTGCTCTAACCACTAGGCAATGCTGCTGCTGTATTCAAGCACACCTGTGTGACTGCTCCGAGCTGTGGTGATTCACTAGCTGAACTCATTTTGTCTGATGTGGCAGCCACTAATGCAGTTCAAGTCAGAGAAGGCTTGAATAATCCACTCCTGAATTTCCAGCACTACAGGCCCTTTGTTCCGTATACATACTCAGTGTAGTGAGCTTAAAAGAAGAGGACTTCAGTTTACCTGTGGTCCATGAGCTCAGTCCTTTGAAAGGCTGGGGGAGAAGTGGCACTTGGCTGCTGACTCTGCTCCAAGTGAGGCTTGTTCCACCCTCTTCCCCATGAGGGGGGATAGCTGCAATGCAGTGGGACTGCAGTGGAGGTGGCAAGGATTGTTGGTACACAGTGCCCTGGGGACGAAGAAGTAGGTGGCGAATGAACCTAGGTATCCAAGTGTGGGCCAGGTCCCATTATCTTAGACACTCCCCCGCCCTCTGATCTGGATATTGACTAGCCATCACTGAAATGCTGCTGCTTCAGCCAGAAGGGATGAGAGAGTCTCTTCCTTCCAAGGCTATTGTCAAGGTCCCTGCAGCTGGGCCTGCTGGCACACTGCTGTCTGATGCATATGAAGCGTCAGTGAGATACTAGAGGGATTCAAACCCAATTGTTGCTGGAGGCGGAAGGCCATGCTGCTGCGGTTTCTGGGGATACCTTGCTCTGTGATGAAAGCTTTCCCTGTGTTGAGAGCCAGCATACACGGCTGGCTTGATTGGCTCGATCTTTAAATCTAGTCGTTCTGTTGCCCTGCAAAGCAACCGTGAGGATTTAAAGCTGAAGCCTTCTGTGCACTGCAGATTTATCCTGAACGCCTTCCATGAGCAGGTCTACAATCCTCGACGGCTTCTTGTGTTCCACACATAGCACTGCTTGGTGGCTTTGCAGACTTAGTCCGTGAGCTGACGGAAGATAGGAGTGTGCCCCCGTGTGGCCAGCTGTAAGGAAATCCTGCACAAGCTGGGCCATTCACAAAGCAGTGTTGCATGCTTTTTACACTGAATTCATGGAAGTAAGGGCCCTCTCAGGGAGTGGCTGAGGCCTGCTCTAACTGTACGGGGCTGGCACTTCTGCTGGATGATGGGTCAGAGTTCAGAAGAGCCTGCCCCTGGGCTTGTACAGATTGAACAGGTCCCAACCAGGAATGTGCTCTGCCTCGCCCCAGCATGTCTGTTGCTTTCCTCCAGACCACGTCCGCTCTTTGTATCTTGGAGTGGGGAGAAGGGGGCTGTGCAAACGCTTTGCAGATACTGACTAAATGAGGCCTCCCATCATTGTATATAGGGGGGAAGGATTAATAATTGTGCTGATAGTTAAACTGAGGCTTGGAGGCAGAGCTCAGAGAACTTGGGAGTCGTGTCTCCCAGTTCCTTGTTTTCACCTTCAGATCCACAGTCTCTAAGGCACCATATTGCCACCGCTAGTTTCTCCCTCCCTAAGAAATGGGTGATGTACAGTGCAGACGAGATGTGCAGCAGGGCAAGGTCTCTCCTCGGAGGTAACAGCTGGGAGTCACTTGCCCTCTGACTGTGCTTGATTCTTTCTCTCCCAACAGTGTTCAGCTTACAGGACCTCTGCTGCCGTGCAATAGTCTCCTGCACGCCGGTCCACCTCATCGACAAGCTGCCGCTGCCGGTCACCATCAAGAGCCACTTGAAATCCTTCTCCATGGCCAACGGAATGAACGCAGTGATGATGCATGGCCGGTCATACTCCTTGGCTAGCAGTGGGGGCGGGAGCAGCAGCAAAGGTAACAGCTTGAAGAGATCCAAATCGATCCGCCCGCCACAGAGCCCCCCACAGAACTGCTCACGCAACAATTGCAAGATCTCTTAGCAAGACTGTACCGCCGTGAGCTCCACACACACCCACCCACCGATGTACAGATGTTTGCACACGTAACCCTTTTCAATAGGATCCTTTTGAACGTTCCTGGGTCACTTTTTTTGATGACGAGCATAGCTTTGGGAAATGAGTTCAGCTTAACGTTCAGACCATCATCTTGACTGGATCCCACATCGCTGGTAAAGGGGACGGTGCCAAGTGAACCTTCAGGAATGCTTTGGGATTTTCCTCAGCCTGGGTGGAAAACTGAGCAGCTGCTGGCATGGGGGAGGGACAAGCTCGTCCAGTCTGGGCAGAGGAAGGGATTTAGCGGAAGATCAAGAGGCTTAGGGAGTGGCCAAGGGGGAGTCTGTGCTGCAACTGTAACTCTTGAACTCCCAGATAGATTGCTGGTGCAATAGTGAACAGTGGACTTCTAAGAATAAACAGGGCATAAGGTGATGGCAAATTCTACCTGGACTTTTACCTGCCTTTGCCAAAAAAGAGGCAAGAGTTGGCCGATTGGGAATCTGAAGGAAGCAGTCCTGCGTGCTGCCTTCACTTATTTATGTAAAAATTATATAGAGAGAGCTCACTTCTTTTTTAACTTTTTTTTTTTTTTTTTTAAGAAGCAGTCAGGGAAAATTTTATGCAGCCATGTAAATAGAAGCACGGGACCTCTGTTCACAGTGCACCAGCTAAGGGGAGGAAAGGGAGAGGGGGATTTGAAGGTGAATATCTACAAACACTTTGGGGGATTGTACAAATAGCTGCAGAGGATTGTGCTGGGTTGGCTTGTTTTAAATACTATCTATGCGACAGGAGAGCGCGATTTGTAGGCTACATGCTGGATCCTTCCATTTCTGAACATTCCTGGTAACAACGGTGAGGGCCTAGGAAGGGTCTGGGATTTAAATGTAATGGGAGAGGAGGAGGGCAGAGGCTGATTGGGTTTTGGTTTAAGCGAGAGTGCAAATAGAATTGCAGCTGTGAGGCTGCCGTGGCCTGCAGGAGCTTGAAGATAAAGATTTGGTCAGACCAAATATTAGAGACTCCAAAGTCAGCTGGTACAGGTTTATTTTCCCATGACCGGCAGCATCTGCTCACATGAAGGTTGTTGATCAGTGCTGGCCTTGAGGAGCTGCCAGCATAGAAGTAAACTTCTGCTGGGCCTGCAGTGGAGAGAAACACAAAGCTTGATCACAAGCTACCCTTCTGGGGTCACTGTTCCTTCCCCCATCCTCTCCAGTACTGCTATTTTTCCCTCCTACTCTTCTGGGCCATAAGGTCAACTCCCTAATAGGCATGGGGACTTTGAGCAGGCCCTGAATCCAGAGTCTTTCCTGCACCTGTAAATACCCACTTCACCTTTCCAAGGAACAGCTAATCTTCTAGCATTACACATGGCTCCTCTTCTGATTGGGGGCAGGAGAAGGGAGAACACACTCCATGCTGGAGTGTGGCATATTAAACCGATCAGGGTTGGAGCACTAGTAGCCATTGTAAGTGGTATTAAAATGCAGCCTTGCTAGTCTGGAGTTTGCCTGCACTGGATGACTAAGCAAAGCTATCTTGCTGTGCCCTCAGACAGCTATGATTGCTGTCCAGTGGCAGGAAAACATGAAGGCAAAAGTATTGGCTTGTTTTTATTATCTAGGTTTTCACAGCTTCTACAGCAAGCAATCTCTCTAGCAGGTAATGTGCTTGGGCTAGGCACGTGATGTTAGAGAAATCCCATCTAGGACAATAGCAGCAGCTTCCCTTACTTAGTCCCATAGCAAGAGGCCTTCTAACTTTCCACTAGGGCTTCCAGCAGAAGTAGTGCCCAGTCCTTGTTAAGCTAGAGAGGTTGAGTACAGTTTGGTGCTAATTCAGTCATAGGTGAGCGAGACCAGGACGTAGTGGCAGGTTCTTGTTGGCCTCCAGGACGTGTAATGTTTTCTGACTGGATGAACTGCTTTTGGTTGCTCTGTTCTGCCTCTATTATGCCTCCCTCTTTATTGGGAAACTAAACCTGGCACATGTCTGCTTTAAGCTGCTGGTGCTCTACTGTTACCACCTGTCTCCCATTAGCCGCAGTTCCCCAAGGCCAAGCTTAGTCTGTCACCCTAAAGCAGCTTGTTATGTGGGCAGGATGAAGCTGTTGCGTTTCCTGTATGGCTGACCACCCACTCTGTTCAAGCAGCAACTAAAAGACGGGTGGCAGGGATATGGCACAGCCCCTTCCCACAGCAGAGCTCCCTGCTGCGCTTTTCCTGTCCTTCTCTGACAGGGCCTGGAGACCGAGGAGTCTGTGCTCTCTCTCAAAGCCCAGAGGACAGATTTCACAGATAGCCCAGGTGCTGGGCAATAAACTGGGCCATCAACAAAGCTCAAGTGAGGGAGAAGGAGAAAATAAACCCAGGGCTGGGGGTGTCTTTTGGGGCTGTGATTCAGACTAAGAACTAAAGCTGTAGTCAAGTTCAGTGCTGTTGTGGGGAAGCCAGGGGATTTCTAGAACCTGTCAGCAGTACTACACCCACTGCTCCATGTCACTTAACAGGGAGCAGAAGCAGCCAGGCAGCCTAGGGATATATGGCTAACAGGTGACAGGAGGCAGAACGCACCCCTACCCGTCAGTGTAAAACCCTCTTTGAATT
The DNA here is from genome assembly GCA_007922305.1 of Dermatemys mawii. Lineage (NCBI taxonomy): Eukaryota > Metazoa > Chordata > Testudines > Dermatemydidae > Dermatemys > Dermatemys mawii. The sequence goes on from ML677381.1 coordinate 30,240,486, forward strand.
TGGTTTCCGTTAGACAGTTGTGGGGGACCATCAGCAGCCTGTAACTCACCTGTGTTGCCTCTTCCATATCTAATATCTGGCGCACACAGCTGGGGTGGGAAGGAGATGGAAGTTTCCATTCTGCATATCTGGAAACTCTTCCAACTACCCATGGATGGTTTATTCCCTACAAATAAATCCTCTCCCATCTCTTCTACCACTGTTCATTTCTCCCTGTACAATCTCACAAGTCCTGTCAAAGGAAAGATTCATCGATCCGCTGATCAAAACTGAACTCATTTTGTTTTCTTCATTTGAAAAGAAAGCTGTTCTGGCATCTGATATCAACACTAGTCTTTAGCTGCTGTCTGACACTCGGACCATTCCAATGTTATTTTTGGACTCTTTTATTCCCTTGTACAGTCAATGTTGTTCAACTGATATACATGTTTTGTTTTATATAAATTAAAGTCTTTTGTTGTTTTAAACTGTCTACATCCCGCCTGGTAATCATGTCAGTTTCAAAGTGGGGCTGCAGATTTAGCAGGTCTTTAAGCGGGTTTTTCTGGGGTTGTCCAAAGGTGGGGGTGGGATGCGGAAGGGCTCATAGTAATTGGGAACTTGCCGAAGGGGGAACCCTTCTGCCTGTGTTCCCAGGGTTGTCCTTCCCAGCCATTCAAAAATCACGAGATTTGGCTTACAAATGTTGAGATTCCAATTCACATTTGGGTCTGTTCTTTGTCTTTTGGTGTTTTGAACCTTTAGGGGTCATTTTTCAAATGTCTAGTCTCCAAAACTTGTTGGTTTTAATGGAAGCAGAGATTCTCCCATAATCATGTGACTTCAGGGGGTAGTGCTTAAAGAAAAACATTGACTCTCCTGAGACTTTTGAGAAAATCACAACAGTTTGCAATGCAGGTGTGTAAACTCCATGTCAAGCCTATATAAGCTCTGTCTCGTGTTAGTCACAAGTGGGGTAAACTCTCCCTGTGCAGCGACGTCAGTTGTTAGCCACCAGAGCTTCAATCCCAGGTAAGCATCTACTTCTGCTTTGTTACATCTGGGGTAACTCCTCTGACAGCTGTAGTGAAGAGCAGGGTTTGGCATATACTATCTGAATCAAAGTAAGCTGCTAATGACATTGATCTAAAGATGGATTCAAAGTGAATTTCGAAAGCAAGATATGGACAAAGGGGAAGCGCTGTATTGTGTCTTCATAGTTTGCCTCACTTTGTGTGTGACCATGGCAAATATTGCAGTCACTACACTCCAGAGTCAACAAGGGCAATCGGAGAGATGGGGTCACTGAGCATACTGAGGCCCCCAGCTAGAAGAATAGCCTGTAATGGTCATCACTGGGGATGAGGCGCCTAGATCCCAGAGAAGCAGTCACTTTTGGGGAGAGGGTCAGTTTCTCTTGGCCTAATCCTCTTCTCATTCATCTCCTAAGGGAACAGGGGACAGTGGCCCTCCATTTAACCTGCCTCTTCTCCTTCCCCCGCAACTTATGTAGGATTTTATTTTCACTCTGAACCTGGCTGGCCAGACTTGTTTTAGCAGCTTAATTCTTGCTTGGGGAGGGAAATCAGATAGCGGCTGGAGCATGGAAAACCCATAATGGGGTAAAAGCCTGGTCAGGAAAGAGTGAGCAAACGGGCCTCTTGTTTTTCAGGCGGGTTCTCGAAGTGCCCTGTGCTGTCTCACCCCAGGAGCCTAAACAAATGACTTGTGTGATTTCAGGTGGGGAAGGATCAGCAGGAGTCAGTGACTCTCCAGCAGCAGGTTGTGTTTTCATGCAGATGTCCTTGTTCGGAAAGAACAAGGCAGGAAAACCGCCCAGGATGAATTGATTAACATTGTGCCCCGCTAGCCTCTTTCTGCCCAAGTTCAAATGACTCTCTCAGACAGCTCCTTGAGCCTCATCCCCCTCGGAGAAGTAGGCAGGAGGAGCATGTTACACTGGGATCACTTTACTAGTTTCTCAACGCTTGTGATAGCTGGTGGTTTTCTGAAAGCCCCAGCTCCTGGAGTCATGTCACTAGGTAAGAAACAGTTTTCATTTAAACAAACAAACTTACCCTTCTGGTTGCAGAGAGAAGCTTGCCAGTGACACCTGAGTACAGCTGAAAGGCTCAGAACCAGAAAGTTAAAAAAAAATCCAAAATGTATTACTATGGCTAAAAAAGAAGTTGTTTTGTTTTTTTTAACTCATAATCTGGGGGGAGCCTGGCTCCTTATAGATTTTGAATCCTGCAAGTTGGCATTGCTGCTTTCATCACCACTGAGATTCAGCCAGCTCTCGGGTAGAACTGCAGACTAACTTCCCATGACCTGTGAAAGTCAGGTGACTAATAAGCTGCTCCCCCTGCCTCACCCCCCAAAAAATCCTGCTGATTAAACCAGTCGTCTTATGAAAATGAGGTCATAAGGCACAAAGTAAGATGTGATTTCTAAACAGGTACAGCAAGAAGAGTTTTTGGTTACACATGCCAGAGTGCACAGACATGTTATGGAGAGCCAGAGGCTCTGATGCTCCTGGGATTCTAAGAATTCATAGTGAAACAGTGAAGGGAAGGCCCTGTACTGGTGACTTGGAAAAGTGTGTGTGTTAAAAAAACAAAATAGTGTTTGTTTTTGATGATGTACAAAGGCCTGAAAATTAATTTGGAAGTTCAATCTATTGGGTAGGGTGGGTGGTCCTGTTTTAAGGATGATTTTGCAGAAGAAATGTCAGAAAAGCCCAGACTTAATACTTGGTTTTGGTTTGGTGTTTTTTGCAGGGAGGGGAGTTGGAGAACTAGAGCTGGAGTGAGCGTTTCCTTCTCCCTCCATGGAGGAAAACGGGTGGTGAATGTTTCAGGGTTTTTTTTTTCTCCCATGTATTTTAAGAGCTTGAGTTTCATAACTGTTGTAGTAAGATGAGGCCCTGAAACATAAACCCTTGTATCAGAGACCCAGTAGGAGGCCTAAGGCCTGACCTAAAGTAATGGTCAAGAGTTTGCTAACATAAAGCAAAGTTAAGCTGT